>JAUCMX010000011.1:20367874-20372874 GCA_033459395.1 Hemibagrus guttatus
GCATAGAGGCTACCTCGCTGTGCCACTCACACATAGAGCCTATTAAAGATTAGATACTAAAAGTCCTGAGCTCATTACCAGTCAATTATGCATGACCACTGGGACTCCCACAAGGCCACACTCAGTGATGGTAACATTAACTAAATACTCCACCAAAGCTTTCAGCTCTTAGCAGCAGATCACAAACACTTATCTATAATACTGCTCCACTTCTGTGCAGCACAAGAGCCTTTCAATGAGGGCAAACGTTGAGTTTTTTCCTTTTTTTTGTGCATCTGCTGATCTGCAAGTCGCACAGATTTGTCAAGCTCAGTTTCGATGTACCACGGGAGGGCGGCCCGGGACGACTTCAGGGACTATGTGCTTATATTGCCAAACAAACACAAACCCCTGAGTCATTTCCAGCAGTCTGTTGCACTCTGCAAGACAGCCTTCACATGGCTGTTAGTCTTGGGGGATTAACAAATGACATGCCAGTTGCAGTGAAAGTGTCTCTGAAGAAAAAGACACTTCAGCTATATATTAAAAATAAATAAATAAATAAATAAAATCGCTGCTTGGCCACAGCATCAGTGTGAAAATAAGATGAAGACGAGGGGCAAAAAAAAGAACAGTGATATAATGAGACCATCTGTAACAAAAGGGGAACAAAGATCAGTGGGCTGTGCTTTTTCTTGACCATGAATGTCTAGTGTTTGCTAGATTGTCAGGAAGAAGAATGGCAGACTGGCTGCTGAATGCTGGCACTGTGAGGATGCCGAGCGAAAATGCAGGACCCCACTGACCAACAAGGCCCTATGCTAATGCTGCCAAGGCTGTTTGCGAAGCTCTGTTTCTCCTGCAGAATTTAGACGAAAAGGCTGACAAGGCAAGAACAGTATTAGTCACGGGCTTCATAAAAACTTGGTCCATTCCAACATTTATGAAAAGCTAATATAACTCAGCAATCCATTATCTTAAGTCAGCTTAAGCTTTCTTCAGTTTTTTGCTATGGGGAGACTTTAAAGTTCCTATTTGGATCCTTCAGCAAAGAGTTTCAGGAAGGATTTCGAAAGCTCAAATTATTATCCATCCAACAAACCCTTGAGGAATCATCTTGTCAATTCTACTCTTTTCTACTCCATTAAACCCCTCCCAAAAAAACAGGGCAGCACTTGGGTAGTGTTGCCACACTTCCAGGTCTCCAGGTTCAATCCTGAGCATGGGTCACTATCTATATGCAGTTTTTTTTTTTTTTGAGTGTTCTGTACATGTCTGTGATGGCCTGGATTGTCTAGCTTTCTCTCCCCTCACAAAACATGGTGATTGGCTTCCGAAAATCGCCCCTAGGTTTGAATGAGTGCGGATACTGCTCTACATTTCGTCCATGCTATATTACTACCTCATGCCAGTATTCCTAGGATAGAATCCCAATCCATTGCAGCCCGCAGCAATATCATGAATAAATGAACCAAAGGATTTGAATGTGCAGGCTGGTCAGATTGGACCTGCTGGTTTGAAAGCCTGAAGTTATGTCAAGCAAGTGTTATTACATCAGAACACACAAGAGCCTATCAGCTTACAATATGCAAATGTAGGTTGTTTTATAACAATAGTTCACCAGGGGAAATTCATTAGCGGTAAGTTGTTAAATGTTGGGGTTAATGGTTAAATATATTTTCCTAACAACTGTAATCCAAACAATTCAAAGGCTAAAAAAATTTTTAATTGTTTTTAATTGTCATCACATTAATGCTGCCATATTGAAACTAGCGTTTTATTTTCTCCTTTACTGTTTATATGGCATCAAGTAAGAACTTCTTGGGATTATTGTGTTTTCTGCCCAAAGAACTTTCTTTTGTAGATCTTATATTTAACAGCGAGGTACATCAGATCTGTCCTGTCATCAGATCTGGTCTGTTGGAACATGGCCCCTTTATTTGATCGCTAAGGCCAATATCGCCCACCTACACCTTCAGATATCCTCTACATCAACTTCATTTCTGAAAGAATGCTCTACAATCAGAGCGTTTTTGTCAGTCCGGCACTGGGGAATGCCAGACATGGCAGCAGGACACAGGGTTGAGGAAAAGTTAATGAGAAAAGGGCACTCCCTGGCTGTGTAATGAACTCACAATACACCCACATAGTAAAATGCAGTGGTGTAGAACATGCGGGAAAGCACCAAGTCAGCAATTTTATTTTCAATAACTTCTGTCTGGAAAGGGTACATGGTTGGGATCTCACGTTAATAGCAGAATTTGGTTGTTATAGCTGCATGAAGAAATTAAAATAAAAGGTAACAAGGTATTTTATAGCAGAGGTAAAATAAAATGAAATGAAATAAAATGAAATAAAATATGGGCCAGTCGGTCACATTTCCATGTTTAAAAAGATCCGCATGAGCTAACATTACAGACTGGAAAGATCCTTTAATTCTTAAAAACTAATGATTAGTTCAGGGCTATATATTAAAGTCAACTCAAAGTGGCCTTATTTTAAATTTGTTTCCAATCTGAACATACTGTCCTCTATAATCTTCCCTTTTATTAGAATTATTTTGACAAATACCAATAGCTGCATAACCTTTCAGACTCTTAACCTTTACGTTCTTATCTAACAAATGCTTTAACATTTCACAAATCAATGAAAACAAAACACTGTGATATCATTTAACTCTTAATGTAGTCAGCATACAGTTTTATGCATACAGCATACAGTCCATACAGTTTTAAATGGCAAGCCTCTAATAATTGTTGTTCAATTAATCTGTACACAAATGTCAGTCTCAGTCTAAATAACTTGAATCGTTATGTAAATATATAATCATTCTTTCATATTTGTGATCTTTCGTGAGTTTACTGTGTACTTTAAGTCTTGTGCTGCTTTCGGGTAGAGTCCTAGTCCACCATGTTGCTCTTGTGACACCAAATTTCCCCTTGGGGATTAAAAACAAGGTAAAGTACTCTAATCTCTAACAAACTTAGTTGGGTCCATTTTCCCCCAGAAAATTACAAATGAGCCGTTTAACCTACTACGACCCTGACCAGGCTGGAGTTGAAGATGATGCTGAACGAACAAATCCGGTGTACGTGCTGGCCGAGAAGCACCATGTGAACAATCCATGCACATTCCAGTGGTAGTGAGCATGGCTTTTCTTTTGTTCAGCAATCTTTGTATCAGTCTATCTACAACTATCTAATAATCTGTATAAAGGTGAAGTAAGTATAAAGGCACAAAGGTGCAGAGAGATGCAGTGGTTTATGTTTAGCTTAGTTTAGGGGATGTGGTAGCTTAGTGGCTGAGGTGTTGGACAACTGCCAGGTCCACCAAGCTGCTATTGCTGGGCCCTTGAACAAGGCCCTTAACCCTCAATTGCTCAGTTGTCGTATAAAATGTAATTCGCTGGATAAGGGCATCTACCAATTGCCAGAAATGTAAATGTGGAGGTTGTCTAGAGTTGCTAAACAATGTTTTATGCTCTGTTTAGTCCATGAAAATACAATTCAGCATCTATATCCAGAACGCAGACCACCGCTTGAGGACCAATGCCACCTTATAGAGCCACTTAGAATTTAGTCTGTTTGAATGAAGCTCTGGTGTGTCCTTCCATTGATGTGGACCATTTTCACCTAGAAAGCAAAATCCTCATGCACCTGAAACACTGGACCGAGTTCCCTTCAGCCCACAAGCATGGCCAGACTTGGTTTGCCATCGCTCAAGACAAAAGAAACGCATTTATCAACATTCTTCTCTGTAAACACTCCAAGGCAGACTTCCCCCGGATGCCTGACCAGTCGAGTTTCTGGCGGTTTTCCAAAAAAAGTCTGGAGACTTGTACGTGTTTGCGTAGCCGTTCCGAACTCCCACGCTGACTCCTGCCTTGAATTGATTTATAAGATCTATGCTGTTCTTGGTCTTTGGCGCTTCTTTCAAAGTGTAAATATTCAACTAAAATAAAAGCATAACCAGTTTGGAGCGGTGGGGTCACAGTGCTGGTGTGGTTCGACTAAAACATTCATCCGTGATTTATTCCAGCTGCCACATAACCAACGAAGGTAAGCCATTTCCATCCCTTCACAGTTTCTGACATGCCCCTCAGCTATTATTTTCTGGTCTACTTAAATTTCCACTGTGTCACCCAGAAAAGAATGTGTTCCCTCTTTATTCCAGAGTTTTTTCTTTGTCACTATTGCCCCTGGCTTGCTCATTAGAGGTCTGTATTTTAGATGTGTATAAAGCTGCTTTGTGACATTGTCAACTGTTCAAAGCGGCACACAAATTGAACTGTATTGAATGGCGTTAAGTTGCCGCAGTGTGAAAAGCAAATTGGACGAAATACAAAGAAAATTCTGCTCGGACGTGGACGAGGAAAACAAAAGAGGACGGACCTCAGAGGAGCAGCAAATATGGAGAGCTCCGAACTTACATCAAAAACAGAGTTACCGTACACCTTGATTTTCCTTGAGTATACATTAAAGGTCAGCTCTAATCAAAAGGAACTAGCACAGCCCACAGTTCTGAAGTGTTAAACTGATCCTTGATGGTCGGTGACCTTTCCACAGGAAAGCACTCGGCTACGTGGGGTGCCATTTAGAAAGAGCACTTTACTCGAGAGCTTGTGCAAGACACAATGCACGCTCAGCGGGATGGAACTGGAGCTGGCCAATAATATGAGTGACTCAGAAAGGCATGATCATTTTTTGAAACATTTCTATTAGTAAAGGAATAATACAGCCATCAGCGGCAGAGCGATTTCAGCAACCTGCAAGAAATAATAAATATTTTGACTCTACTTACTAAAATATTGGTGTAACATGTAATTCAATTGGTAAAACAAATAGGTTATTGGCTGGTTAACCGCAATAAGATCATCCATGCAAAAAAAAAAAAATGATGCAGAAAGGAAAAGATCATCCGATAAACGACTGCCATTTTACAGACAGGGAAAACACGGTTTTGAAAGAGGGAGTGACGAATGCCAGAGACAGGCTATAGCTTGTCTACTGCTGAGATCAAGC
>JAUCMX010000011.1:20375374-20710374 GCA_033459395.1 Hemibagrus guttatus
AGAATGTGTGCGAGTGTCTAAAAAAAGAATTTTTATAAAAGAGAGAGAGAGATAGAGAGAGTGCATGTGTGTGAAAGAGAGAATGAATGAGAGTGTGTGCGAGACAGAATTTTGAGACAGAGAGAGTGCATGTGGGTGAAAAAGAGAATGAATGAGAGTGTGTGTGTGTGTGTGAGAGAGTGTGCCCAAATAGTCATAAAGGCTTTAAAATATAGATTAAATATCTAAAGGTTAAATAATAGATTACAAAAAATAAATAATAGATTAGATCTATATTCTATTTTCTGCTGCTTTTATGAAACTAATATATCTAAATATCCTGTTTGGCATATTGTGATTGATTTTTCTGCATTCAACTTGTAGCACCACAAGCTGCTTTAAAAAATCCCTGCTGCATTGTGAATATTTCTCATAGGAGTTGTACATCGTCCACTACAGATACTGAAAACAGAAGAGTGGACCTCTGGACACAAACTACGAGCTCGAACCTGCACCGACAACATCGACTCACCGATAAACCCTTTAATATTAGGAACAAAAATTCAAGAAACAAAAAAAAGGTCTTCACTTTGTGAATATAAAATGAATAGAAATTATATTCATGGCACTTTTCTAGGAAGTATAATTTTTTTGGTAAACCCTGGACATATGATTCATCTGTGCATTAAAGGTACACAAGCCACACCCACTGTATCTGGATCACTGTAGCAGAACCAAGTTAGATATTAGTTAATAATTAGATAATAATTACTTGGTAGTGATTATTATGACAATGGTCTGTAATTAGAATTTATATAGAAATATTCAGGGTAGTACCCAAAGACACCATGTTTAGTGCTCCGTCCCGGCAAAGCAGGATTCGAACCCAAAGTGGGCGTGGCCTAAACTGGAAGATAATTTATTCACTATTTTTATTTCTTTTTTTATTTACTCCCACTTGTGTGATTTAGTTGCATCCCAAACAATCCTGACACACACCTCTAGTCTCAAGCCCTTTGTTTATATTCAGAAATAAAATCAATTTGTTATAAATAAATATCTCTATCATTTAAAGCACATTATGTGTGCAATCACGTATTAGTAAAATGACACAATATTCACAGATCATGCTTTCTAAAATCGATTTTTTTTAAGCCTTGAATTTTATTTTGGCGGACAAAAAAAAAAAACCTTCGTTTTGCTCCAACGCTGCTCTTCACTTAAATAAAAAAAAAAAAAAAAAAGAAAGATATCGACTATGATTTCTTATTCTGCTGTTTATATTGCTCATGAATGCTCATTTTGGAGCATTCATTTTATGTTTTTGATTTTCAAGACATTTTCTGAAATATTTGAATTTTCCATATAAGATTTGTACGAAATTTTATGATTCTTGCAATCTTGCATTGGCATTTAGGTCCATGTATCAAATTAGGTTGTTAAAAGCTCTTTACGTGACCACTGGAATCTTAAAAATGGCAAACTGTCAATCAATGTGGGCTCAAAAAGAGCACATGTTGCTTTACTCATATTAATGATGCATCATGGAACCCTGTGGGAAACAATGGCCAAACGTCTGACCCCTTTTCATAACCTATAACTTCTGTTGTCTGTACCGCTTATCTGATCCATCACGGGAGCCTGTGCCTATCTCAGGCGTCATTGGGCATCGTCATCGGGCATCAAGGCAGGATACACCCTGAACGGAAATGCCAACCCAGCACACACACACACACACACACACACAGTGAGCGGGAGTGAGACTCGAACCCAGGCCGCTGGAGGTGTGAGGCGACCATGCTAACCACTAAGCCACCGTGCCACCTAACCTACAACTTAAAACATAAAAGTTTCATGAACGTGAACTCAAAACAGAAAGAAAAGCATTTATTAAGCAGCACATGCTCTTTGAAATTTCACGTTTCAGTGTAGTTATGTCGAGAAAATGATTCCTGAAGTTACTTATTTTATTAAAGTGAGACGTAATCGGCCTGTAGGTGGATTTTTTAATGTTTACATACGTAATAACGACATGCAAAGTTGAGTACAGCTATAATACAATAATATGATAAAGATAAATAAATAAGCATGAATAAAAGCATTTAGGGTTTTAAGCGTTCATATTCTCTTTTAAACATCTGTTTGTCAAATTTCAGCAACACGATGGCGATTTGATAAAGAATTATGTCTTTGTTTTGATGATCTAAATGCTGATGTTTTTTATTGATCTGTAAATATATTTTTGGCTTTATATTCTTAAAATAATTTGCCTTTTTTTCATCCAAATGTTAGGATTTTATTCTCAAAATATTCTAAGATTAAACCCATAATATTACAAGAATTAAATCATCGTTTTCGAGAAACATATGGCGCAATATGTTAAGAAGGTGGTTTTTGTAGACATATTTTTGCTCTCATGATTCGAATTTGATTTGTTTTTATTTCTGTATTATTGTCCGATTTTGCTTCATTACTGTTAATGTTTGCTTCTAACCTTTGGGTTCTACTGTAGCTGAGTGCGTGCACATAATACAGAATGAGTAAAGAAAGATAGAAAGCCTGGGCATAAGCTGATCTGTTAGTCAAAAGCAAGCCAAGGCCACATTACTAACTCCCACACTTTACTAGCTTTCACATTTATTAAAATGAAGAAAAAAAAAAAAAAAAAAATATTCCACAGTGTTCTAAAAAGCAACTGAGCAAGCAACATCAAATATTTCCAGGTTTTGCTACAGTGCTTATGGGGAGCTTGAACTTTCCTTTTAAACATTTTATGTCTCGCTTTGTGAAGTATTATAAAATCGGACGAGTCTTTACGATCACTGAATGAACTGTAAGCAGACAGTCTGCTCTGTTGAGCTTAAAAACACTCAGAAACTGCAGCCATGCCACATGAGAGAGAGCTCACAAGACAACAGCTCGAGACATGAAATCAGCACAGCCTGAAGAGCCACAGGAGGAACAACGCTGAGACCACGGGCCAGAAAATAATCAGACTCCATAACCATAGCTTAGAAATCTGTTACACTGCACTTTTACTGTTAAAGGTTCAAGATTGTGTGAATCCAGGACTGGAGTGCTCTGTGTATGTGTGTGTGTTGCTGACATGGCATTTCCAAATATACATGCACAGAGAAGATAAGAGATGTTTTAAACACTGGAAAAGCTTCATTCATAACAGCCAACGTGAATGTGTTAGATACATAACTTAAAATATTTTTAAATAAATCTAAAGTCATGTAAAAAGTGTATTTAAAGCATATTTAAAATAAATGACAAATATTTTTTTTTTGTGCCAGCCCAATATAGCCACCCTTTACCTTTAAACATGGTCATAAAACACATTATTGTGCAAATAAATAAATAAATAAATAAATGGATTTCAACATGAGATAGCAAATAAAAATTTTAAGAAATGTTATATTTTGTTATAAATTATAATGTTTTGATGAAAAAAAAGCTGCAATATTTTGAAAATAAAAACATTATTCTCAAAATAGGTGTGGCATTTTACTAGAAAATATTATCCTTATATTTCAGTATTTCAAGGATAAATATAGCCATAACATAACGATAAAAAATGATATTTTTATAAAAGAAAATGACAATATTTGGAGAATAAAGTCTACATTTCAAGGGAAAAAATAAAAAAATTTAACTAAATATTTTGAAAAAAAAAAAAGGCCTAATTGTTTGAGAATAAAATCAAAATATTGTCAGGAAAATAAAAGTCACGATATTTTGAAAATAAAGCCGTAATAATTAGAGAATAAAGTCATAATATTGCAAGCCAACATAATATTGCAAGCGAACATACTGACTAATATTTTTTTCCTCTAAAATGTTAGGACTAAACATTATGACTTTATTCTTGAAATCTTATGATTTTTAAAAACCACTGACATTTCATATCTTACTTAAAAATCCATTCCCATAAATTTAAGCCCATTATATATTATACGGATTACAAAATTCTATTTAGAATGTCTTCAATGTCCTCATGCCTTTTACACGGATAGTAATGAAGCACATTTTGTACATCTGCCAATTTGATCTAAAAAAAAAAAATTACTGCTATATCTCAAGAGCAAAATTGGGCCATTATTACTAAAAAAACATTGTAAGTGGAAAGACTTGTTTTCTTATAGACATGATTTTAAAAAAGAGCACCAGACACATGCAATTAGCCAATCAACTGGTAATTAATACAATTCTATTAAACTAATCCAATCTAAACACAAGTGTTATAACAGCTTCTTCAGCTTGTCTGGTTTGAGTTTGCAGTGAACGTCTGAAGCGGTGAGACCGCTGACATGGAAAGACTGGCCCGGTTAATAACAGCTCACCTTCAATCTTTGATAGAAAGGAATGTGAGCGCATGTAAAAGCTCCTCCCTGAGCGTGAAAACCCATCCTGAGGCGAACGATGACGGCATACACACAATACTTCAGCACAACAAGTCCAGACGTGGACTTTACCTCCGTCTGGAGAATGTTTTCCCCACACTGACGCCTAACCGGGGGGCCTAAAGCGAGAAGCTGATACAAAAAGCCTGAACAAGTGATCCCTCTTCTCCCTAAGACTTAGTCCTAGTCCTTAACTTTGCCGGTTGTGAGAAGGATGGTATGTGGAATATTTTAGATAAAGTCACAGGCTTTATTAAATTACAGGGCTGCAAAGCTACTATAATAACAGCAACAGAAGCAGGGCCTGAAAAATCTTTTAGCTTGGAAATTGTGTTAACTTCAGTGTTATTTTTTATTTTTATGTTTTAAAAAGGCTTACATTTTATTAGCATCTTTGTAACAGGTACAATCAGCATCAGCATCATTCATATCTGATATACTGCTGTTCAAAATATACTCCTATTTGCTCAGTGTATCCATTAAATTTCTCTAAAAACATTAGAATCTCGATTTGTTAAAATTTTTCAGATTAAAACTTCCCACTTCTGAGGAAAAAAAAGAAAAGAAACAAACGACGCCAGTTTCATTCAGACACAATTCTTTCTGCTTTTCTTCTGAGTAAGAACGCAGTAAATACTCAGATAGCTGGCTTGCTGACGATAAAGGAATTGGGTCAAATACAAGCTATTTTCATGGCGTATAAATGTACAGCATGAATAGAATGATTGCTGGAAAAAAAAAAACTCTAATCAACCACTAACAATAGCAATCACTGTATTGAGAAAAATGAAAAAAACCTTTTTCACTCAGAAGAGGAAATTTACTCTCCTCGTATCTTGGAAACTTGGGCATTAAAATAATCTCTAGAGTTCACAATTACGGCTTGAGAGGTCGCTCATGTCCAGCTTCCTAGTGGGAAACTCATATTTACGGTAATTTTGATAGCATGTGAAGGTAGCATCAGGCAAAAACAATCACCTCACTTGAAACTGTAAAAAAAATTTGCCTGCTCCCTGTCGCCAAGTTGTTGCCACAACAACTTGGCAAATGTTTTACACCGGATGCCCTTCCTGACGCAACCCTCCCTTTTTCTGGGCTTGGGACCGGCACTGTATCCAGTGGCTGGGGTTGGGGCATTGGCTGGGAATCGAACCTTGGCCTTCCACATGGTAGGCGAGAAACCTACCACTGAGCCACCAATGCCCTGTAATGTTTCTAATTTATTTTGTTTATGTATTTAGAACCAGCTCTGGAGGCATTGGTGGCTCAGTGGTAGGTTTCTCGCCTATCATGCGAAAGGCCCGGGTTCGATTCCAGCCAATGCCTCAACCCCAGCCACTGGATGCAGTGCCGGTCCCAAGCCCGAAAAAAAATGGGAGGGTTGTGGCAGGAAGGGCATCCGGCGTAAAACCTGTGCCAAGTTGTTGTGCGGACCGGTTGGTCCGCTGTGGCGACCCCGAACAGGGAGCAGCCGAAAGCAACTTCTATTTAGAACCAGCTCTGAGGCATTGGTGGCTCAGTGGTAGGTTACTCGCCTATCATGCGGAAGGCCCGGGTTCGATTCCAGCCAATGCCTCAACCCCAGCCACTGGATGCAGTGCCGGTCCCAAGCCCGGAAAAAATGGGAGGGTTGCGGCAGGAAGGGCATCCGGCGTAAAACCTGTGCCAAGTTGTTGTGCGGACCGGTTGGTCCGCTGTGGCGACCCCGAACAGGGAGCAGCCGAAAGCAACTTCTTCTTCTTCTTCATTTAGAACCAGCTCTCATACCTGATATTAAGCTGGAGGTCACATTTTTGTGGCTGATCCAAGCCCTATCTAAAACATCTGCCTTCAAAGAAGTTTTTTTCCGAATTCCGAAATAACTCGCTAGACAGATTCACTATATCGAATACAATAAAGTTATATCCTTTATATAGTGGACTAATTAGCCAAGAGATCAACATGTGTGATTCAGCCACATAAAAAAGTGTTAATGAAGCACATCTCACCGGACTCGCACCAAGGAATTAAAAGCAGAACAAGACTCTCTGATTTTCTTTCACTACGACGGAAAGCAACAGACGTATCTGGATTATTTCTTTTTTGAAAGGCTGTGCTCAGCCACGCTTCAGAATGTAATCAGCACAAACACAACACTGACACAAACTGATGATGTTGCAGTCGCTGTAGTCACAGATACTACAGTTACACAAGACTCACCCCTGATCTTCCTTCATGCTGGTGTTCCTCTCAGACTGGTTTCACATATTTAATACCTGACATTCAGTCACAATCATTTGCACACAACTCATTGATCTTGAAATTACTATTAGATAGACAGACAGATAGACAAACAGAGATAGATAGACAGAGACAGTTAGATAGATACAGAAAGACAGACGATAAAAGATTAGATAGATAGATAGATAGATAGATAGATAGATAGATAGATAGATAGATAGATAGATAGATAGATAGACAGACAGACAGAGATAGACAGACAGAGACAGTTAGATAGATACAGAAAGACAGACGATAAAGATAGATAGATAGATAGATAGATAGATAGATAGATAGATAGATAGATAGATAGATAGATAGATAGATAGATAGATAGACAGACAGACAAAGAGACAGATAAAGGCAGACAGACAGACAGGCAGATGATAGATAGACAGTACAGACAGATGATAAAGATAGCTAGATAGACAGACAGACAGATAAGATATACAAAGACAGACAGATACAGACAGACAGACAGAGATAGATAGAGACAGACGTATAGATGAACAGATAGACAGACGGATAGACAGACTGATAGATAGATAGACAGACAGATAGATAGTGGCAGACAGACAGAGACAGACAGATGGATAAACAGACAGGCAGTAAAGACAAACCATAAAGATAGATAGATAGATAGATAGATAGATAGATAGATAGATAGATAGATAGATAGATAGATAGATAGATAGATAGATAGATAGTACAGACAGACAATAAAGATAGATAGAGAGACAGAGACAGGCAGACAGATAGAGAGATAAATAGACAGACAGACAGATAGATAGATAGATAGATAGATAGATAGATAGATAGATAGATAGATAGATAGATAGATAGATAGATAGATAGATAGACAGACAGAGATAGACGGATAGACAGAGATAGACGGAGAGACAGACAGATAGATATATAGACAGACAAACAGATAGATGAATAGATAGATAAAAAGACAGACAGAAAGACAGATAGATAGTAGCAGACAGACAGAGACAAACAGATGGATAAACAGACAGATAGTAAAGACAGATAGATAGTGGCAAACAAACAGACCGACAGATAAATAGATAAATAGAGACAGACGGCTAGATAGACAGTACAGACAGACAATAAAGATAGAGAGACAGATAGAGACAGACAGATCGATAGAGATAGATAGATAGATAGATAGATAGATAGATAGATAGATAGTACAGACAGACAATAAAGATAGATAGACAGACAGAGACAGACGGACAGATAGATAGATAAATAGAGACAGACGGACAGAACAGACAGACAATAAAGATAGATAGATAGATAGATAGATAGATAGATAGACAGACAGACAGATAGAGAGACAGATAGATAGAGACAGACAGATCGATCAATAGATAGAGATAGACAGACAGACAGATAGTCAGACAGACAGAGAGACAGATAGATAGATAGACAGATATATAGACAGACAAACAGATGAATAGATAGATAAAAAGACAGACAGAAAGACAGATAGTGGCAGACAGACAGAGACAGACAGATGGATATACAGACAGACAGTAAAGACAAACAAGATAGATAGATAGATAGATAGATAGATAGATAGATAGATAGATAGATAGATAGATATAGAACAGACAGACAATAAAGATAGACAGACAGACCGACAGATATATAGATAAATAGAGACAGATGGATAGACAACAGTACAGACAGACAATAAAGATAGATAGATAGACAGCAGTACAGACAGACAGATAAATAGATAGATAGAGAGACAATAAAGATAGAGAGACAGACCGACAGATATATAGATAAATAGAGACAGACGGACAGAACAGACAGACAATAAAGATAGATAGATAGACAGACAGACAGATCGATAGATAGAGATAGACAGACAGATAGATAGACAGAGAGACAGACAGACAGATAGATAAATAGAGACAGACGGACAGAACAGACAGACAATAAAGATAGATATATAGACAGACAGACAGAACAGATAGATAGATAGACAGACAGACAGACAGACAGACAGACAGAGACAGACAGATTGATCGATAGATAGATAGAGATAGACAGACAGATAGATAGACAGAGAGACAGACAGACAGACAGATAGATAAATAGAGACAGACGGACAGAACAGACAGACAGAACAGACAGACAATAAAGATAGATAGATAGACGGACAGACACAGAGAGACAGATAGATAGAGACAGACAGATCGATCGATAGATAGAGATAGACAGACAGATAGATAGACAGAGAGACAGACAGACAGATAGATAAATAGAGACAAATGGACAGAACAAACAGACAATAAAGATAGATAGATAGACAGATAGATAGAGACAGACAGACAGAACAGACAGACAATAAAAATAGATAGATAGACAGACAGACAGACAGACAGACAGATAGAGAGACAGACAGACAGGCAGACAGACAGGCAGACAGACAGACAGATCGATAGATAGATAGACAGACAGGCAGACAGACAGACAGATCGATAGATAGATAGACAGACAGACAGACATAGATAGAACTTTACTGGCATTGTACCGTACAAGTTCATGGCAACAAAATGCTATTTAGCATCAGGCTTGACAAACCACACTGCTGCTGCTGATGATCTACTTGCTGATGCTATTATATAGTTTGTTATTTTAGACAGAAATTCTTCAAACTGCATATTAGATTACAGCAAAAAGGGCAAAAAACAGACAAGACATCCTATTACTCTCCGACGAAAATTGCAATCCTGCATAAACCCAGAAATCAGCACCAGAAATCCAAACACCGTCTGAACGCAGCCATAATGATTATTAATTTAATTCCATTCCATTTTTATTTCAATAGAGCTTTTAACTGACAGAAATATAAAAAATTCTTGATATAAATTTCAAAATGATAAATTTACCTCTAATGAGGAGTTTAGAAAAACCTCCCTGAGGCACTAATAGCAACCAGACCTTCAGACATGATCATACCAGAGACGACTAAATACCATATTTCAAACAATGTCCTCTGAAACAAAGTCATTCATCACCTAGACACGAGTGTCGGTACACGCATCCCACCAGCCGAGGTGAGTTTTACGCTCGGGTCTCAGTCAGGAAACATTACAGGCTTTGTCAGAAAGGAATTAATGCTAAAACTGGAATGTATTCAAAAGTCACACGATCGCACTCGACTATATAGTGTACAGTTCTGGAAGTAAAGTTATTTACAACCACACTATCTTGTGTTAGATGAGGATGAGGTTCTCTTCCGAGTTTTTCCTCAACACAGTCACCTCTGGCTTGATCATGAGGGAGAAATCTGAAACCGTATTCTGAATTTTAGATTACTTTAAATCTAATTTGCGACAGTATCCATTCTTAAAAGCGCTATACAAATAAAATTGAATCGAATTGAACTTATTCCTCATGCTAAAGTTTTGTTGCTGATGTTTTGGAGCTAAATTCTCCAGCCTGAGCTGAGCAGCATGGATGAGCTGCAGAAGAAAGCTGATTCATTATTAAACGGTCCTGGAGTTAAACTGCTTACAGGCCACTTTCGAAACCACAGAAGGCTTAAACGCTGCATATAAGCTCTGGTGGTTAGTGTGAATTTAATTTCTCTCAAATATCTTTTCATTAAAGAGACACACACATTTTTTCGCCTGCCTACACGGTATTTGTTTTGCACGGGTCGTTTCTTTTCATCATTTCTGTCTCCGTCACGTTCGTTCTAAATTTCAAACACGAGACATCTCGAGGCCTCGGTGTACAAGCTGGCACGCAGAAACAATAACTCATTAAGCGTGACAAATGATAAATGGGAGAGATGTAAGAAAAATAATTTGTTCAGAGTGACAGCACAACAAGACGTGATGAACGATTGTTAAATTGCCTTTCTAATGAACAAATGAGTTTTTGATTCACCTCCTTATTCATCGTCATTTTTATCCAGTTATCGAACAATATTCAAGACTTCAATCTTTATTCATTAGTGGTGCATTGTAGCGATTTATAATGAACCATTAAACATAAGTAGAGGTTAAATATGGGTAGAGTTTCATTAAAACTTTAATTGTTTTTTAATTCACTTCTACGTTGATCAACGGAATGTTTAATTCGCATACATTTTCCTCATTTTCATCATTTTATTATTATTTTCTTTTTATTTGTTATTTATACATTTACATTTTTGCCACTTGGCGGACGCCTTTATCCAGAGAAACTTACATTTATCTCCTTTGTACAACTGAGCAGTTGAAGTTTAAGGGCCTTGCTCAGGGGTCCCCCAGCAGTGGCAGCTTGGGGGTCCTGGGATTTGAACCCACAATATTCTATTCAGATAACAAAGGTATTACATTTATGTGCAATCGTATATTTTTAAGGTGCACTCTATTTATTCTTAATCCTCTTTTTTTTTTTTTTTTTTTTTTACTTCTAACTTAAATTCCTTCATTGTTATGTTTAGATGCCCTTGTTGCTGTCTGAGAGCTGCCATGACAATAAAGTACCTTGCATTTATATATATAATAACATTATATAAATTTCTGGCTTTTGGCAGATGAGAGATGCTAGGACCAGTCAAGCGGTGCTAGTAGATCCTGCTAGCCTTACCTTACCTTCCAATCAGCAGTCCAGCACCTTAACCACTGAGCTACCATGGGCCATGTGTTTTATTTATATTATGCAGTTCGATATTTGTGTTATAGAAATGCCAACACTCCTATGACTGACACGGTTAGAGTTTATAAGGCTTTTTAAGGTTTAACACACTTTCAGGTTTACGTGAGATCACCACAGTGCCCATGGATCCTCACACCAAAAGAAAAAAACATTCTAAAATGAAATAGACAAGTATAGAATCTAAAATGGCAGTAAAGATGGGAATTGCAGCTCGTCTATGCACACTGCTATACAAACAAACAAAAGTGAGAGCCATGAAGGCAACAGCTGGTCCCTGCACACACACTATAATCCCCCCAGGTGTTTCATGGGAATCTGTTGATTTCAGTATTAGCACCTAGACTCCTTAATGTTTTACGGTGAGTGCTGCAGATGGAAAGGCACTGACGGACGGTACTTCCTCTCTTCCACGGCTCACGTCTACCTGCGATGAACACAGCTCAACAACACCTAGGAGTCCGGGCTAAACTGTAATTATCTCAGCTTTAACACAGATAGGAGGATCAGAAGTAGATGAGAGCGTGCTCAGAATCCTGTTCTGCTCGGCCACAGGTAGTAGTTTGATAAATAACAGGATGCAAACAGATGAGAGAGGAGAGGCAAAACGCTGATCTCGGCACATCTGCTGGATAGGATGGAGAAGAAAGCAGTGGGCGTTACTCTTGCTGGAAGTTTATGCGATACACATAAAAGCTTCGGAATGCACACAGACATATTGTTCTGAATCGCAGAACTGAGCTGGCAGAACAAGCGCTTTACTGCTTTGGTGCATGTCACAACAGTTAATGATGAAAATCTATTCATCAGGAATTGTAATGTAAAAGGTTAGGAAATAAGTGTATATAGTAAAAGAGCTCAAAGCCCATCTTTGATTAAGCACTGTTCAAGAATGTTATTTTGCAATAAAATACTTCTGAATACAAAATATAAAATGCATTTTGAGCAGCATTTTAAATATTCATGGTGCTAAATACAACGTGGTTGATTAGACACTGGAGAAATGATAAATAGAGCATGAATTGCAACTGAAATCTTTTCATATAAACTATATAGACTTTTTTCTTTAGAAAGGACTGATTTATTATATTTACACTGCAAGTGATTGTGTAAAATAGCTTAACTAAGAAGTGCATCAGTGTAAAAAATAATAAAAATAAATAGAAAAAAAATATATGCTCAGGGACCAGTATTAAAAAAACTACTACTACTACAACTAATAGTACTGCAAGAACTACAGCAACAACAAAACCTACAACAACAACTACTGCACAATTACGGCAACAAAACCTACAACTATTGCTAATGCTACTACAAGAACCACTACAACAACAAAACCTACTACAGTGACAACTACTACAACACTTCTACAACTCTACTACTACAGCAACATTAAAACCTTCAACAACTACTACAACTACAGCTAAACAAAACCTACAACTACAAATACAGCAACAACAAAACCAACTACTGTACAATTCCAGCAACAAACCTACAACTACTACTAATAGAAAAACTACAGTGACAAAAAAAGCTTCTACAACAACCACAAAACCTACTACAGCAACAACTACAACACTTCTACAATTCTACTACTACTGCAACAACAAAATCTACATCTACCAATACTACTACAAGAAATACAGCAACAAAAGCTTTTACAATAACTACTACAATAAAACATACTACAGCAACAACAAAACCTTCAACAACTGCTACAATTAGAGCAAAAACAAAATCTACTACAACTACTAATACTACAAGAACTGCAGCAACAACAAAACCTACAGCTACTACTAATAATACTACTACAAGAACTACAACAACAACAAGTACTACAACAAAGCCTACTACAGCAACAACTAATACAACACACAACAACTAATACAACAAAGCCTACTACAGCAACAACTAATACAACAAAACCTACTTCAGCGACAACTACTACAACTCTACTACAGCAACAGCAAAACCTACTACAACTACTACTACAAGAACTACAGCAACAACAAATACTACAACAAAGCCTACTACAGCAACAACTAATACAACAAAGCCTGCTACAACTAATACAACAACAAAGCCTACTACAACTAATACAACAACAAAGCCTACTACAACTAATACAACAACAAAGCCTACTACAACTAATACAACACACAACAACTAATACAACAACAAAGCCTACTACAGCAACAACTAATACAACAACAAAGCCTACTACAGCAACAACTAATACAACACACAACAACAAAGCCTACTACAGCAACAACTAATACAACAACAAAGCCTACTACAGCAACAACTAATACAACACACAACAACTAATACAACAACAAAGCCTACTACAGCAACAACTAATACAACAAAGCCTACTACAGCAACAACTAATACAACAACAAAGCTACTACTAACAACTAATACAACACACAACAACTAATACAACAACAAAGCCTACTACAGCAACAACTAATACAACACACAACAACTAATACAACAAAGCCTACTACAGCAACAACTAATACAACAAAACCTACTTCAGCGACAACTACTACAACTCTACTACAGCAACAGCAAAACCTACTACAACTACTACTACAAGAACTACAGCAACAACAATACTACAACAAAGCCTACTACAGCAACAACTAATACAACAAAGCCTGCTACAACTAATACAACAACAAGCCTACTACAACTAATACAACAACAAAGCCTACTACAACTAATACAACAACAAAGCCTACTACAACTAATACAACACACAACAACTAATACAACAACAAAGCCTACTACAGCAACAACTAATACAACAACAAAGCCTACTACAGCAACAACTAATACAACACACAACAACAAAGCCTACTACAGCAACAACTAATACAACAACAAAGCCTACTACAGCAACAACTAATACAACACACAACAACTAATACAACAACAAAGCCTACTACAGCAACAACTAATACAACAAAGCCTACTACAGCAACAACTAATACAACAACAAAGCCTACTACAGCAACAACTAATACAACACACAACAACTAATACAACAACAAAGCCTACTACAGCAACAACTAATACAACAAAACCTAATACAACAAAGCCTACTACAGCAACAACTAATACAACAACAAAGCCTACTACAACTAATACAACACACAACAACAAAGCCTACTACAGCAACAACTAATACAACAAAGCCTACTACAGCAACAACTAATACAACACACAACAACTAATACAACAAAGCCTACTACAGCAACAACTAATACAACACACAACAACTAATACAACAAACCTACTACAGCAACAACTAATACAACACAACAACTAATACAACAAAGCCTACTACAGCAACAACTAATACAACACACAACTAATACAACAACAAAGCCTAATACAACTAATACAACACACAACAACTAATACAACAACAAAGCCTACTACAGCAACAACTAATACAACACACAAAACTAACACAACAACAAAGCTACTACATCAACAGACCTACTACAGCAAACAACTAATACACAACAAAGCCTAATACAACTAATACAACATACAACAACTAATACAACAACAAAGCCTACTACAGCAACAACTAATACAACACACAACAAAGCCTACTACAGCAACAACTAATACAACAACAAAGCCTACTACAGCAACAACTAATACAACACACAACAACTAATACAACAAAGCCTACTACAGCAACAACTAATACAACACACAACAACTAATACAACAACAAAGCCTACTACAGCAACAACTAATACAACACACAACAACTAATACAACAAAGCCTACAACAGCAACAACTAATACAACACACAACAACTAATACAACAACAAAGCCTAATACAACTAATACAACACACAACAACAAAACCTACTACAGCAACAACAGCACTTCTACAACTCTACTCCTACAGCAGCAACAAAACCTTCAACAACAACTACTATCACGATCATTGCTACTACTATAACTATTACAGCTACTTCTACTACAGAAACAACTACCACTACTACAAAAACACCACAACAAGCGGCTCTTTATATAAATTCATGCGCCATGGAGTACCACAACCTTTCCCCCACTGTATCAGCTCAGAAACTTGAGTTATCACAGCTCTTAGCTATAATAGTATGTGAGAGCGCTATTCACAGGGACGAGGCTGAGAGCTTTGACTCTGTCTCTTCTAGTTTGAAGAGCGGTGTTTTAAGACAAAGTGCACTTCACAGTGACCTGAACTGCTCCCGTTTCCCTATGCAATAATAATACGCTGCACTTTGCACATGAGAAAGGCAGTGACAGGAAAAGTGGACCTTCACTTCCATGTTTTCATCTTCAGAGACTTACTGTGTCTGCTTACGTACATGAACAAGTTGGGTAATACATGGGCTGAAAAAAACTGGGCCATAACAGTTTAAAAAATAAATAAATAAAAAAACCTAAATCAGGACAGTAAATGCGTCTTAATTAAAACCGTGTAAGTGCATTTATTTTTAGCCTGTTCAGCAGAATGGGAAGTTTGCCATCCTGGCCGTGAGAGCCAAGAGGCTCAAGGCAGGTAGAGAAACGGACAAAGAAAGAAAGACAAAGCGTGACAGCAAGAATGGGAAACAAAGCACAGGGTGAGGGGGCGCATGAGTGGAATCTGTCAGTGAGGACATCTCTAGAGGGGATTAGGACGTGGAGACAGACCGTGCCTCGAAGCACTGCAAAACAACAAACACTCGATGCTATGACTTGTGTGTACTCAGGTAAGCTCTGCTCTCAGGGCACAGACGCTTTACTAGACAAACATGTCAAGAGAGCGCTGCAGGCTCCGATGTCCACCCCGGACACACACACACGGAACGAAAAAACGACCCTCTGAGACCCTTCAAGTCAGAGAGCAGGACCTGACCATAGGGTGCATTAAGGGGAAAGAATTAACAACATTGAACTAAAACAACATTGAATTAAAATGTGATCCTACGAGTGATCCGATTGAATTTAAGTCTTCACCACTGACAGCTCTTACAAGCAACACAGCAAAGTATCCTCCCTCCAAGATTACAATCTGTCATCTCCTGTTATTCAACTAATCCCACTTCGTTGGCACTTTTCAAGGCCCAGCATGCCGCTTTTTCTTTCAGGCAAGCTCAGGAAAGAAAGGAAATCAAGGAAGCGTCTCAGCAAAAGAAACACCTCCCATTCATTTCCCCGTTTAAAGCACAGAAAGGCACAAGGGATATGAGGATCTTACATACTCATGGGAAATGAATCGCTGTCACATAATTCCTGAGGATGTGATTTCATTTTTTTTATTTTTAATTTATAGCTTAATTAATTTAACTTGAATCACTAGGGATCTACTGAAATTTCATTTACTAACCGAGTTGTTCCCAGAGTTTTATGTTTTGTGTGATTTGTTTTATTTAGTTCAGCGTGGGAATTATTTAATGGGATCATGTCATATAGCAATTTTCTTTTTCAATAATCAGCCGTTTTTCATTACTTTTTGGTTATTATATGAAGCATTACTTAATGCTTTTTAAATATAACCAATTTTCAATTTAGACTCAATTACAAATTAAAACGGATTAAATTTAATTATATTTAACTTCATTTAATTAATTCAAAAATGAAAAATGACCACAAACACAGCAATTATATTTAACTGCATTATATTATGCTTAAAAAAAAAAACAAAAAAAACATCTGAAGTGTTTCTACACTACTGATGTTCAAGGGTTTTTTTTCCTCCTTTCATTACACACACACACAAAACATTTGTTATTAATAATTAAGTTTATTTGTTCTTTTTATTTCTATTAGATTGGATTAGATTAGATTCCACAGTAACTTGTCAAAATTCAGCACAGATCCTAAACATCAAGTCATATCACACACTCGAACGCTCACTATGCTCTGCCCACAAGCCTTAGAATTACTGAAGTGTATTTTTTTTTTTTTGTAATTTTTTTGTGAATGCAGGAAAACGTCTGTGCCACAATACTCCAAATATTTTTGTTTCAATTTTTTTTTTTTACTTCTGGTTTTTTGGCTTCGACTTTTTGAAAGTAATCCTATCCGATATATTCTACACAGTTTGCAGCTTCGAAATCATTTTCCTGTTATTCCTGCACATTTTAACACTTCGTCTCGAGACTAGAGTACATATCAGGTTGGAGTTTGCGTCGAATTTCACTTAATTTTCACAAAATTACAAAAAAAAATCACTCACACGAGTACTCTCAGGTGACGAGCGCGTTATCCAGATCTTATACCACATCGCTGCTGAATCAGAAGGTGTTGATCAATTTTCTGTAAAATCAGCTAGACCAGTAGCATATGACGGGTTTATGTTAATAGCTTCATTTCTACAGCAACAGCTCATTCACACGGACTCATATGTCGGATATTCCACGTAATAATAAACGTTTTAAGAAAATGAGCTCTTATTTAACAAAGAAAAACCCATCATTGTTGATCTTTTTTGCAGAGTATAATCCTATTGTGCTTTATTCCTTCCATACAGCATAGAGTTAGAGATGTTTGCTGTCACCTTTTCGCTGACATGCATTTCACTCAGATTTGTTTGCAGTGTGATGGAGAGGTGCTGATGTCTCAGGAAGCCCTCTGGTCTGTTTACTATCTACTTGTACCTGCTAGCTAGTCTGTACTCGTTACTATAGCTTGAGCGCACAGCTGCAAAAAATGTCTACGTTTTAACAAGAACATGTCTTATTGTCTTTTTTTTTTTTTTAATAATCTGTGATGAAACATGTCCAGTGTCACCCAAATGAGGATGAGGTTCCCTTTTGAGCCTGGTTTCTTCCTCGGATCATCTCAGAGAGTTTTTCCTCGCCACTATCACCTCAGGCTAACTCATTGGGGATAAGTGTTAGGGATAAATATTAACTTAACTTTAAACTTTATCATTTTGTTCCATGTTTCTATAAAGCTGCTTTCAGACAATGTCCATTGTTAAAAGTGCCATACAAATAAATTCTATTGAAATTTAATGGAATTGAGCACAAGAGGGTTGGTTATTTTGAGCTCTTTAGACCACTAAAATGGTCATTCAGACTCGCACTGCCTTTACTATTCTTGCTGACTCTTCCATTTGGTCATTTTTCAATCTCTATTATCTTTTCTCCTGTACAACATGAACATCCCAAGATATCAGAACATTCTGAAATACTTAAACCATCCCATCAGGCACCAGCAACCACGGTACAGTTAAATTCACAGAGATCACACTTCATCCCCAGTCTGATGTTTGATGTGAACATTATCTGAAGATCTTCTGCATGATTATTTGCATTGTGCTGCTGGCTGCTACATGATTGGCTGATTAGATAACTGCATGGGTGTACAGGTGTTCCTTTCAAAGCGGATGGTGAGTGTACACACACTCTTTCACACCTAGGGATAATTTAAAAGCACCAATATATCATATATGGGGTGTTTTTGGGAGGTGCGAAGGATCCGGAGAACCTTGAGGAAATCTGCAGAGACACGGAGAGAACAAAACTCCATGACACGGAGACAGCAGCCCAAGCTCAGGGTCAGACCGAGGACCCTGGAGCTGCGAGGAGACAACAACCACTGCCTGCACCACCATTTCTGCCTTTCAATATATACAGAGATTAAAATCAACATTACACATTTATAGTTCCAATATCCAGAACAGAAATAAATAAGAGTTAACTAAGAAATGTGAGTGATGGGAAAAGTTTTCTGTTATTGTCAACTTAAATTTCCAGACAATTTCCAGCCCGGCCAAGCTGCCACTGTCAGGCCCCTGAGCAAGGCCCTTACCCATCTCTGCTAAAGGGAGCACTGTATCAAGGCTGCCCCTGTACTCTCGCCCCAACATCCTAACAACCTGGGATATGAGAATAATTTCACTGCTGTGCTGTAATGTACATGTGACAAATAAAGGCTTCTTCTTTTGAACGCACCCTTTGAAAAAAAATCTGATGAGCTCATCATGAACTATTTAACAAAACCCACAATAACAAACATGTCTCCGAGAGAGAATACAGGATATTCAGTGAGGCAGATTCCCATCCAAGCATGTATCTACTAAACATCTTTATATAATCATGTAAATACAGACTCTGAGAAATAAAGGCATTCATGAAATAAAATCTGAATCAGTCTTTTGTATTTTTTGTTACTACTTTCACTACTTTCTTTAGAGCCACTTGGAGGTGGTTCATAAGGATTCATTGGCAAACGATTTCCGCAATTGCTACAGGTAAAGAAATAAAATTGCAGTATTTGCTGAAGTCTTTAACAACTGTAGCTGAACAATGCTGTGGTGGACTCCGGTGCCAAGCCACACTCACGGCATCCCTCCCATCCCTCCACCACCAATGCTTCTTGAGTGCTACAGCTCTCATAGCCCTCAGCAGAGAGTTTTTGGCAGAAAGAAAATGACAGAACATGCCTGTACTTAGGTACCATTAAACCAGTTTTCTTAAAGCTGCCTTAAAAAGACCTGAAGTGAGTAATTACTGCACTGCAAAATACAAAAGACTTACAAATTTAAGATAATGCATTTCAAGCTCGGTCGGTGGTCCAACAGCGGCCCTAAAATCTCTACGTAATAATTAGCGGAATCGCTCACTTTCTTAACCGGGACGTTTTGTTCAATTAATCTCGAACATCCTACTGCATTAAACAGTGAGGCCAAAAGGAATTAAAAAAATAAATAAATAATACAAGCACAAACAAATAAAGAATCAATCTGTTGAAAATCAGTCAGATGGAAGTCTTGAAGATGAAAAACATGATTAAGGAAAAATCTACAGTGCGATCAATTGTTTTAGTTGAAAGAAAACAGACAAAAGCAGCATTTAATGTTTCAGCCATTCATTCATCTTCAGTAAGAGCTCTGTACAGAACTATAATGTGATTTATCGAATTGTTTTATAAATGTATATATTTTTTATTTGAATTTACTGACTTGGCAAAGAAAAACAAATATTTATTTAAAGCCTTACACTGAAGGTTTAATTGAGCACAAAAAAGTGAGGCATCAAAAAAAAGTTAATAATAATTAGTTAAATAATTAAAATAAACTCCACTAATATTTCCTAATGTAATTTCTCACATTAAGTTCAATGCAAATGCCAGTAAACAGCATCGCCGCTTGTTTCCTCCTTGCAGCACTGACTACATAGCATATAATTTTCACTGATACTTAAAACAACTCGATTTCCTCGGTTTACTGGCGACAAAATGACTCCTCTCTCAAGAGCTGGACACATCACCTCTGTTTTGTCGCTAGAAGAGATTATAGGACATCCACAAATGGCACTTTCACAGCAGGAAAGCACCGAATGGTTCAATTTAAGACCCCAGAACTAGCACCGGTACCTTGTCATGGTTCACCAGTTAAGCTGATCATTTGAGAGTTCACTAGTGAGCAATAAAGCATGAAGAAAGCTTCACCAAGGCCCACCTATGAAGCTGAGTGATAAGTAGCCCAGGTATGTGAGGGTCGACCCCACATGAGGTCACACTCGGGGTGGTTTGCATGTTTGGGCCTCTTCAAAATGCCTTTTCACTCAGCAATCATCCGGCGCAGGTGGGGGTCGTCGTTTTAGTCCAGCTCACAAGTTAGACATCTCAGGGGAAAGATACAGACACTCATCAGACAGCGAGTGCTAAACATATTCTTAGGGTCCTGCTGTGTGCTAATCCTCTTGATCCTATCATGCCTAATCCACACGAGTAGTGCAGATGTGATCCTCTCTGTTAAAGGAGGAAGCTTACCATTAAAGGCAGCTTTAAAACAATTTGACAGGGTTCTGAATTTTTTTTTATAAACCTGAAAGCCTCGTTATCTGAAACTGTTTACAGATTTTCAGCCCTCGACCTTACAGGCCTCCTTTTAAATTAAGACACTGGGCTATTATTATGGACCTGGACTTACGGCTGAATATTAATACTGTAAAGTCTGAGGGACAGAAAGAAAGGAAAAAAACACTGTCTTTAGTTTTAATAATTAGTTATACTTGCACCTGTTCAGAAAAAAAGCGAATGGATATTTAAAAAAAATAACTCATTGCTCTTGTGCCAGGGTTACTGCTGCATGAACCTTTTGTAAAATTGTAAATGTGCCAAATTTTGTAAAGACACAAGGCTTTTTGTGGCAGAAAATTAAAACATGCATGTGCATAAAGATATAAACAATATTAAAAAAAAAAAAGGCAAATGAGCTGAAAAGGATTCACAAAAAAGGTCTGTAAATGCTTTCCAAAACAACTAAGCTAAATGCTAATCAGACTGTTTTTAAAAACACATCCATTAGCTTTATCTGTAAGCACTGAGACTGCCAGATGATTTGAGCGAGCCGTACTGTTGGTGGGAGGTCAGAACATGTGCACTGCCTCTCACTTAGGATTTCAAAAGGCTCAGAAAGAAAAAGGGAAAAAAAAAAAAAAAAGTATACCCGACATGGTTTGTGTTCTTGAACAACCATAGTAGGAGGTACTCCTAAACTTAAATGCCATCACCAATGTCTTTATTAAAAAAAAAAAAAAAAAAAAAAAATGCAATGCATTACCCCAAAGCAGAAAGGGGTAGGCTTTTAAGGTTTTAAAGCTTGCTAGACATGGACAAAAAGCTCAGTGTGACACTACCAGAGGAAAACTATAAAGAGTATAGTGAAGACTGGTATGAAAACATTTGAAGTGCATGGCTTTTTACTTTAGAGAAAAAAAAATGTTAAAATCACATTTTTTTCCCCCTGTTGATTCATCTCAAGCTAAGAAATTCCATTTGTGCAATGCTCCTGACAAACATAACTGATCAGCAAAAACATGTTTAATGTTGAACATTGTTTCTTAATTTTATAATGGAGGCATCAAGGTTCATGACAAAATAATAAAATAAAAGTACATAAATAAATAAATAAAACTAAATTATAAATAAATAAATAGATAGATAGATAGATAGATAGATAGATAGATAGATAGATAGATAGATAGATAGATAAATAAATAAAAATGTAATTAAATTACTAAAGCTAAAAACTTTTCAGATAAGGATCACTCCCTTTATTATCCAATGAACCCCTATAGAACCTTATTTTTAAGGAAATACCAACATAAAATGCTTGGCATTCTATCAAACATCCACTAGACACTTGTTGACCATTTAAAGGTTCTTAATCAATCAAGGGTTCCAAGTACAACCATTTTCCAAGTCCAAGAACTCAAGTTTCCAACAACATCATTAAAGAACCATTCAAGGACCTTTAAAGTCTAAGAACCCTTAATTTTCTAATGCACCCTTAAAGAACACATTCAATAACCATTTTAAAAAGAAAGTTTTAGAAAGTTTTCTTCAATTCTCCTTCTTTGTGAAAATCCCTTTGAGCATTTCGACTTGTTTTCCTACTAGCAAGCTAAGACAGCTAAAACCAAACAGCAAAAACTAAAGCAAGTCTCTCTCACCCAAGACAGGTTCCAGTTCTTTACCAAAGGATGTGGTTTGAAACTTATTATACTCCATGAAAGTGAGGAAAACTTCCACAGTGTCCCTAATGGCAACATTGAGGAGGCGGCCATCTTGGATAGAACCCCTTTCCTAACCATTTCCTTATATTTTCTTTATGGAGTTTGGAGTTTCTCCATCACCTAATGACCTCCTTTGAGGTCAAATTTGAGGTCAGTCTGTAGTTCAATTACAAATAGATCCAGAGAAAGTGTTATAAAAACTTTTTTAAACTGTCCATATGGTCATTTCAGATCAGAAAGAGAGTAAATAAAATAAAATGGAAATCTATGAAATTCTGCAAAAACATTACCCCTAATATCTCTATCCCTGTTGAGCTGCCTTTAGCTAAATAATTTACATAAATGTATGAATACGATCCAGAAGCTTTGCTGGTTTATATTTAGCAAATTTGTCGCTGATCTGTCCGTTTTTTTCTTTTCTTATGTTTATCGACTTTGCTAGAGTACGTTTTTAACATCCTCGGTTCTGTCAACTAAAATACATGACTAGGCCCGAATCCTGGGTCCTAGTGTCCCTAGTTTTTTGTCAAGATATCCTTTTTTTCTAGCATCCCATCTATCGTAATTCATATGTCAACACATATGGACTCAAATACCATGATAGATGGGACAAAACGTGGGGGAGAAATCTTACATCATGAACCAATCCTTGACCCTCAACATCCGCCAGCATGAATAAATATCATTTGGGGGGGGGGCACTCTTACCGTTGTCTTCGATGGAGAAATGGAAGATGTCACTGGTAGCGTTGTCTCCATTTCGAAGAACGTAGCATATGTGCATGTCATCAATGTCAGCTACAGGACAGATGAGCAAATACATGGGTGTTCAGTCAGAAGATATACTCATTACTCAGTTTACATCCACTAGCATTCCAGCACCAGCAAAAATTTCCAGGATCAGTCTCATTTCACTACCATGAAAAAATGAGCTTAGAGTTGAAATTGTATATGAAAGTTTATCATTAACTTATTTGCATTTGAAATGGAATGATAAATGGCAATGAAACAGCACTTTGCTCTTAGGGAACAGGGAGCATGGCTTCATTTCATACACGGGGTCAATGAATAAATTTGAAACCTCTTATAGAAATATCAAAGTTCCATGAGTGTATTTTGTCATGTAAATAAATTTCAATATGCAATAAACTTCTAGAACGCATAATGCTTCGCCTGGGTTTTGCATCGAGCCATGAGTTTCATGATGCAATTTTCATTTATCGTGTAGAAAATATGAGACTCTAAAAGTTGATGTATTTCTTGCTTTCAGAGAGACAGGGGCCATAAAGAACAGCCAGGAACCAGCTGGTCCAGAAGCCAAAATCAATCTTTTTTTACCTTCTTGTGAGAGAAAAGTTTGGGTCTTGGGCATTTAAAAGAAAGGTTGCATTTACAGCTGAAGCCATCTTTAATATTTAATGGTAAAACAGTTTCCTCTAAAGGAGAAAGCTTATAAAAATGTAAGCCTAGCATTTTCTAAAACCCACAAGTGAGCAGCAACTTTATTTATTGGGGCTTTCTAGTTGGGGTGACATGCCTTTAAAATATTAAAAGAAAACGCTTAGAAGAAGGAGATGCAGTGGATCAATTATCAAATCTGGATGAATTTCTAGCAGAAATGCTTTGTTTGTACGGACATCAGAGTCTCATGACTGGGTCATTTCAGGGGTCATTTAATAACAGGATTTAGATGAATACAGAAATTCAGTATACTACATTTTAAAACCCCTCAGGAGCAAAAGGAAACAATGTTATCTGGTTTCCATTATAGTCTTCAGTTAAAACTACATCAATTCATCATTTATTCATTTTCAGTTAAAGCCAGAAACACTGGGTATAAGGCACAGGAGCACATTTTTATGCGAATTAATCCAGTGCTCTCCACTGAGCTTTGCCCCTGACGTACAAAGCCATATTTAAGGGAAGTTTAAAGTTTTACACAGTCTGTATCATATATGTATAGTAAACACACATTCTATATGTGATCTCTTAGCAACCTGGTCAGTGGAGTAAAACAAATCTATGGCATTTTAACCAGAGGGGAACTTGTATAGATATATGTTGCTTAGCCTTAGCACAATTGTACATTTTTGTGGAGGAGGATGTGAGAAAACGATCATATCATGATTTTTGAAGACATTTTTTATGATACACTTCAAGAAGTATAAAAAGTGTATTCCTTGCGTAGTTTTTTCTGGGTAAATTCTGTGTAAAGTCTATAGATTGTGGTTGTTGGTGAAAATCCCAGATCAGTAGTATGTGAAATATTTAAACCAGTCCATATGGGACCAACAACCATGCCACATTATAAGCCATGCTAAAGTCACAGAAATCCTCATTGTGATGTTTGAACTGAACGTTAACTGAAGCTCTTGACCTGTATTTGCATGATTCTATGCACAGTGCTGCTGCCACATAATTGGCTGATTGATTAACAGCAGGTTTATAGGTGTTTCTAATAAAGTGGACGGTTAGCATTTATGTAAAAGTGATTCAACACTGAATGGGAGAAAATAAAAAATAAAAATAAAATTAGAAAAAAAAGATAACATTTTTGGCATCAAATCAGCTGCTTCTTTTCCACTTGTAATTATTAATAAATAAATAAATATTTAGAAAAGTGTATAGTCAAATAATTTATCCTGATATTGATATTTTATCAGCCAGACATGGTGCATTTAGTAATAAAGTGATTCACCTTGAGTAAATGTCGTTACGGTGGCATTTCCCTTGCCCAGGTCGATGAGGTAGCCATGTTCTGCACCGACTGTTACTCTAAACGTTACAGCTCCATGTGTACTGTCTCTGTCCTCAGCCTTCAGTGCTTTACTGGTGATCACAAATCCTAGATGACCACTGGGCAGTGTTTTCAAAGCCGTCCCACCCTTGTTGACCACAATCTGTGGAATCCCGTTGTCCACAGAAAGAACTGTGATTCTCATCACCTGGGGTTTGCGAGTCTCGAAGACTGTATCAGGAAAGACGTAAAAGTCCGAATGAGTTCCGTCTGTGACGGTGAAGGAAAAGCTGTCGGAAGTAGACTCGGTCCCGTCGTGCTTGTAGCTAATCCTATTCTCGTTGAGATCCTGCTTGGTGAAGGACATGATGGTTCGGGTATTGTTGAACAGCAGCTTTCCATGAATAGGCGGCTGGGTGATGGTGAATTTTAGGAGTTGGTCGACCGTGTCACGATCCTCCACAGTCAACTCAAACGGTGTGATTAGTTTATTCTTCCCTTCATTAACGACCAGCCCGTGAATCGTGACCACAGGCTTCTTGTTGTCCACGTCCGATATAGAAATACGGAAAGTGCGGAACACCGGATTGTAACCGTCCGTCACTTCAAACTCAAAGCTGTCCATCTTAATCTCGTCGTCAGCTGTGTGGATGTAGTAGATCTTGTTTCCAGCCAGCTGGAGCTGGGTGAAGGATGTGATGGGCATGCCTGGTGTATCAGTGCACTCCAGGTGACCTCTCACTGGAGCACGAGTGATGGTGAAGACCAAGTGCTCATCTGGGCTGTTGAGATCACTGGTGCTGAGCAAGTCTGTCGTTAGGGTCACTCTACCTCCTTCTTTAAGAGAAACACCTTTGCTAATAACATCAGGAAACACCATGTCTATTCCACCAACTGTCACATAGAAATACCTGTCAATCAATGGATTGATGCTGTCCGTGACATCAAATTTGATGAGGTCTCGTATTCCCTCCTGTCCATTATGAACATATATAATCAAATTTTCATCAATGTCATTTTGGGTGAAATTCATTCCAATGGTTATGTTTTGGAGTGTTCCAAATGGTGTCCTTTTTTGAAGAATTCCCTGATTGGGACCGTATCGGATAATATAAGTCAGTGTGCTGTCCTTTGTATCCAGATCAGTGGCTTTTAAAATTTTGTTGGTGATTTCTTTGATCTCTCCTATCTCTATTTCAAGCCCATCGTTGATAGCCAGCCTTGGTGTTTCATCATCCACTGGGATAACCATAATAATAACAGTCTTTTCTACGGTAAATTTGCCATCGGTGAGAAGCACTTTAAAACTGTCCTCTGTGGTTTCTGAATCATCATGCTCATAAACAATGCTGGAAGCCTCTCTTATTTGGTCTAGAGTAAAGTTAGTCACAGGAAGAGTACCGGTGATTAACTGATTTATAATAAAACCATGTTTTGGAGGTTTAGTAATGATAAATGTCAGCTCATCTGAGGGAATATCTGCATCAACACCATTCAGTATTGGAGTGTCAATCACAACATTCGTGCCTTCCATCACCACAAACTCTCTCATATGGATCTCCGGCTTTTCGTCATTAGACGGGATAATTACGATCGGAAAGAAGTGTTTCTCAGAAAAATTGATGCCGTCTGAGCACCTGAAAGTGAATCTGTCCTCCACTGGCTCTACTCCTTTATGAATGCTTTGCACATAATATATGTGATTTAGCTTAATGTCTTTGATGGTGAATGCACTGATAGCCATTCCTGACCTGGATTTCTCGGATCCTGGAGCAGGGGAGATGTTTTCCAAGTAGCCAGATGTAGGCTGAACGATGATAGTACACAACAGGTCATCATTGGGAGTGTCGATATCAGAAGCACTTATATGGGCTATTTGAATTACATTTTTCTCACCTTCGACAACGCTGAACTGGTGGCCGACAAACACCTGAGGAGCCTGGCTGTCTATTGGCAGGATAGTCACATGTACACGGACACCCTTGATTTTATTACCGCCCACTGTCCACTCATCAGACATATCTGTCAGGGTCAAATTAAAAAAGTCCTCTTTTGTGGTCAGGCCAATCTCCCCACTCGTGTGTGCATAAACGACTAATCCGCTGATGATGTCGGCTTGGGTAAATCTGTTCCCTGGTACGCCGTTGACCAATATTTCACCAAACACCGGTGCATCCTCTACTATAAAGGTCAACCTCAGGTCATCGGTGTCTTCATCTCGTCCCTGAATGACGTTAGCTGTGATTTCTGTAGCGCCGTTCTCCAAGACGTCAATGTAGGAGCCGATGGTACCTTCCGGAAGGCTTATGGTTGGAGTTTCATCGTCAATGAGCTTCACGTTTATCTTAATGGTAATAGTGACAATGTGGACACCGTCGCTCACGTCGAGTTGAAAGAAATCGTTTGTCGACTCGTCTCCGTTGTGAGAGTAGGAGATCTTGCCTTGAGAAATGTCATCCAAATTGAAGGAATCCCCTTTGGTCAGGTCGGTGAATATGTACTGTAACTGGCCATGCAGAGGAGGTTGAGTGAGCGTGAAAGTGATCTTTGTGTTGTCTGTGTCTGGGTCGGTGGTGTCAAGCTCAGTGCGGGTAATTACATGCATGCCTCGCTCTAACACCGTGAACCCTGTGTTGGTAATCTGGGGTGGTTTGTTGTCAACAGGCTGCAGGAAAATAGTGAACGCTCCATCGACACTGTTTCCTGCTGTGTCCTCAACCGTGTAATGGAACTGCACTACATGTGGAGTTATACCTAGCTCCAGATCAGGTGGCTTATATGCTATTTTATGGTGATTTATCTGTGCTTGAGTGAACTCTGTAACCTCTGAGTTTGGGCTTTCTGTCAGAACAATGGCTCCTAAAATAACAGGGTTGTTCTCATCCGTGTCTCTTGGAGGCTGAGTGATGGTATATTTCAAATCCCTGTCTTCAGAATCTAAATCGGTGTAACGTAAGAATTTCTTGCGGAAGAAAGTGAGCTGGTATTCGTGTACCGTCAGCTTCAGGGTAGTATCTGGGTAAAGCTCAGGAGGGATGTCATCGATGGGGAGAATTTTGATAATGAAAGAGTTCTGTCCTGACTGATTTGGCGGGTCGTTGTCATCCTGAACTCGGAAAACAAACTGATCCATGGTGGTTTTAGTGTTATGCGGTCCAACATGTCTATAAAACAGCTTTCCGTCAGTAATGTCTTGCTGAAGCCAATCCGTCACAACTTTTTCGTACATCTCATCTTCAGAATTGAACCTCCAAGTGGACGGATCTTCTGGAGCGTCTAACTGACGAAGCAGCACCTCTCCTATACTTGAAAACGGCTCCTCTAGAATAAATTTAATAGTTGAATCCTCAGAGTCAATATCGGCTGCACTGAGCATTAAAGGTGAAATGGGCATCATCTGATTTTTTAACATCACCAAACCAGTGTTGGCGTTGATAATCGGTGGCTCATCATCAGTCGGAACTACGGTTATAGGGAAAAGAAATTCCACTTCGTGTCTGCCGTCTGTCATTCTGAAAATGATATTGTCGCTATAGGTATCGCTGCCGTCATGCTGGTAGATGACAGATCCATGATCCAGATCTGCCACAGTGAAGAATTTACTCCTGGAGCCGATCACAGTGAGCTCACCGTGCCTCAGTCCATCAATCACTGTCACTCTGACATCATGTAAATTGTCCTCGTCGCTTATCTGCAGGTTTTGTGAGCTAGACAGTGACCGCGTCTGGCCCTCATAGAGCAGCTGCCCTGTGTTTCGAATCACCACAGGAGCCAGAGTGTTCATGGGCTTAACAACGATCATAAAAGCGAACGGATCTGAAACGGCTCCCTCCGTATCTACAACCACAAACTCAATTTGAAAAATTCTCTCAGCATCCGAGTCCTCAGATGGAGGCTTGTATGCTATTTTAAGATCCTTCAGATCTCCCTGATAGAAGGATGTAATGGGCAAATTCCTATCATCTGTACTGACAATATAGCCTTCCTCGAACGATAAAGGAGAGGTAATGTTAAAGATTAAGTCGTCAGGTGGAGATTCGACGTCCTCTGCAGCGAGCATGTCAGGGGTTATGGCAGTCATCACAAACTGGTCAACTTCCATCATCATCATGGCGATGAAGCTAGGCTTAGGCGGCGTGTTTTCTTCCCCTTCTTTGATACGCACCATAATTTGGAAAAACTCCTGTTTCATGACATTGCTCTCCTTGTCTTGTAGCTCTACGTACATGGGAATGTAATCTCTGTTCGGAGAGCGCTGAGTGAACGTATGTCGATAGCGAATGTTCAGCCTGAGAAATTCATCACAGTCAAACATTTTACCTAATTTACCTTCATCGACAAGCCTTCCATACCTGGGCAAAACACCTGTTCCGGCAAGAGAAGTCACTTTGCACTGGTACATGTTTCTATCATAAGTGAACTCTAGGATCTTCTTATCAATAGGGTTACTTGTTCCAAGAAGCTTGTCAACAGTTAGAGGCATGTTTTTGATCAGGATCTCCAGCTGAGTGAAGATCACTTCAACCTCCATCATGAATGGGATAATCACAGTGTCAGTCTGTGTGTCATACCTTAACTGGAGTCTGACCCTGTCTTTAGCTGGGCTCCGGGATCCGAAGTGGGAGTATTTCACATCACTGGGTCCAAACTCGCATGGGAACTTTTTAGGGCTCAGCTGACCCGGTTTCTGCGACAAAGGATCGTTGTCCAGGACTGTGATGGTGCACTTGTCTCCGGGTCGGACCTGCAGGACTAAATCATTAATCGGGTCGATGAACACGGATCTGCCGAAGGGAACCCGGATTCCGTTATTGGCCACCAGTATGGCGTCCTCCGAGAGCTCGGACCTGTGACCGTAGGTCAGTCCCAGGCTGTCAAATCCGCGCACGCAGGAAACCTTCTGCAAACTCAATGCCAGGAGAAACAGAGAAATAATAAAAAACCATACAGTGGTCACTCGTATGCTCTGAGCCATTGTGCAGTCCGAGGTACGGTGGTTGATATATATCTAGAAAATCCACAAAAATCCACACGAGAACAGGAAAAACCCACAGTTAAAGTGAAACGGCGTGGTGTTGGACAGAGCGCTCCCACGCATCCGCGTTAAAGCGCACCATTCTCCCCCAGCGCCTTATGCACTCACGAATAAACTTCATGCCTACAGAAGTGGAGTGACCTAGCCACGCCTTCCTCTCATCCTATTGGCTAGCATTTACGACGGAATGCGTTATCTGACTTCTGATTGGACACCAGGACTGTCACTGAGATGGAGGGCGGGACACAAAGACAGCGCTGAGCTCTGAGGGAATGTTAAGTTTTTTCATGTTGAAAGCCCAGAAAACACACTTTTAATAATTGCATATTAAGTTAGATTTAAATATTTATTTTCACAATTTGAACAACAATATAAACAATAATAACAACAACAACAACAACCAGAACAACAATAACACTAATACATGTAACTATTGTTATTAAAGGTTTTTTTATAAAATATGAAATTAATATAAAAATTAATTATGTTAATAATTAAGCTTAAAAATACATTTCAATTAAAATATTGATAATTCATTAAAAAATCCATATATATTTTTCTTATTTTTAATCTATATGTTTATTATTATTATTCATTTATTTTTAACGTATTTATGGACTACTTTATTTGTGTATTTTTAGATTTTATTGTAAATAAAATGTTATATTTTAGCAATTTTATTATGTATAAATAAGTGAATTAATTTTAGTTATTTTTTTGTTTATTTTTTAAATCCACTTACTGCTTACTGCTTAAGCTCCCTCTAGTGGTAGATGTTGAAATGGTCATGAGTAGAATCAAATATTTAAGCTTTTTATTCTGCTCGCAAGTCACTGCACATGCATTGGCATGAATTCCTGATACTTAGATTTATTATCTAAATAACTTAGAAATATGGGGTTTGCATCCCACAGCATAAAAGTCTGAGTGAATGTGTGAGTGAGTGAGTGAGTGAGTGAGTGAGTGAGTGAGTGAGTGAGGGAGGGAGTGAGTGAGTGAGTGAGGGAGGGAGTGAGTGAGTGTTTAAGGGGATGAGTGAGTGAGTGAGTGAGTGAGTGAGGGAGTGAGTGAGTGAGTGAGGGAGTGAGTGAGTGAGTGAGTCAGTGAGTGAATGTGTGAGTGAGTGAGTGAGTGTTTAAGGGGATGAGTAAGTGAGTGAGTGTGTGAGTGAGTGAGTGTTTAAGGGGATGAGTGAGTGAGTGAGTGAGTGAGTCAGTGAGTGAATGTGTGAGTGTTTAAGGGGATGAGTAAGTGAGTGAGTGTGTGAGTGAGTGAGTGAGTGAGTGTTTAAGGGGATGAGTGAGTGAGTGAGTGAGTGAGGGAGTGAGTGAGTGAGTCAGTGAGTGAATGTGTGAGTGAGTGAGTGAGTGAGTGTTTAAGGGGATGAGTGAGTGAGTGAGTGAGTGAGTGAGTGAGTGAGTGAGGGAGTGAGTGTTTAAGGGGATGAGTGAGTGAGGGAGTGAGTGAGTGAGTCAGTGAGTGAATGTGTGAGTGAGTGAGTGTTTAAGGGGATGAGTAAGTGAGTGAGTGTGTGAGTGAGTGAGTGAGTGAGTGAGTGTTTAAGGGGATGAGTGAGTGAGTGACTGAGTGAGGGAGTGAGTGAGTGAGGGAGTGAGTGAGTGAGGGAGTGAGTGAGTGAATGTGTGAGTGAGTGAGTGAGTGAGTGTTTAAGGGGATGAGTGAGTGAGTGAGTGAGTGAGGGAGTGAGTGTTTAAGGGGATGAGTGAGTGAGTGAGTGAGTGAGGGAGGGAGTGAGTGAGTGAGTCAGTGAGTGAATGTGTGAGTGAGTGAGTGTTTAAGGGGATGAGTGAGTGAGTGAGTGAGTGAGGGAGTGAGTGTTTAAGGGGATGAGGGAGTGAGGGAGTGAGTCAGTGAGTGAATGTGTGAGTGAGTGAGTGTTTAAGGGGATGAGTAAGTGAGTGAGTGTGTGAGTGAGTGAGTGAGTGAGTGAGTGTTTAAGGGGATGAGTGAGTGAGTGAGTGAGTGAGTCAGGGAGTGAGTGAGGGAGTGAATGAGTGAGTCAGTGAGTGAATGTGTGAGTGAGTGAGTGTTTAAGGGGATGAGTGAGTGAGTGAGTGAGTGAGTGAGGGAGTGAGTGTTTAAGGGGATGAGTGAGTGAATGAGTGAGTGCGTGAGTGAGTGAGTGAGTGAGTGAGTGAATGTGTGAGTGAGTGAGTGTTTAAGGGGATGAGTAAGTGAGTGAGGGAGTGAGGGAGTGAGTGAGTGTTTAAGGGGATGAGTGAGTGAGTGAGGGAGTGAGTGAGTGAGTCAGTGAGTGAATGTGTGAGTGAGTGAGTGAGTGTTTAAGGGGATGAGTAAGTGAGTGAGTGTGTGAGTGAGTGAGTGAGTGTTTAAGGGGATGAGTGAGGGAGTGAGGGAGTGAGTGAGTGAGTCAGTGAGTGAATGTGTGAGTGAGTGAGTGAATGTTTAAGGGGATGAGTGAGTGAGGGAGTGAGTGTTTAAGGGGATGAGTGAGTGAGTGAGTGAGTGAGTGAGTGAGTGAGTGAGTGAGTGAATGTGTGAGTGAGTGAGTGTTTAAGGGGATGAGTGAGTGAGTGAGTGAGTGAGGGAGTGAGTGAGTGAGTGAGTCAGTGAGTGAATGTGTGAGTGAGTGAGTGTTTAAAGGGATGAGTAAGTGAGTGAGTGAGTGATTGTGTGAGTGAGTGAGTGAGTGAGTGAGTGAGTGAGTGTTTAAGGGGATGAGTAAGTGAGTGAGAGAGTGACTGAGTGAGGAAAGCAGCCTGTGAGCAAGTGTGTGAGTAAGTAAATGAGCAAATGACTGAGGGAAGGAGGGGGGGAGTGAGTGAGTGAGTGAGTTAATGAGGAAGCAAATGAGTGTGTGAGTGAGTGTGTGAGTGAGTGAGTGAGTGAGTGAGTGAGTGAGGAAGCAAATGAGTGTGTGAGTGAGTGAGTGAATGAGTGATTGTGAGTGAGTGAGTGAGTGAGTGTTTAAGGGGATGAGTAAGTGTGTGAGTGAGTGAGTGAGTGAGTGAGTGTTTAAGGGGATGAGTGAGTGAGTGAGTGAGTGAGTGAGGGAGTGAGTGAGGGAGTGAATGATTGAGTCAGTGAGTGAATGTGTGAGTGAGTGAGTGAGTGTTTAAGGGGATGAGTGAGTGAGTGAGTGAGTGAGTGAGGGAGTGAGTGTTTAAGGGGATGAGTGAGTGAATGAGTGAGTGCGTGAGTGAGTGAGTGAGTGAGTGAGTGAGTGAGTGAATGTGTGAGTGAGTGAGTGTTTAAGGGGATGAGTAAGTGAGTGAGGGAGTGAGGGAGTGTTTAAGGGGATGAGTGAGTGAGTGAGGGAGTGAGTGAGTGAGTGAGTCAGTGAGTGAATGTGTGAGTGAGTGAGTGTTTAAGGGGATGAGTAAGTGAGTGAGTATGTGAGTGAGTGAGTGAGTGAGTGAGTGTTTAAGGGGATGAGTGAGTGAGTGAGGGAGTGAGTGAGTGAGTGAGTCAGTGAGTGAATGTGTGAGTGAGTGAGTGAGTGAGTGTTTAAGGGGATGAGTGAGTGAGGGAGTGAGTGTTTAAGGGGATGAGTGAGTGAGTGAGTGAGTGAATGTGTGAGTGAGTGAGTGAGTGTTTAAGGGGATGAGTAAGTGAGTGTTTAAGGGGATGAGTGAGTGAGTGAGTGAGGGAGTGAGTGATTGAGTGAGTCAGTGAGTGAATGTGTGAGTGAGTGAGTGTTTAAGGGGATGAGTAAGTGAGTGAGTGAGTGATTGTGTGAGTGAGTGAGTGAGTGTTTAAGGGGATGAGTAAGTGAGTGAGAGAGTGACTGAGTGAGGAAAGCAGCCTGTGAGCAAGTGTGTGAGTAAGTAAATGAGCAAATGACTGAGGGAAGGAGGGGGGGAGTGAGTGAGTGAGTTAATGAGGAAGCAAATGAGTGTGTGAGTGAGTGTGTGAGTGAGTGAGTGAGTGAGTGAGTGAGTGAGTGAGGAAGCAAATGAGTGTGTGAGTGAGTGAGTGAATGAGTGATTGTGAGTGAGTGAGTGAGTGAGTGAGTGAGTGAGTGAGTGAGTGAGTGAGTGAGTGAGTGAGTGAGTGAGTGAGTAAGTAAGTAAGAGAGTGAATGAGTGAATAGAAATGTGAGGGAGGGAGGGAGTGAGTGAGGGAGGGAGTGAGGAAGGGGGGAGGGAGGGACGGAGGAAGCTAGTGAGTGAGTGAGTGAGGGAGGGAGGGAGGGAGTGAGTGAGTGAGTGAGGGAGGGAGCAAGTGAGTAAGTGCTCAATGTTACTGAATATCCCTTCACCTGTTTAACTTTTATCTACTTCATGAAATTAAAATCTGACTTTTCATTATTTATTTTAATCCGTCTCTGTTACTCACCATGTTTTACTGTTTTCACAAGACATTCCAATGCTTGCTCAAATATATCTGGAGTCTATACAGCATCAAGTTTTTCCTGACTGATAAGCCATGCAATAAGTGACAGCAGTGTTTATAGTCTGTGGGCTGTCAAGTGAATTTCATGAATAAATCCCACACTTTATTAGATCTAAGCCTATTTATTATGGGAAAATCCTATTTATATATTCTCTATGCAAGCACTGTGCTTTATGTGTGATAAAATGCCTATAATGCCTGCTGTCACACGTAATGAAGTGTGACAGTGATCTGATACACAGTTTTGTAATGTCAGAAAAAGGTGTGAGATACTGCTGCATAAATAATTTGCATACAATAATACCCTATTAAGGAAAATTCACAGAAAAAGCATTGCAGATATTAATTCTCATTTATAGAAAATCAAATATAGAAATTGAAAAAAAAGTGCAAGATCAGCCCTATTACCCCCTCTGGAGGAAAGAGCTTAAGGGCCTTGTGCAAGTGCCCAACAGTGGCAGCTTGGCAGTGCTGGGGCTTAAACCCTGACTTTACAATTCAACAACTAAGAGCCTACTTTGAGCCTACCACTGCTCAATGGAGTGAGTGAGTGAGTGAGTGAGTGAGTGAGTGAGTGAGTGAGTGAGTGAGTGAGTGAGTGAGTGAATGAGTGAGTGAGTGTGTGAGTGTGAGTGAGTGAGTGAGAGTGAGTGTGTGAGTGAGTGAGTGTGTGAGTGAGTGAGAGTGAGTGTGTGAGTGTGAGTGAGTGAGTGAGTGAGTGTGTGAGTGAGTGTGTGTGTGAGTGAGTGTGTAAGTGAGTGAGTGAGTGAGTGTGAGTGAGTGAGTGAGAGTGAGTGTGTGAGTGTGAGTGAGTGAGTGAGTGTGTGAGTGAGTGAGTGAGAGTGAGTGAGTGAGTGAGTGTGTGAGTGAGTGAGTGAGTGAGTGAGAGTGAGTGTATGAGTGTGAGTGAGTGAGTGAGTGTGTGAGTGAGTGTGTGTGTGAGTGAGTGTGACTGAGTGAGTGTGCAAGTGAGTGAGTGTGTAAGTGAGTGAGTGAGTGAGAGTGAGTGTGTGAGTGAGTGAGTGAGTGAGTGAGTGAGTGTGTGAGTGAGTGTGTGTGTGAGTGAGTGTGACTGAGTGAGTGTGCAAGTGAGTGAGTGTGTAAGTGAGTGAGTGAGTGTGAGTGAGTGAGTGAGTGAGTGTGTGAGTGAGTGAGTGAGTGAGTGTGAGTGAGTGTGTGAGTGAGTGAGTGAGAGTGAGTGAGTGTGTGAGTGAGTGAGTGAGTGAGTGAGTGTGAGTGAGTGTGTGAGTGAGTGAGTGAGTGTGTGAGTGAGTGAGTGAGAGTGAGTGTGTGAGTGCGAGTGAATGAGTGAGTGTGTGAGTGAGTGAGTGAGTGTGTGAGTGTGAGTGAGTGAGTGTGTGAGTGAGTGTGTGTGTGAGTGAGTGTGACTGAGTGAGTGTGCAAGTGAGTGAGTGTGTAAGTGAGTGAGTGAGTGAGTGTGAGTGAGTGAGTGAGTGAGTGAGTGTGTGAGTGAGTGAGTGAGTGTGAGTGAGTGTGTGAGTGAGTGAGTGAGTGAGTGTGTGAGTGAGTGAGTGAGAGTGAGTGAGTGAGTGAGTGAGTGAGTGAGTGTGTGAGTGAGTGAGAGTGAGTGTGTGAGTGTGAGTGAGTGAGTGTGTGAGTGAGTGTGTGTGTGAGTGAGTGTGACTGAGTGAGTGTGCAAGTGAGTGAGTGTGTAAGTGAGTGAGTGAGTGAGTGTGAGTGAGTGAGTGAGTGAGCGAGTGAGTGTGTGAGTGAGTGAGTGAGTGTATGAGTGAGTGAGAGTGAGTGTGTGAGTGCGAGTGAGTGAGTGAGTGAGTGAGTGTGAGTGAGTGAGTGAGTGTGAGTGAGTGAGTGAGAGTGAGTGTGTGAGTGAGTGTGTGTGTGAGTGAGTGTGTGAGTGTGAGTGCGTGAGTGTGAGTGAGTGTGTAAGTGAGTGAGTGAGTGTGAGTGAGTGTGGCTGAGTGAGTGTGGCTGAGTGAGTGTGTAAGTGAGTGAGTGTGTAGTGAGTGAGTGAGTGAGTGAGTGAGTGGGTGAGTGAGTGAGTGAGTGAGTGAGTGAGTGAGTGTGTAAGTGAGTGAGTGAGTGAGTGTGAGTGAGTGAGTGAGAGTGAGTGTGTGAGTGTGAGTGAGTGTGTGTGTGAGTGAGTGTGTGAGTGTGAGTGCGTGAGTGTGAGTGAGTGTGTAAGTGAGTGAGTGAGTGTGAGTGAGTGTGGCTGAGTGAGTGTGTAAGTGAGTGAGTGTGTAAGTGAGTGAGTGAGTGAGTGTGAGTGAGTGGGTGAGTGAGTGAGTGAGTGAGTGAGTGTCAGTGAGTGAGTGTAAGTGAGTGAGTGAGTGAGTGTCAGTGAGTGAGTGTGAGTGAGTGAGTGAGTGAGTGTAAGTGAGTGAGTGTGTAAGTGAGTCAGTGAGTGTGAGTGAGTGAGTGAGTAAGTGAGTGTGAGTGAATGAGTGTGTAAGTGAGTGAGTGAGTGAGTGAGTGAGTGAGTGAGTAAGTGAGTGAGTGAGTGTGAGTGAGTGAGTGTGAGTGAGTGAGTGAGTGATTGAGTGAGTGTGTGAGTGAGTGAGCGAGACAGTGATAGAATGAGGGAGTGAAAGAGTGAGTTAGAGAGTGAGTGAGGGAGTGAGTGAGTGAGTGAGGGAGTGAGTGAGTGAGTGAGTGAGTAAGTGATGGAATGAGTGATGGAGTATGTGAGTGAGTGAGTGTTTGAATGTTTAAGTGAATGAGTGAGTAAATGAGTGAGTGAGTGAGTGAGTGATGGAGTAAGTGTGTGAGTGAGTGTGTGAATGTGTAAGTGAGTGAGTGAGTGAGTGAGTGTGTAAGTGAGTGAGTGAGTGAGATAGTGAGTGAGGGAGTGTGTAAGTGAGTGAGGGAGGGAGGGAGTGTGTAAGTGAGTGAGTGTGTAAGTGAGTGAGTGAGTGAGGGAGGGAGGGAGTGTGTAAGTGAGTGAGTGTGTGAGTGAGTGAGTGAGTGTGTAAGTGAGTGAGTGAGTGAGTGAGTGAGGGAGTGTGTGAGTGAGTGAGTGAGTGAGTGAGTGAGTGTGTAAGTGAGTGAGTGAGTGAGTGAGTAAGTGTGTAAGTGAGTGAGTGAGTGTGTGAGTGAGTGAGTGAGGGAGGGAGGGAGTGTGTAAGTGAGTGAGTGAGTGAGTGTGCGAGTGAGTGAGTGAGTGAGTGAGAGAGTGAGTGAGTGTGTAAGTGAGTGAGTGAGTGAGGGAGGGAGGGAGTGTGTAAGTGAGTGAGTGAGTGAGTGAGTGAGGGAGGGAGTGTGTAAGTGAGTGAGTGAGTGAGTGAGGAAAGGAGTGTGTAAGTGAGTGACTGAGTGAGTGAGTGTGTGAGTGAGAGAGTGAGTGAGTGTGTAAGTGTGTAAGTGAGTGAGTGAGTGAGTGAGTGAGTGGGGGGAGGGAGTGTGTAAGTGAGTGAGTGAGTAAGTGTGTAAGTGAGTGAGTGAGTGAGTGAGGGAGGGAGTGTGTAAGTGAGTGAGTGAGTGAGTGAGGGAGGGAGGGAGTGTGTAAGTGAGTGAGTGTGTGAGTGAGGAGGGAGTGTGTAAGTGAGTGAGTGAGTGAGTGAGTGAGGGAGGGAGTGTGTAAGTGAGTGAGTGAGTGAGTGAGTGAGTGTGTGAGTGAGAGAGTGAGTGAGTGTGTGAGTGAGAGAGTGAGGGAGGGAGTGTGTAAGTGAGTGAGTGAGTGAGTGAGTGAGGGAGGGAGTGTGTAAGTGAGTGAGTGAGTGAGTGAGGAAAGGAGTGTGTAAGTGAGTGACTGAGTGAGTGAGTGTGTGAGTGAGAGAGTGAGTGAGTGTGTAAGTGTGTAAGTGAGTGAGTGAGTGAGTGAGGGAGGGAGTGTGTAAGTGAGTGAGTGAGTGAGGGAGGGAGGGAGTGTGTAAGTGAGTGAGTGAGTGAGTGAGTGAGTGTGTGAGTGAGAGAGTGAGTGAGTGTGTGAGTGAGAGAGTGAGGGAGGGAGTGTGTAAGTGAGTGAGTGAGTGAGGGAGGGAGTGTGTAAGTGAGTGAGTGAGTGAGTGTGTAAGTGAGTGAGTGAGTGAGTGTGAGTGAGTGGGTGAGTGAGTGAGTGAGTGAGTGTCAGTGAGTGAGTGTAAGTGAGTGAGTGAGTGAGTGTCAGTGAGTGAGTGTGTAAGTGAGTGAGTGAGTGTGAGTGAGTGAGTGAGTAAGTGAGTGTGAGTGAATGAGTGTGTAAGTGAGTGAGTGAGTGTGAGTGAGTGAGTGAGTAAGTGAGTGAGTGAGTGTGAGTGAGTGAGTGTGAGTGAGTGAGTGAGTGATTGAGTGAGTGTGTGAGTGAGTGAGCGAGACAGTGATAGAATGAGGGAGTGAAAGAGTGAGTTAGAGAGTGAGTGAGGGAGTGAGTGAGTGAGTGAGGGAGTGAGGGAGTGAGTGAGTGAGTGAGTAAGTGATGGAATGAGTGATGGAGTATGTGAGTGAGTGAGTGTTTGAATGTTTAAGTGAATGAGTGAGTAAATGAGTGAGAGAGTTACGGAGGGAGTGTGTAAGTGAGTGAGTAAGTGAGTGAGGAGGGAGTGAGTGAGTGAGTGAGTGAGTGAGTGAGTGAGTGAGTGAGGGAGGGAGTGTGTAAGTGAGTGAGTGAGTGAGTGAGTGAGGGAGGGAGGGAGGGAGTGTGTAAGTGAGTGAGTGAGTGAGTGAGTGAGGGAGGGAGGGAGTGTGTAAGTGAGTGAGTGAGTAAGTGTGTAAGTGAGTGAGTGAGTGAGTGAGGGAGGGAGTGTGTAAGTGAGTGAGTGAGTGAGTGAGTGAGTGAGTGAGGGAGGGAGTGTGTAAGTGAGTGAGTGAGTGAGTGAGGGAGGGAGTGTGTAAGTGAGTGAGTGAGTGAGTGAGTGAGGGAGGAGGGAGGGAGTGTGTAAGTGAGTGAGTGAGTGTGTGAGTGAGTGAGGGAGGGAGGGAGGGAGTGTGTAAGTGAGTGAGTGAGTGAGTGAGTGAGTGGGGGGAGGGAGGGAGTGTGTAAGTGAGTGAGTGAGTAAGTGTGTAAGTGAGTGAGTGAGTGAGTGAGGGAGGGAGTGTGTAAGTGAGTGAGTGAGTGAGTGAGGGAGGAGGGAGTGTGTAAGTGAGTGAGTGTGTGAGTGAGGGAGGGAGTGTGTAAGTGAGTGAGTGAGTGAGTGAGTGAGGGAGGGAGGGAGTGTGTAAGTGAGTGAGTGAGTAAGTGTGTAAGTGAGTGAGTGAGTGAGTGAGTGAGGGAGTGTGTAAGTGAGTGAGTGAGTGAGTGAGTGAGTGAGGGAGGGAGTGTGTAAGTGAGTGAGTGAGTGAGTGAGGGAGGGAGTGTGTAAGTGAGTGAGTGAGTGAGTGAGGAGGGAGTGTGTAAGTGAGTGAGTGAGTAAGTGAGTGAGTGTGAGTGAGTGAGTGTGCGAGTGAGAGAGTGATGAAGTGAGTGAGGGAGTAATAAAATTTTATTCCTTTCTCAGGACCAGGACTCAGAGCTCAGACCCCTCCAGTGGCCGGGTTGTTTCCCTGGTCCGATGTGGTGAATGTGCAGGATCACACTAGAGTACAAGAGAACAGTCTGTGATTACTGTTATAACTCTTTCTATTCTTGTTCAACAATGAAAAATATTCCTGACCCTAAGGTTTTAGTATGCAGCGATGTTTCATCGATCATCTGGAATTCTGTGCTGTCAGCAGTTTGGTTGGACTCGGTATGAGTAGATTAGGAGTGGATTAGCAGTGGGTGAGTTATGACCCTCTTGTGCACTCTTCTGATTTATTGTTAAATCTTTACATCTACATTTCCCTCCAGGTCACAGCTCTCTAGCCTAATCTCTACAGCAAGGATTATGAAGCTGCAACATGATGCTTTTGCACTCCACTTAGCCTGAGAACCTTTTTTTAATCTGTCACTGACTTAAAAATAACGATTATTTCATGCCACAGACGCTTCATCGGAGATTACAGCGAGACGCTCGTATAAGTCGTGCCTGATGAGAGGGTGAAACCGTTACTGTGGGAAAACACCTGCAGCTCAAGACAAGCACTTGGCAATGAAATCTTCCAGAAATGACCATCATCAAGCGGCATTCAGAATTATGACCCCCTCAGTCTTTCTGTTTATTTCCTAACCAAGCAGATGTTTCTGAAAACTAGTGCAGATGTTCAAAAAAGTGCCCTCAGATCTGTCTCTTTACTTTACGGGACACTGTTAATAACTATAGCTCTCATTCTGCCGGAAGTCGTTATCAGTCTTTTTTTTTTTCGTCCCATTTTCAGCCCTGAGTAGACAGCAGCCTGAGGTACAGTGTGGAAACAAACCCTTTTAACTTGTAGCATGTTGAGAATAAATATGAGGCCCATTTTTCTTCTTGAACCTTAATACACCAGTAATGGGGAAAATCGTGTGACTTATCTGCTGTTATCCAACACCTCCGGCCCTGTTATTACCCCCCATCGGTTTCAACACAGAAGTCCATCAATTAAAGTGTGAAGCACGGCATTCCACCACACAGTACATAATATTACAAACCAGACATTACCTGTCATGCTCCATTTACCATCCTTCATCCTTTATTTTTTCGTTTTTCTTAACACCACCTACATTTCCTGAACGTAATTTTGCTCAGGACAACGTTCTATATTTAAGATTAGAAGGTAACATGATAAAAGTCTACAAAACTACATCTTGTGTAGAAAAAAAAAAAAAAGATCCATTAACAGAAGACTGTCATGAAGGCAGACACTTAGGATGGAAATGCAGTTTTTTCAAAAAAAAAAAAAGGCACAAAATTAGGAACAGTCTAAATTTCTAGGCTCAGAAAATTTGGAGGTACTTACATTTGATCTCTTTGTATACAACTGAGCAATTGAGGGTGAAGAGCCTTGGTCAAGGGCTCCGCAGTGGCAGCTTGGTGGACCTGGGATTCAAACTCACAACCTTCTGAGCAAGAGGCCAACGCCTTAACCGCTTACATACCACATCCCCTAGAAACTAGACTTACTGATTAATCCAAGAGACAACTGGCAAAGAACAGGATTAAAACTGGTGCAGGACAATCAGGCTGTGAACAACATCCAACTGGACTAGGAGAAATCGTAGTCATAACGTCATGAACGTCACAAATGTGACAGAACTGACCGTAAACTTTGCAAGGTGCTTACTGAAATTATAACAGATAAAACAAAACAGTGATAAACCAAATATACATAATTAAACACAGGTAGAAACAATTAGAAAGATAAAAGATGGAAGACAGCTAGAACACAGGAAGAATATTACATCAAATCTTCATGTAAAGTTTCACAAACAAAATTCTACACATGCACACACATGAAAACATCAGTGATCAGTGGTATGCATCATAATATTTTTTTTTTAAAATCTTTCACTTTTTATGTTTTTCATCAAACCCTATCAAGAGGTTTAAGAAATGCATCAGTTCTAATTAGGGAAAGCAGGCTGCGAATGAGAGAGTGTTTGCTTATGCATAGTGCATTAAAAAAGTCTTCCAAATAATATGAACACATTCACAATATAATTCATTTAGAGTGCCACTAGATTTTTTTTTCCGCTGACTTTACATTTAGAAATATGTAATAATGTAAATTAAAGTTACATTTTTTTTTAAAAAAGAAACAGTTAAATTATCCCTCACAACAATCTACTTGCAATTATTAAATAAATGTTGCAACATATTAATAAAATTAAAATTAAATAAAAAATCTTTAAAAAAAATATTAACATTCATTCATTCATTCATTCATTCATTCATTCATTCTCTGCCGCTTATCCGAACTACACTCAGGTCACGGGGAGCCTGTGCCTATCTCAGGCGTCATAGGGCATCAAGGCAGGATACACCCTGGACGGAGTGCCAACCCATCGCAGGGCACACACACACTCTCATTCACTCACGCAATCACACACACTACGGACAATTTAGAGATGCAAATTAACCTACCATGCATGTCTTTGGACTGGGGGAGGAAACCGGAGCACCCGGAGGAAACCCCCGAGGCACGGGGAGAACATGCAAACTCCACACACACGCACACGCACACACAGGAATCGAACCCCCAACCCTGGAGGTGTGAGGCAAACGTGCTAACCACTAAGCCACTGTGCCCCCCAAAAATATTAACAAAGTAGTCTAAATATTTTGTTTTGACTTTTACTATTTTTACAGTGGGGACCAAAAATCTGAGACCACACTGAATTGTATTCATTCATTGTCTACCGCTTATCCGATCTATTCTCGGGTCACGGGGAGCCTGTGCCTATCTCAGGCGTCATTGGGCATCAAGGCAGGATACACCCTGGACGGAATGCCAACCCATCGCAGGGCGCGCACACACACACACACACACACACACACACACACACTACTGACAATTTAGAGATGCCAATCAACCTACAATGCATGTCTTTGGACGGGGGGAGGAAACCGGAGTACCCGGAGGAAACCCCCGAGGCACGGGGAGAACATGCAAACTCCACACACACGGTGGAGGCGGGAATCGAACCCCCAACCCTGGAGGTGTGAGGCTAACATGCTAACAACTAAGCCACCGTGCCCCCCTATTTATTTTTTTAAATTTATTTATTTATTTATTTATTTATTCATTCATTCGATGTACAAAATAAAATAAATGAATCATCAGCCTTTACAAATTTCTGTAGTCCGTGCTAGCGGAAATGCACGGTCATTAAAAAGCAAAAGGGAGAAATGCCACAAGAAATTCTGAAATTTGTGTAAATATTTGTTAGGATAGTGTTGATAATACAATGCAAATTATTCCATTTTCTAAAATGAATTTAAAAAAGAATGCAAATTAGAAGCATTTTCATTCGCAGACTTTTGTGCTTCACTGCATGCAAAGTGCTTAGAAATATATACAGAGCTGATTCTATGAAAATGATTCATTCAAAAATATTTTATTTTACAGTAAAAAGTTTCAAATCGATTTCTATGTGAGCACTGTATTCAATTTCCACATATTTATATCTTACTCAGCATGGTCACATATTAGACAATTTAATACAGTGACCTGTCTATGTATGCAAAGGGTATAATAATAATAATAATAGGATTATAATTACTACAGGACTCTCCATCTCTAATAACTGCAAAGGTCACGGTGTGTCACGGCCTCTCCTGCACACGGTCTCTGAATGCAGCTCCTATTGATTTCCCCATGCTCCAGCTGTCATTATTTCTTTCCACTGAAACAATTGCTGAGCTTATCAGCTCTATTTTCTGCCCCCGAATCTCTCTGTAGTTACAATACACTCCCCACATGTCTCTGATCTCATTTGTGCTATTTTAGTTCATTACTTCAGCGAATAGAACTTCAGTGGAGCCACTGTACTCCTCAGGCTCGAGGGAGGCCTTACGGGCAAAAGATGTCAAAACAATTTCGATTGTATGAGGCTTTTGCTAGCCGAGGTTGAATTTAAGCATGCCAGAGGTGAGAGCTGCGAGGCAGAGATATAAGGATGGGAACGTGAAATGTGAGAACTGGAAGAAGCTGCTGGTAGACAGTGAGAAGGAGACATATTAACACAGGCAGGATTCTCTATCATTAAAGTCAAAAGAAATGGTACAAACACTGGCTTCATTCCTAGCCTCAATCTTCTCAACGGCTTGAGTCATGTGTGATTGTTATAAATTTATTAAGTGACGTTCAGGGTCCGTGGTGTTCCAAGTAGTTAAGGCTTTGGGTTGTTTTGCTTAGAGCTTCCCCAAGCTCCACTGTTGGATAATTGAGTAAGGCTCTTAACCCTCCCTGCTCCAGGGGCACTGTATCATAACTGCCCCTGTGCTCTGACCCCAACGTCCTCAGCTGTGATATGCGAGGAAAAGAATTCCACTGTGCTGTACTGTAATGTATGTGTGGTGATAATAAAGGCCCTCAGTTCTTCTTCTTCAGAGGTGATTTTTGTCGCCTGTCCACCAATGAAAGGTTCTACAACGGGCACGTGAACATCAGAACTGGACCACGGAGCACTGGAAGATGATATTTTGGTGGTGATGAATCACAATTTTTTCTTTAACATCATGTGGATGGCTGAGTGCATGCACGCCTCTTAGCTGGGGAAGAGATGGCACCAGGAAGCACTAACAATGAACATTGACTCAGAGCAGCTTTACATAACATAAGAAATATAGTACAAAAAGTTCAAGATAATTATTATTAGACAAAACGTTCAAGATTGGTATTAGACTTATATTTAAATTCAAGCCTGAGGTGACACGGAAAAACTCCCGTAAGAGGAAGAAACCTTGAGAGGAACCAGACTCAGAAGGGACCCTCATCCTCATTTGGGTGACATCAGAGAGTGTGAATTACGATAAACACCAGAGAGTGTGATTATGAATAATGTCCTTTCTACAGTCTTATACACTCAGCAGAGGCAGTGTGATGCTCTGGGCAATGTCCTGCTGGGAAAGCTTAGGTCATGGCATTCATGTGGTTGTAATGTTATGGCTGATAACAGTATAGATAGATAGATAGATAGATAGATAGATAGATAGATAGATAGATAGATAGATAGTTAGATAGATAGATAGATAGATAGATAGATAGATAGATAGATAGATAGATAGATAGATAGATAGATAGATAGATAGATAGATAGATAGAGATTTACATATTATTTTTACTATTCAGCAGAAAAACAGATAAAACCCCAAGTTTGAAAGATAATAGAGAATGAAATGTCAGTGTTATATTTCACTTCCACATCCCACGTTAGATGTGACACTTAATCATGTAGTTCATCAGAAGAACTAAAAGCTGGAACTCCGAGCACTCAGACTTTGACTCCCAGCTGATGAACAGTGAGACATTAATGCATTCTCTGTACTTACTTCCAACCTCTCGATTCCTTTTTACTCTTATCTGTAAAATGGCTAAGACTTTTTTTTAATTTATTTATTTTTTAGGGCTCCTGACTCCATTTCTTAATGTTACTGTGGTAAAGAAGCATGCAGCCTTCCTTCCTACATCTGAAACCTGTCAGAGGTGTGAACATTTATAGAATGTTTGGCAAAAAGGTGGTGTATTTAAAGCCACTGACATGTCGACGACATGTCTGAGAAAAGTGGAGTGAGAGAGAGAGAGAGAGAGAGAGAAAGAGAGGGGGAGAGAAAGTGAGAGAGAGAGAAAGAGAGGGAGAGAGAAAGTGAGAGGAGAGAGAAAGAGAGGGAGAGAGAAAGTGAGAGAGAGAGAGAAAGTGAGGGAGAGAGAAAGTGAGAGAGAGAGAGAGGGAGAGAGAGAGAGAGAGAGAAAGTGAGAGAAAGAGAGGGAGAGAGAGAGAGAAGAGAGAGAGAGAGAGAGAGTGAGAGAGAGACAGAGAGAGAGAGTGTGTATGTGTTAGAGAGAGATAAAAGAGAGAGAGAGAGAGAGAGAGAGAGAGAGAGAGACAGAGAGAGCGAGAGAGAGACAGAGAGAGAGAGGAGAGAGACAGAGAGAGAGAGAGAAGAGAGAGAGAGAGAGAGAGAGAGAGAAATAGTTTGTGTGTGTGCGTGAGAGAGGGAGATAGAGAGAGACAGAGAGAGAGAGTGTGTGAGAGAGAGAGAGAGAGTGTGAGAGAGAGAGAGAGAGAGAGAGTGTGAGAGAGAGACAGAGAGAGCAAGTGTGTCTGTGTTAGAGAGAGACAGAGAGAGAGACAGAGAGAGCGAGAGAGAGACAGAGAGAGCGAGAGAGAGACAGAGAGCGAGAGAGAGAGAGAGAGAGAGAGAGAGAGAGAGAGAGAGAGAAAGAGTTTTGTGGTGTGTGTGTGTGTGTGAGAGAGACAGAGAGCGAGAGAGAGACAGAGAGAGAGAGAGAGAAAGAGAGAGTGTGTGTGTGTGTGTGTGAGAGAGAGAGAGAGAGAGAGAGGAGAGAGAGAGAGAGAGAGAGAGAGAGAGAGAGAGAGAAAGAGTTTGTGTGTGTGTGTGTGTGTGTGTGAGAGAGAGAGAGAGAGGGGGGGGAGAGAGAGAGAGTGGGAGAGTGAGAGAGAGAGAGAGAGAGAGAGAGAAAACAGAGAGAGAGACAGAGAGAGAGAGAGAGAGAGAGAGAGAGAGAGAGAGAGAGAGAGAAAGTGAGAGAGAGAGAGAGAAAGTGAGAGGAGAGAGAGAGAGAGAAGAAAAACAGAGAGCGAGGAGAGAGAGAGAGAGAGGCAGAGAAACCAACCAGTTCCAAATTGCACATTATAATAACACATTTTCAGTTCACTATTAAATATGAGATTGCTAAATCCTATTACTTTAAGTGACATTTTTGTACATTGACATTAACTTTTTAATATCACACACACCCCTCATACACATTAATTTCTATTCATTGATGTTAAACTTGAAACTGAAGATTTTGCAAGCCTGGGGTGAAATTGTAATGCTCAAACAGATTATTTCCAAAAGGATTCTTAATTTAATTATCCTTCTGAATTGCATCGTTTATTTAAACCATCAGTGTTGGGCACAGTGCAATAATAAATCTAATAACGTCATGGTGAACATGGATTGAGAGCAGTCCGCTTAATCTAGGTTAGTGAGAGTTGTATTATAATAATAATAATAATAATAATAATAATAATGATAATAATAATAATAATAATAATAATAATAATAATAATAATAATAATAAAAATAAAAATAATAATAAAATAATAATAATAATAATAATAATAATAATAATAAAAATAAATAATAATAATAATAATAATAATAATAATAACAACAATAATAATAATGATAATAATAATGATAATGAAAAAAATAATAATAATAATAAAATAATAATAATAATAATAATAATAATTATAATAATTGCAGCTTTTCTGAAATGTAATGGGCCTAATAATGTATTTAAAGTACATTTTGAACCACAAGGTCTTTAACTCTTTTTTTCCCAGAGGACAAAAAAAATGTCCACCTGTTTGGTCATGTCTTTGTCATGTTCCACTCCACAGTGCTTGTTAATATGAAGCTCATAGTAGTGTTTCATAATATTTTTGTTTTGTATTCCTAACGTACTAGAGGCAATATATTTATAGAAAATTTCCCAAAAAAACCCCCAAAAAACTAGTGTTTTCAACACAAATGTTTGTATCGGGGGCACGGTGGCTTGGTGGTTAGCACGTTTCTTCACACCTCCAGGGTTGCGGGTTTGATTCCTGCCTCTGCACGTGTGTGTGGAGTTCGCATGTTCTCCCCGTGCCTTGGAGGTTTCCTCCCCCCGGGACAAGACATGATTGTAGGTTGATTGTCATCTCTATTGTCCGTAGTGTGTGTGTGCCCTGCAAAGGGTTGGCACTCCGTCCAGGGCGTATCCTGCCTTGATGCCCAATGATGCCTGAGAATAGATCGGATAAGCGGTAGACAATGAATGAATGTTTGTATCTTTAAAGTAAATATTGATATCAAACCCCATTTCCACTCTCTGAGATGCTCCAAGTGTTTGTTCATAAGCAGCTAAAATTTGTATCTTCAACTGCTAAAATTCTGTGTAAGGTTATCCAACAGAGGGAAGAACACATGTCTAAAACACACTGAAAGCCAACAGGGTCTTGACTCATCTTATATCAGACTCAGTTAGAAAATCATTAATTTGTTTATACTGATTACAAACGTCCCATAAGTCCAAAAATAACGGTTAAATAGTTAAGGGTTTACAGCTTTCTAAAGAGGATCTACCAAAATCCAAGTTTGGTTAGGTAACACACAGTTTCAAAGGTTTCTACACAGAACCCTCTTTAACAATTCTCAGCTGAAGCTAATTTTTAATAACTTTTTTAAGCTATTATATATATATATATATATTTAAATCTTAGGTCGATCATTAGATACACACTTTGTTATCCTTCTCTTTAATAACTCCAGTCTGTATGATTATCATTCTTTTTGATCTTTCTTTTAATCTGGGTTATTAATATTAACATACATATAATCTATCCATGACCCGTAACAGTAGAGTGTCTGTGTTGCACGAATTTAGAGAAATTCTCCATCAGAACTAAATGCAGTGTGTTAAATTAAACATACAGCTTGTGCACCATTTCTGTAGAGCAGAATTAAAAAAAAAAAAAAAAAAAGTTTGCGATTTGTAGTAAACATAAGGAAATAAAATAAAAATAATATATATATATTATATATTTTTATTAATATTATATTATAATAATATAAAAAATAAAAATAATATATATATATATTTTTTTTTTTTTTTTTTTTTTTTTCATATTTTTTTTTCATTTTCCCTTATTCTTCTTCTTTCGCTTTTCCCTTCGGGGGTTTGCCACAGCGAATCATCTCTCTCCACCTATCCCTATCTTCTGCATCCTCAACCTTGCACCCACTAGCTTCATATCCTCATTAATTCCATCCATATACCTCCTCTTTGGCCTTCCTCTTTGCCTCCTGCCTGGCAGTTTCATGTCCAACATTCTCCTACCAATATACTCACTCTCCCCCTCTGAACATGTCCAAACCATCTTAATCTGGCCTCCCTAACTTTGTCCCCAAAGTCCAACATGAGCGGGCCCTCTGATGTACTCGTTCCTAATCCTGTCCAATTTGTCACTCCCAAAGAGAACCTCAACATCTTCAGCTCTTACCTCTAGCTTCTAGCTCTGACTCCTGTCTCTTCCTCAGTAAAACTGTCTCTAAACCATACAGCATGGCCGGGCTCACCACTGTCTTGTACTAAATATATATATATATATATATATATATATATATATATATATATATATATATATATATATATATATATATTTATAATTGTAATTTAAATATCTATGTAATTATATATATTTAAAATATATATAATTATAAATAATTATATTTAATAAATATATAAATGAGTTTTTTTATACAAGCTAAATTGATGTTTTTAAACAAAACGTCCTACAAAAAACATGCTGTTTATAATAAATAATAGGATTTTTTTTTTTTTTTTTAAGTGTAGGGTAATGCTGCTTGTCTTCATCAGAGGTGTGTAGTATGACATCATCCACATTAAAGACACTAGATTACAGGGTTATGCTTTACATTAAGGTTTATCTATATTTAAGGTTTATATCTATTTATGTTCGTATTAAATAATGTTTAAAATGTCATCTGGACAAATCCTTGATTTAAAGATTTTAAATTATTTGCTTGTAAAAACTTGAAAGTGAAAATGATGGGCAATTTGTAGCTCTTATTATGGCAAAAAATCTCACACTTATTATTTTAAAATATTAACACTTTGTGATACGTTTTTTTTTTCCCTTTAAAGCAACAAGAACAAATTGGTGTTGATGCAACAAAAAAGAAAAAGAAATTATTTGCATTTTTCTTTGTTTTTTTTGTAAAAGACCACTAGATGGCAATGTAATGATGTAAAGTCATTTATTTAACCCATGACAAGATCAAACTCTTAGGCAGTTTGATGGGAGCAGTCGAGTTAATCCTCAATATCATATAGCAATAGCATATCAGTAGCTTAGATGTGGTAGCTCGAGGTGTTGGAGGATGCAGGTCCACCACAGATGCTGCTGCTGGGCCCCTGATGGGAGCAAAGTCCTTAACCCTCAATTGTTCAGTTCTATAAAGAATGAGATCAAATGTAAGTTGCTCTGGATAAGGGCGTCTGCCAAATACCGTAAAAAATCAGTAATAAGGGAGTATAAAAGAGTATTATCATATCGCTTGCATCACCAAAATTCATTAACTATAGTCAAATGTTTCAGAGTAGATGTCTAAGTGCTTGTGTGTTATAGTTAGACTTGGTGAAATTTTGTGAAGCTGAGAAACTGAAAAAGATTCTGCACAAGCCTTAGGTATTATATCCACTACATTGCAGTCACACTGTACGATGATTTAGCAAAATCATTCGCTTACAAAGTACAAAAAACGGATAGTCTCAACTCTACCATAAATTTGCCTCAGTACTTCAGAGTTAGATGAGTTGTGTAAGCATGTTTGGCGTATCGATCGTGCTAACAGTGATTGGTTGTTAGGTGCCTGGTGGCAATATGGCTGTATTTCCACTACTGTATTTCAGGGAATGCTTTGTCATCCTCCTGTTAGCTTAGGTCATGATTCGCTGTTGCTGCGTGTGTGTTTCTAAAAGTCTAGAAGAAACTACATTGATGTACTAACACCTGTTTGTTGACTCTTACATTTCGTATGACATTATTATTCAATGCTTGTCCTTCATTTTGGGATATGGTGATGGATAATCACCTAGGCAGTGGGTGTAATATGTAAAGGGAGGATTTATGGGATCATTTTAATGTTAAGATACATAATTTGGTACAGGAGGCACGGTGGCTTAGTATCGCTCCCGCTCACTGTGTGTGTGTGTGTGGAGTTTGCATGTTCTCCCCGTGCTTGGTGGGTTTCTTCCGGGTGCTCCGGTTTCCTCCCACAGTCCAAAGACATGCTTCTAGGCTGATTGGAGTCTCTAAATTGCCTGTAATGAACGTGTGTGTGTGCCCTGCGATGGATTGGCACTCCGTCCAGGGTGTATCCTGCCTTGATGCCCGATGACGCCTGAGGCCCCCTGTGACCCGTGAGGCTCAGTCGTATAAAATGAGAAAAATTCCAAGTTTCTCTGGATAAGGTTGTCAGCCAAATGCTGTAAGTGTAATTAATACTCACTTAAATATGAACTAATGATGAGTTAAAGCATTAACTAATGGAGAGTTAATCTTAACTATGGCAAACGTCTTATGAATTCATGCGTGAATAAATAACGAGCACCTTTAATGACATGTTAGTGCATGTTTGTTAGTTAATGCAGGATTAAACAAAACATACTTTATCTAAGACTAAAACACCAAAAAATTATCCACCACAGGTTTTACATGTTAATATATACTTTAGATTAATTTCACTGCAAGCTGTATATTTTAGAAGTAGAAGTTTTTATTATTAACATTAACCACACATACATTACAGCACAGTGAAAATCTTTTCTTCACATATCCCAGCTGAAGAGTTTGGGGTCAGAGTGCAGGGGCAGCTATGATACAGTCCCGGGGAGTACCAGTACCAGGGAGGGAAGAGGGCCTTGCTCAGCTTGGTGGTGCTAGAGCTTGAACCCCGATGTTCTGATCAACAACCACTTAACCACTTGAGCTACTACCACCCCCAATATGGTAACGCTTCACGGTTCATCCTTGCACAGGCAGGGGCCATGCACGGACAAATAAAATCTTGAATATTGAACATGGCTAAACCGCTTCATCCCCAGCCACAGAGAGCAGGTGCTAGTACTACAGCGGGGTTTGAAAAGAAATAGACGGAGAACATCATCAAACAGGGTTTAGATTAAATGATCTGTGTTTAGTAGTGAGTCTTTCTAAGTTCGATAAGAAGAATCAGTGTAAATTATGAAAGTAATCCGGTGCCATCCAATGACGTTTGTGTATCTGTATATGTTTACATGTTAATAAACACATTAACTAACACACATGTTCTTGCGTGTGCTCAGTGTGGTCGTTACGAATGATTAGTCGCATGAATCTCTAGTCATGTGCTGCTATTATAAATCAACTCAGATCAATGCAGTGTGATTGTGTAGCTTACTCATGATGTGTGCTCAGGAGGATTGTTATAATGTTTTTGTCCTTGTTTATGTTTTTTAGCTTCGGCCACTACCTAAATGGTCTTCTCAAGTACACCTCAGTATAAAAGTCAAGTGTTTTCAATTTGTGTCTAGACGATGGAACATCAAGGTTGACTTTACACATACATACATCTCCTCCGTCATGCCCTGACTCTCAGTCTCCTGGTTTGTCAGTCATCTTTCTTTTAAAGATAGAAAGAAGAAGATTAGATGGGAAAGAAATAAAAGATGAAGGCATTTAAGAACTTTTGTGGAAGAAAACTTGCATTATAAATCTTGCTGGTTCTCATTTTCAGATTACGGATGTGTTTGTTTTTTTCTTCCCTCTTTTGCCCTCTATAGTGCACCAAATGTAATTAATAATAATTAATCATATATTTACTCTTTATTATTTATAATGAGTCATACTCTACGGCAGCATTTATATTTAATTGGTAAGAAATTGTTTTCTAGTATTGCAGTTCTGACAGTCAGAATCAAATCAACAGGTTTATATGAATACGCTTGGTCTAATATTTTGTCATTTGTAACGTCAATTAAACATAGACTTGGGTGGTGGAAGCCCACTTAAATGTCTGCTCTAATTTGGTTAGCACGTTTGCCTCACACCTCCAGGGTTGGGGGTTCGATTCCCGCCTCTGCCGTGTGTGTGGAGTTTGCATGTCCTCCCCGTGCCTCGGGGGTTTCCTCCGGGTACTCCGGTTTCCTCCCTCAGTCCAAAGACATGCATTGTAGGTTAATTGGCATCTCTAAATTGTCCGTAGTGTGTGATTGTGTGAGTGAATGAGAGTGTGTGTTTGCCCTGCGATGGGTTGGTACTCCGTCCAGGGTGTATCCTGCCTTGATGCCCAATGACGCCTGAGATAGGCACAGGCTCCCCGTGACCCGAGAGTAGATTGGATAAGCGGTAGACAATGAATGAATGAATGAAGTACAGATACCATGGAAAAAAACACACAAATCTTGTTTAAGAGAAGTGACTAGACAATAACTTCAATACAAATAGGACAAACAGAATACAATGCTGTCATGTAGTTGGATGTAATATTTAATTTAAGCAGAGAATGTGGCACAGTGATAAATGCCTTCATGTCTGGTAAATGCCTTCATGTCTGGTAAAGGCCTTCATGTCTGTCACCTTCTGGCTCTCCCTTTTACCTATGCTGTCATAGCTAGTCTTGCCGGAGTCCCTGCCTGCACTTTGCACATAATCTACATTGTCTTTAAACATTGCATGTTCACAATCATATCTAATATTTTTCTCCCTCTCTCTGTCTTTCTCTGTTGAGCTATACATCCCACTCCCGAGCTCCCAGTGTTCTGAATTCCCAGCGTGACCACGTCTTCTTTCCAGACCTGCCTGATCCACCCAGGAGCTCTACCCCTGGTTAGAGTCTTGTCGCTTGGTGGTGCTCACTGCTGTTGGGGATAGATCTGAGTGGACAGCCTGTGACCCAGGAGACTGCTGTGGATAGAACCACTCGGAGACTATCACGCTGTCTCTAAACTGCCATTGCATCAGTCAGCTTTCAACAGGAAGAAATTAGCGCTAAGTCTCAGTAACTTGAACTCAGTAACTACACTGACCTATTAATTCCTCAAGAGCTCTTGGTTGCACAATTCCACATTACTATAAACTGTTGTAGAAAGGACATGATCAACATCTACATTATTTACTGTCCAGTGTCACCCAAATGAGGTTGAGGATGAGGTTCCTTTCTGAGCCTGGTTTCTTCCTCATATCATCTCAGGGAGTTTTTTCTCACCACTGTTGGCTCAGGCTTTCTCATTAGGGATAAATGTTAGGGATAAATAGTAACTTATCTTAAATCTTTATAAAGAGGCATTGGTGGCTCAGTGGTAGGTTTCTCCCTATCATGCGAAAGGCCCGGGGTTCCGAATTCCCCCCGCCACTGGATGCAGTGCCGGTCCCAAGCCCGGAAAAAAAAGGGAGGGTTGCGGCAGGAAGGGCATCCGGCGTAAAACCTGTGCCAAGTTGTTGTGCGGACCAGTCGGTCCGCTGTGGCGACCCCGAACAGGGAGCAGCCAAAAACCCTCTTAAATCTTTATAATCTTTTTTTCTCAGTTTCTATACTTCTGTAAAGCTGCTTCGAGACAATCTCCTTTGTTAAAAGTGCTATACAAATAAATTGAATTGAAAAATTTAATTAAATGCTCTATAAATGAAAAGTGGGTTATTTGCTTAATGTGACATTTAAACATGCGTAACATAAGTGACACACAGTTATGTAGAAGTCTGATGGCTTGCAAATAAAACCTGTTTCTCAGCCTGTAATGCTACTTTCACATATCAACAACTCGCAGCGTCAAAGCAACTATTCATTTTCAATGAGAGCTGGGGAACTCTGGTGACAAAAGGGACAGTAACCGCTGATGACTAGATGTGGGCGTGTCCAGTGATGCAACAAAGTTGAGAAAAATATATGCAAATATGGAGCGACTCAGCTCATGTGATCCATGGCAAAATACACACACTACTTATCCTTCATCTCATATAGTATGATACATATCTATATATTTAACCACTGGGGAAATTATACACAACCACCAAATTTCCCTCCAAAACGTTTCATTTTAGTGGCCAAAAAACTGAATGCTGATAAATGTTAGTACTATAGCAACTTCATAGTACAGCGACTGTTGACTTGCAGAGATGAAATCACGGCATGAGTGAATATAGCATCGGCTTCTGTGTTTTCAACTAATCATTCAAAGCACTTCATGGTGATTGAGGTAAGTGCGACGGGTCAACAGTCCACAGTGAAGGATTTGACTGCTGACTTTTTCAGTACTGGAACAATGCTGGATCTCTTCAAGTGAGTGTGAATTACTGACAGGCTGAGAGATAGGTTAAAGATATCTGCTAAAATGGTTGACATCTACATGGCATATTCTTCATGACACAACCATTTTTGAGCGTGAGGGTTAATGGATTTGAAAGCCTTGCTCCCATCTGATGTGGACAGAGTAAGTGTATGCTTGTCTCGGAGGGTTCCTCAGGGTTCTGAGAACTCTGAATCTCCTGAGATCTAGACCCGGATAAAGCTCTTACAGAAGATAAATAAATAAATAAATAAATAAATAAATAAATAAATAAATCTAAAACTACACTACATTACTTTAGTGGAACGTTGCTCTTGATTCATATTTGATATGACGCTACAATAAAACATTGTAGCGTCATATGTAATATGAACGTTATTTAACTCGCTTAAATAACACATGACCTGATAAATGTCAATGTCATATTCCATTGTAACATGGAATAAATTGGAAATTCGGCCATGATCGGTTCCACCCAGCCTCAGAGGAACTCATTTCCAATGCCACTTCCTCCAGTGAGTACTGCATCATTAGTGTTGATGGATCAATGTTATTACTGGAAAAGCACTAAAAGGCTGGAGATTATGGCTGTTCTTCCCCTTTTCCATATTTCATTGTCTTACAAGCAAACGACAGAGTAAAGCAACAATTCATCTTACAAGAATAAAGCTCTTGTGAAGATCTTAAAATAAATGAAACTGAACAGGGACATTATTGTAGAAAGTCTGTAAAAAATAATTAATTAAATATAGCTGCAAGCAGCAAGCACCTTAGGGGCCAACGCATTTAGGGCATCAGATACTAACTGTTTTTCTTTTTTTAAACTTTTCTATAAATCTATTGCCTATCGTAGACTAGGTTAAACAGAAATACCTATGAAAAACTGTAGCCTGAAGCTGAGCTTTGTGGGGTGATTAGTTACCTCCTTTGCTGATTATTTACCCTGCTCCTCCAGACATGAACGGTTTAGACACCAGAGACACCGGGGTTATTAGATGACCTTTATTAAGGAACGGCTACTGCTGTTGAGAGGTCAGTGTGCGCTACCTGTTACTGTACTGCTCACTTATTTCCACATCCATGCCTTTTTCAGCAAACTGGTACTTTTAAATGAAATACGGTTTGAGGCTGATGGGAAATTCTTACTTATTAGGTATATATCAGACAATATATTAATGGGAATTGGGAACTCAGTGGTTCAGGCTTTGCACTAGTGACTGGAAGGCTGTGAATTAAAATCCCACAACAGACATAATGATCCAAATGGAACATACATATCAATATACATAAGCCTCTAGAGCTAATTAGTTAATTATTAATTTAATTAGGAGAAAAATAAATACCTGAAACAATCTGTTTGCTTTAAAATTCCAGTATATTACAGTGAAATTAATGGAGATGATCGATAAAATCTGCATACAACTATTTGTAGCTATCACTACCAAACCATCCTTTCCTATCCATATGTTCCTCATATTACAATTTCAGTCCATTTCATGACCACTATTTTAGGTGGATTAGTTTATTTTTGGTAGCTAGAGGTTTGTCATTATGGCTGGTTTAAACATTTATCTGTAATTTGTTTATGATTTTTATATTATTTTTCCTGTGCAATTTTTCAAAACAGAATCTTTTGTAAAAGTTATTTAATACAATATACAATATGACAGATAATATGATTATGTAAGTAAATATCTAAGTAGATAATATGTCTGTGCCTCTAATAGTATGTTACATGCAATATATACGTCTCAATATACATTTCAATAGACACATGCAATTTTGTATATACTTTACAATATATTCAGTTTATTTATTCTTAATTCTCTCTTTAATAGAAAGAATAGATTGAATTATATTGTATAAAATGACGATTTTATTCATGCTCACAGTGCTTGTTTACATGTTCAAGCATTCTTTAAGAAGCATTGATTTCATAAGCCAGTTTTATATTTATATATTTGTCTTTAATCAGCTCTGCTCTGGGGCTTGCGACTGCCTTCACATATTTACCAGCATTTAGCTGCTCTAACTGACTCTAAATGTCAGTTCCAACAGGTACTCACAGTACACACATAATGGATCAGAACATTTTGTAGAGTAAGGACTGATATGTTCTCACACTGCTTTGCCTCTTCTCTTTCTTCAGTTGTCCTAGGTGTAATGATGCAACTGAGGGACATACGGGACACTAATTACAACAGACCCACATGTGGGTTAGTCTCGATGTGTGGGTGTGTAGTGCATGTGCGCTGAAAAAATCCCGTCCTCCATCATTCATCATTTATTTGCTTAATATGACAAAATGTTTGCTCAATAATTGCTTTAAATATATAACTGGCATAATTGCCATTTCATACTGGTTAACTTCAAATAAAGAGACTGGAATTAGTGAATATGTGAATTAGTGAATTTATGTAATATAGATATATGCAAATAAAAAAAAAAGGAAGCAACTCGATTCATAACGCTAGTGCCTTAAACTCTACATAAAAACTGACCTTAAAATGGTTTTGTGTTAAAATCACTAAAAATAAATATGATGATGATGATGATGATTATTATTATTATTATATAATATTTATATGATATAAATATTTATATATTTATATAATGTTATAATGGCGAGCACGGTCGCTTGGTGGTTAGCACGTTTGCCTCACACCTACAGGGTTTGGGGTTCGATTCTTGCCTCCGCATGTGTGTGTAGAGTTTGCATGTTCTCCCGTGCCTCGGGGGTTTCCTCCGGGTACTCCGGTTTCCTCCCCCGGTCCAAAGACATGCATTGTAGGTTGATTGGCATCTCTAAATTGTCCGTAGTGAGTGAATGAGAGTGTGTGTGTGTGTGCCCTGTGATGGGTTGGCACTCCGTCTAGGGTGTATCTTGCCTTGATGCCCAATGACGCCTGAGATAGGCACAGGCTCCCCGTGACCCGAGAATAGATCGGATAAGCGGTAGACAATGAATGAATAATGTTATAATAAATTTAAAATTATTTATATTTATAATATTTATAAATTTAAAAATAAATAAATATATTTGTTCTTATTTCAGTTACTTATAGCATATTAATTGCAAAAGTCTCATTACACTATATTCAGCACAAATTGTGTTCCAGTAATATTTGAGTATGATGCTGTTACGGGTGGTAGGCCCTGTGTTGGGACACTAGGGGGGGTTTCCAGCAGGGGTTATGTTATGTTGTGTCATGTTATGTTGTGGTGTTGTTCATGTCATGTGTTTGGTTTAGTCCCGCCTTATTCTAATGTTTCCTAATTGATGCTCACCTGTTCCCAATGTTGTGTGTGATTATGTTTTGTATTTATAGCGGCCTTTTGCCAGGGTTCGGGGCTGGTCGTCGTCTTTATGTTCCGTGTTAGTGTGGCATCATGTATGTTTGTCTATGTCAGTTTTTGAGTTAATAAACCCCTGTCTGCTGTCTATCTCCACGCTGGGTCTGTTTCCTCATGCTTTGGATACCGGAAACGTGACAGAACGATCAGCCAACACCGAAGCAGACCCAGCGCGATGGCCATGCAAGGATTTTTTTCTGGCCATAATTTTTTGCCGGGTTTTGGATTATGCTCCGGCCTGGATTTTGGGATTCTGGGATTTTGTTGATTCCGGCCCGTGCCCCGTTCAAGTTTGATAATGGAGGAGGGTTCCTGCTATGAATTTTGGATTTTGGGGGGATTTTTTGTTGGTTCGGCCCCGGCTCCGCTCATGTTCCCGTGGGGGACGTCGTCCCACGATGAGGATTTCTGTGGGAGACGTTGCCTCACTCATAGAAAACGGAAGGGGTTTCAGGTCAGGATTTTTGGACTTTGTCTTGGGGTTTTTGTTGGGTTTGGGTTTTGGTTCCGGTTTCTGTGTGGGACGCTGTTTTATTTTGGGTTGACGGGGGAGATCATTTGGATGTAGCTGTCTCCCATCCACCCGCCCCTTGGGGAGTTTCCAGCTTCAGCGGGACGGGGGTCGTCACTCGGCGCTGTCGTTCATCGGTGGACGTCGCTCGGCGCTGTGGCTCATAAACACACTCCTAAACCTTGTGGAAAGCCTTCCTAGAAGAGTTGAAGCTGTTATAGCTGCAAAGGGCGGGCCAACTCCATATTACATTCATGTGCATGTAAAGGAAGCGCAGTCTAATTCAGTCTAATTCATCCCCAACCTGTTCCCACAAAGTTGGGAGCATGAAATTTTCCAAAATGTCTTTGTATACTGAAACATTAAGAGTTCCTTTCACTGGAACTAAGGGGCCAAGCACAACCTTTGAAAAACAACACCTGAATTCAATGATTTGAAGGGGTGTCACAAAACTTTTGGCAATATAGTGTAAGTACAAGACTACATTATAACTCTAACTCTAACTAGGCTTATTATTGCAATGATATGAATAGATGTTAAGCTGGACAGTGTTAAAACAATCATCTTTGTTTTCAGTTTCATTATTTGATCTCTGCTTTCGTCATTTCATTAATTCCTGCAATATGCGTGGAGTAGGATGATGGAAATTAACTGTCACGATATCTGACAACATGTTTGTTTCACTGGTACTTTCGAAAATAATTTACACTTTCCAAAACGGAAATTTCAATCTCTTCGCTGGATATAGCACCGCTGTGATGTTGCAATGTTGTGACAGTCTTGTGCTTCTCCGGACAAGAAAAATTACAATTGTCTACTTTTTCCTTAAGCACTTGCTCAAGGCCCAGCTGGACAGTGGCTATAATTATGAGTGCTGCCCGCATGGGCTAAACAAGATAAATTTAGGTGCTGAAAATAGCCTCACAACTGGTTGGGAGTTTGTCACATTGAAGATTCTCTCACTTTTTTCAGTTTGTAGATATATTTTGGCAAGGACATGTTCAGCAGCATGCTCTCAGTGTCCTCCTTACTGAATACTTGACACTGATACTGATTACCTGCGCGCCCCCCCCCCTCTCTCTCTCTCTCTCTCTCTCTCTCTCTCTCTCTCTCTCTCTCTCTCTCTCTCTCCCTCTCTCTCTCTCTCTCTTTACAACTCTGGAATGATCTGGAACACTGACTACACCCCAGGCCTCCAGCCTGATCTCACTAATGCTCTTGCAGCTGAATGATCACAAATCCCCAAAACCATGCTCCAATATCTACTGGAAAGCCTTCCTAGAAGAGTGGAAACTATTATAACAGCAAAAATATAACTAACTGAATGTTCAACAAACACATGGGTGTGATAATTAGGAGTCCAAAAACTTTTGACCATATTGTGTCTTCATTCATTGTCTACCGCTTATCCGATCTATCATCGGGTCACAGGGAGCCTCAGGCGTCATTGGGCATCAAGGCAGGATACACCCTGGACGGAGTGCCAACCCATCGCAGGGCACACACACACACTCTCATTCATTCACACAATCACACACTACGGACAATTTAGAGATGTCAATCAACCTACAATGCATGTCTTTGGACCGGGGGAGGAAACCGGAGTACCCGGAGGAACATGCAAACTCCACACACACAGCAGAGGCGGGAATCGAACACACAACCCTGGAGGTGTGAGGCAAACGTGCTAACCACCAAGCCTCTGTGTCCCCCCCAACCTAGTCTTATTTATTATTATTATTATTATTATTATTATTATTTTTTTTTTTTTTGTTGTTGTTGTTGTTGCTGTTGTTATTATTTCTTTCTTTCTTTCTTTCTTTCTTTCTTTCTTTCTTTCTTTTTTTTTTACAATCTGATCGAAATGTATTTATTAACACTTCCTATAGATAATATTATATATTTATGGATTTAATGGAATACAAGTCACATTATTAGCAATTCAGAATGCAAAACTGCATCTGCATTAATCCATGATACAAAATAATAATAAAAATTTAAAAAAAAAACAGTAAAAAAAAATAAAAAATAAAATAAAACTCCCCTTCAAAATAAATACCACTAATACCCATTTATTAGCAAGTTTGAAATCACCACTCCCACATGTTCTCATTTGCATTGTACACTAGAGAGCAGTGTTAATTAGTATTGGGTCAAACATAAAACCATGACAGACTTTAGTGCATTTGGTTTGGGGAAAATTTTGTTGTTTTACTTAATTAAAAATAACAAAGGGTGCATTTTTGCAGTAATAAATGGCAGAACACTTCAAACATTTAATAACCTGTTGCCCTTCAATTGTTTGATAATGCCACTGCAATGAATTTCTGTGCAAACTAGAATAGATTAAAAACTGTTAAACTTATGCAGTTATTGATTAGACATTGCTTTATTTCTGGATTTTCTCTTTATTTTATTCTATAGTTAAATTGTTCATTTAGCTGGATGCAAGTCCACTATAATCAATACTGCATCATCTGTAAAATTGTTTATAATTTCATACAAATTTATGTTCCTGTAGGACTACTGAGGATTGAATAAAAGCGATTAAGTAATGCTATTCCTCACATCTGTTGTCTGTCTCACTGGAGAAGCCAAACAAAGCCTAAATTTACACTAGTCTGGATTTACACAGTGTTTACAATCTGATCAAAATGTCCTTTTCCAACAGCTCCTGCCAAACCCTACGTCATGCCAGCAGCTGAGAGGAATTGTGCTGAGCATCTCAACAACAAACCATCACCAACAAAGGGAAAGATTATAGAGTAACTCATCTGAATCTGGAGCAGAGCTGCTAAACCATGTGGACTTTTCTCCCTATAAGGGTTTTAATCTTGTCCTTATCAAAGCTCCACTCCATCTATCTTGTGAACATAAATGAACCCTTGGTGGTGGTGTGTCTGCACGTGTGTTACTCACCTAGTGTTTAAGTGAATTATGTTATGCAGAAATAATTTTACAAATCATATTTCTATTTACCTCTTTTACAAACAGCACAAGCATAGTGTGCTATTATTGTTTACTTATTCACTTATACTGAGAATATTTCTTTTCAGATTTTTTTTCAGAAAAAAATGATGATGGTGCAAATCACAAAAAGATAAATATAACAGTTTTTATCATAATTAAATTGATTCATTTGTCAGAAAACATCATAGGTCAATTATATATTCATACCACACACAATATTCAATGTGAATGCTAAATAAACTACAAGGGACAGATTTTAAACTGTGTATCTGTTGCAGAAATAGACCATGCACTTTATAGATGTGTTGTGTTTCTTACCATCCCACACAAATATAACTGCGTTCAGTCTGCCTCCCACTTGCCTAGTGCAAGGACATCCATCCGTCCATCCGTCCATCCATCCATCGATCCATCCGTCCTTCCGTCCGTCCGTCCGTCCATCCATCCATCCTTCCATCCATCCATCCATTTTTGTAGTTCTTATCCTACACAAGCTTGTAGAAATCAGGAGTTTATCCTAGGGGATTTGGAGCACAAGGCAGGGGACACCCTGGATGGCCTGCCAATTCATTGCATGCACACACGCGCACACACACACACACACTCATGTTATTTGAATGTTCATGTGTTTTTGAGCTGGAAAGGAAGTAGACAGTAATAAGCCCAAGGCTGCTGAAAGGGATTATGGGCCAACTTTGATGAGAGATACATAAAAATAGCACGGCCTCACTGGGACACAAAAATGGACATGTAATGGTAACAGAAGCTGTTCAGTAGACAACCTGCTTGTATCTGGACAATCAGTTAGACAGCTACAACATTTTCTGTAAAAAGATTATTACAAAAGTTATTTTTCCTAAGAAATAGTAGAGAGAGGTTTTCATCTGATGAATGGAACCTCTATTGCGTTTGTTAAGAATTGGTATGTAACATAATGTAGTAATGTAGGGTAAATTAATTCCCTTAATTCAAATATGTACATTTCAGCAGCTGTGCTGAATCAGTAGGAATGCAGTAGGTACTGAATCAACTACAGCTGGAACTGAATTGAATGCAGTAGCTACTGCAGTAGGTTCTGAATCAAATGCGACAGGTTTCTGAATCGAAAGCAAAAAATAGTGAATCTAATGCAGTAGGTGCTGAATCAAATGTAGCAGGTAATGGTCAAATACAGTAGGTTCTGAATCAATTCATTCATTTGTCTACCGCTTATCTATTCTCGGGTCACGGGGAGCCTGTGCCTATCTCAGGCGTCATTGGGCATCAAGGCAGGATACACCCTGGACGGAGTGCCAACCCATCGCAGGGCACACACACACTCTCACTCACTCACACAATCACACACTACGGACAATTTAGAGATGCCAATCAACCTACTATGCATGTCTTTGGACTGGGGAGGAAACCAGAGTACCCGGAGGAAACCCCCGAGGCACGGGGAGAACATGCAAACTCCACACACACATGACGGAGGCGGGAATCGAATCCCCAACCCTGGAGGTGTGAGGCAATCGTGCTAGCCACCAAGCCACCGTGCCCCCCTGAATCAAGTACAGTAGCTTTTGAACCAAATGCAAGAGGTACTGAATCAAGTACAGTAGGTTCTGAATCAAATGCAGTAGGTGCTGAATCAAGTACAGCAGGTGATGGTCAGATACAGCAGGTACTGAATCAAGTACAGTAGCTTCTGAATCATATGCAACAGGTACTGAATCAAATGCAGAAAGTAGTGAATCAAATGCAGTAGGTGCTGAATCAAATACAACAGGTAATGACTCAAATGCAGGAGATACTGAATCAAGTACAGTGGGTAATGAATCAAATGCAACAGGTACTGAATCAAATGCAATAGGTATTGAACCAATTGCATAAACACATTATACCTCAGGAGGTGACAGAAGTAACAAGTTAAGATGCAAAAAGTTAAAAATACTCTTGACATTTATGTCACACAGAAATGAGGAAGACATTATTCAGTGCCAGACTAATGGAAAAGAATATATATTATCTCACAGATCATGTCACAATGTGTGTCGTGCAGCAGGCTTTGTGATTTGGAAACATTTGCTATATTTACAGCACTGAGCTGTGTCACATGACCATAAAGTTTAAATGAGAATTTTTTGAAGAAAGTAGAAAGTATAGTAAGTATAGTTTATTTAGTTTTTTTAGTTGTCTGCAGAGCAACTATTAGCGAAAAGTCTAATAGCCAGGACACAAAATCCGGGACTAGTGATTTACCCACCCTTGGCATTTGTTTATAATCTTAATGAGCTTGCATCAGCAATCAGTGTCTTGTGGGTTACTCATAAGTAATTACTCATACATTTGCACTCAACAACATAATTGTGCAACATATTACTAACACAACTAACAAGCTTATGTTATCATTTATGATATGTTTTTTTTTTTATTTAACTCTACAATCAGTAGATAATAGTGTCCCTGAGTGTCTAGATCACCTCCAGATAACTTCACTTTGAGTGACTGATCCACTTTGATTTTATCACAGATATACACATTTGAACTAAAGCAAAGGTTTCTTTCTGTAAGAAAAAAATGCTGCTTACCATCACTATAAAAATGCAAATTTGCTCATCAAGTGCTCCCAAAGACAGCCACCCACATTGCCTATGGGGAGAATGCTGTGGAATGTGATTCAGAGGTACTCACATCTGCAAGGGGAGGACAGGTACAGTAAGCTTCAGCCTCTCTCTGAAAATAATGTGTCAGAGTTTAAAAATAGAGCTGGACTGGCCAGGCAGACACACGGGTGATGATGTCTTTGGCTTTTGACATATTTTGACCATATTGTTTAATATTATACAGCTTGGGAAAATCCTGACTGCCAGGGACTGAAAAGAAAATCCCTGGTTATTATTGAGCATGGTGAAATGTATTCTAATGGAACGTGAAAGCTTTCAGCATTTAATTTTCACAACTAAAAGACAGAGCATGAAACTGATGCACTGTGTATAGAGATCTTGACATGTAAACTGGGATGGCTGGGATAAATAAGCTAGCATGGCTAATTTTATTGTACAAAAAATAGAGACATCAATATAAGGTTTAGTTTTTGGGATCCATATCAGATTATTTGCTGTGAATAAGATTAAAGCAGATTATTATTGCAGTCCTAACAAGATTAGATTGGGGCTTATGTACATCTATTTCCGCAAGTGTTCTGAATCAGTAGGAATGCAGTAGGTACTGAATCAAATGCAATAGCTACTGAATATAATGTAGTAGTTACAGAACTGAATGCAGCAGGTATCGAATCAAATACATTAAGTATTGAAAAGAAGGCAGTAGGTCCTGAATCAAATGCAGCAGGTACTGATTCAAATGCAGTAGGTGCTGAATCAAATGCAGTGGGTAATGAATAGAAAGGTATGAATCAAATGCAGCAGGTACTAAATCAAAAGCAGTGGATACTGAATCAAATGTAGTAGGTGCTGAATCAAATTTAGCGGGTACTGAATGGAATGCACTAGATATAAATCAAATGCAGCAGGTACTTAATCAAATGCAGTGGATACAGTATCGAATGCAGTAGGTACTGAATCCAATTAATCAGGTACGGAATCAAATGCAGCAAGTACTGAATCGAATGCAGTAGCTAATGTCACAGTATGTGATTTCGGAACACAGCTGCTGTCTTCTAATAATCAGCTTTGGCAAAGTTTTGGCGAAATGTTTCTGCTGATTATGTATAGTTATATTTGGAGTTGTTCATCTTGTTCATATTCCCCAGCAAAAACAATGGTGGATGCAAACCTTTTGTAAAGCTTCGAACCGCAAACATACACGAGTGCATTCTGTGCATGCGACTCACCCACTGACCTACAATATTATGACTTGTAATCCACATCCACACTGCAGTCTGCTTTACATTGGCATCAAGATCATTCTAATTTTGACTATATTTAACCCTATCAGCATTGAAAACTGTCAATCTGTTGTCTGGACTAAGTCCCATCCCATCTGCAATGAGAAAGCACAGCACAGGCTTCCCATGAGTGAATATGCAAATGGGAGCTCAGGGAGAATTTATTCCGCATTTTGCACAGTGGCATGACAACTGATATGAAACCACAGCCAGTTCTACACAGAGGTAAACCTTCAACACAGAGGTAAACCTTCTCATGGCTTAAACAATACGCATGATTTTAAAAAAAATTACTTGATAATTATTTTTACTACTGCTGTAATAAAAGAATTTATTTTTTGTGTGACACTCACGTTAAGCGGTGTGTGGTAACTGTATAAAAACAGAACTAACCTCTGTAGTAACTGTGCCCGATATATTACGAATGTCAGAGAGGATTATGGGTAATCCTGGTCTTTGCCAGATTCGCAAACCTGCAGCACTCTGAATCCGGTCACTGTGTAAATATTATCCACATCGAGGTTTATATAAAGCATTTCACATTGGTTTTGCTTACACAACAAGAGCTTGGGAGTTTCAGACTCAGCTGGTAGCACCGTGAATCACATCATTACAGCATCAGAAAATAAAATTTGACCTAAACATTTATGAAAAGGAAATGCTGCTGAAGACATTGCTATGAAATCTGACCTTAACACCTATACAACATTATATCACATATCGTGATACCCTGAGATGGTAAAAGTACTGAAATTTTGGTAATTTCAGGTAATCTCAGGTAAACATGTGATTACTCTAAAGACAACCTGTGGTAAAAATTTAAGTACAGCTTCAAATTCTTCCCACATGTTAAAATATAGTTTTAATTTACTTCAAATAAAGACTTTAGTTAGTTAGCAACCTTTATTTAACAATATAAAAGCTCACTGATATTAAATGTGTTTTACATGAGTGACCTGGCCATGATAACCGGACGCAACAGCTAAAGGCAAAACAACAGCTAAATAAACAGCTACAACTAAAGACACAACAACTAAAGACACAACAACAGTTAAAACACAACATCTAAAGACATAACAACAGCTAAAGACATAACAACAGCTAAAGACACAACAACAGCTAAAGACACAACAACATTTAAAACACAACAACTAAAGACACAACAACATTTAAAACACAACAACTAAAGACACAACAACAGCTAAAACACAACAACTAAAGACACAACAACAGCTAAAGACACAACAACAGCTAAAGACACAACAACAGCTAAAGACACAACATCTAAAGACACAACAACAGCTAAAGACACAACAACAGCTAAAGACACAACAACATTTAAAACACAACAACTAAAGACACAACAACAGCTAAAGACACAACAACAGCTAAAGAAACAACAACAGTTAAAAAACAACAACTAAATACACAACAACAGTTAAAAAAACAACAGCAACTAAAGACACAACAACAGCTAAAGAAACAACAGTTAAAAAACAACAACAACTAAAGACACAACAACAGTTAAAAAACAACAACAACCAAAGACACAACAACAGTTAAAAAACAACAGCAACTAAAGACACAACAACAGCTAAAGAAACAACAACAGTTAAAAAACAACAGCAACTAAAGAAACAACAACAGTTAAAACACAACAACTCACAAAATTACTTCCAACATAGCTATACTCGAAGATATTTACAAGTTCCATAAATAAGTGAAAGGAGCACGGTAAATTTCAAGTGTTCCTGCAATTTGTGTCATGTTGAGACATTAAAGTTTTTTTCCCAGCTTGAACCTTAATTAAGTATCAAAGTTCAAGTACAATTCATGAAAGAAAAAGATGTCTGATTCAAGCCACTTGCTGATTTTGTTTACTGATGCTAAATTAGTAACTAATTCAGTTACTAAAATTAGAATTAATAACACTTAAACCACAGATCGATGATTAGTTAAAGCTAATGATAATCCTTAGCTGTCTAATACAAACTGCAGTGATAAATAAGTTCAAGCCTGGTTGATGTTATTAAAATGAAATAAATTCCCTAAGATTACTAAGATTTTTAGGAACGCAGAATGATTTCCAAGCTATGTGACGCAACCTTTTAGAAATCTAAAGAAAAGTAATGATTTTTGAAAATGTAGGGATGAGAAACTAGATCGAGTTCTCTTTTGAAAGATGTAGAAATTAAAGGAAAGTCAAAAATATGCGACACTGGAAAGTGTGGTTGTGTAATTGGTGCTGGTGTAGCTTTAGCTCCTGGGATCTCAGGTACAATAACCTTCCCAGCACATGACATTTTGTCTACGTGTGAAAGGTGGTCTGTGATAGACTGGCATCACTTCCTGGGTGTGTTCCTGCCTCATGTCCAGTCTTTCTATGACATGCTCAAGAGCAACTGTCTGGTTATTGAAAGCGTGTGAGTGACAGATTAGGAATGCATGCACCAAAATGGAGACATTTCTACGAAACAGATTAAACAAATGAAACTACCATGTTTGGTGTTCAGAAGAAACTTGGCGTGAACCCAGTAAACCTTCACTAACATGGAAAATAGAAATACAGCTGCCTAACACTCTTGCCATACAACTTTAGGTATGTGTACTGGATGTGTGTAATAGATTACACCATATAATTATTGTTTAAATCTTGAGATTTACTGATCAGCTACTGACTAATTTAGCAGCTTTATTAATGCTATACTGTATTACAGAGAAAAATAATCACAGAAAGTAAAGGCAGACTTTTCATGTAAATGAAATATTTTAAGTTCCAGAAAAAATAAATAGGTTTATGGTAAACTTATTTAATTGAAATGCATAGATATAGCAACAAGGACATTATATCACTTTATGAAAGTGGAAATGCTGCACTTTATTTAAAAACGTTTCTTTATTTATTTTTCTAGTATAATTCATACCTATTTTTAAGTACTGACATCATGTTTTCTGATTTCTCCTTACCTAAACTATAGCTGAAGCTAAAGCCATTGTTCTCTCTCTCTCTCTCTCTCTCCCCTGCCCTCCCTCTCTCTCTCCCTCCCCTGCCCTCCCTCTCTCTCTCTCCCCTGCCCTCCCTCTCTCTCTCTCTCTCTCTCTCTCTCTCTCCCCTGCCCTCTCTCTCTCTCTCTCTCTCTCTCTCCCCTTTCCCTCTCTCTCTCTCTCTCTCTCTCTCTCTCTCTCTCTCTCTCTCTCTCTCCCTGCCCTCTCTCTCTCTCTCTCTCTCTCTCTCTCTCTCTCTCTCTCTCTCTCTCTCTCTCTCTCTCCACCTCCCCTCCTCTATTTCTATCTCTCTATCTCTCGCTCTCTCTCAAGTACATTAAGAATACTCAGCTGCACAGACATCTATTCAGGCCAGTGTGGGTCAATGATCCCAGCATGTTTTATCAGGAGAAAAAAAAGTTGAGAACAATGAAATGGGAATTATGTAGCTTCAGCTAACTAAGACATTTACGGTTCAGCATGAGTAAGAGGATTCGCTGTATAGTATGGCTGCCTATTGAAGATATTCTCAATGTATTGAAATGTTTCGGGTAGTGGAACTGACATATTCTGGAGTCACTACATCCTTCCTGTGATCTCCTTATTGATCTGGCTTAAGAAATTACAGAACACACAAGGATTATCAAACACTCACAAAACCCATATTTGCTGACCTGCAGTGCTCTGGAAATATTATCCATTTTGTCATAGTTTATATAAAGCATTGCACACTGGTAACACAAGTGTCATGCTCACAGGCTGTCTTTCAGTACCGTGACTCACAGCACTAGAAAGGAAAATGTGACCTTAAGAATCGTTAAATGGAAATGCTGCTAAAGTTCAATGGAACTGAGTCACCTGTAGCATTAAACCCTGAATTTTATGCAGAATTAATGTTTGTTGTTCTACTTCGACTACAGTGAAAGGAATCCATGCTTTTTCCTTTGACTGTGATTGGCACTGTGCAATCGCTGCCTTCTTACGGACCATGTAGGTGTCACAAAGCGCTGCTGATGATGAGCGGAATCAGACCCAACGCGGAGTTAGACGGCGGACAGGGGTTTTATTAAACAAAGGAACATACAGCACACAGACATAACACAAAGACGAGGACTGGCCAAGTAACGGAGACAGACGGCCACTATAAATAAGGAACATGATTACACACACATTAGGAACAGGTGACAGGCATGAACACATTAGGGAAAGGCGTGGCTAGAACAAACACATGACTAAATGAACAAAACCCCTGCTGAAGGCCCCCTAGTGGTCCATCGGGGGCACTTGCCCCCGTAACAGTAGGACAATTGGGAAGTTTATGTAGTTAGCTGAGATCGACTTTTTTCTTCTGATGAGAAATGCTGGGATCTTTAACCCACAGTTAAGACTCGTCAGAATAAGAAGTAGGGTTGGAAAGCAACTGGAAAACACAAATTTGGTAAATTTCTACCAGTTTGTGTGGAATCAGCAGTTTTTGAAAAAAAAAGGACATAAGCATTACAGTCTGTTTTTCTAATTAAGTAAGACGAGTCATTTTAGCCATCTTTCACTCTAGTTACTCTAGTTCATATTGTGCAGCAAAGCCAGTTTTGATCGAAAAATCACATGACTGAAATCCTAGTTATAGGAAATGTAATGGCTTTTGTATTTGAAAGCCCTAAATCGACAGACGTTATGTAGGACCCTACAGCAGAAGATTTCCTTATTGAGGGGCTTCCAGGGAGAACGGCTTCAGGGACCTAAGTGCCCTTATCTGGAAGAACATTGAGAAAGACACCGTTTTTTTAAATATCTGGAAAGTGATTCATGTCCAATATTAATTAATTAATTAATTAACTAATTATCTCATCAGTACTTTAATAATATATAACGTAAAAACTGTATCAGTAGCTGCAATTACATGCAGCTAAATAATTCAATATCAGTGAGATCGAACAGATTAAAAAAACTTCTTTTAAACCTCCTCAGTCACCTCATAGGCAGTGCTGAGGACACAAATGCAGGAGAGCTTTAATCAAATCTAAAAAAACTCCAAAAAACAAGGAAGCCCCAAAAAAGGCAAAGGACAAAATGGGGCGTGGTCAAAAGCATGGCAAAATCATAAGTCCAAAATACAGGTAGCCTACACAGAACAGAATCAGAAAGCTTTGTAACATTGTGGACTAAATTTAATGTACAGCTTGGCTTGCAGTGCAAGGGGCAGATTCGTGACGAGGGAACATATTTTTTTAATCTGCATTTCAGATTGAATTCATTCAGATTGAGGAAAGTTTATAAAAAAAAGGTTGCACCTAGCACTGACTCGTTTTACCCACTGAACCCCAAGCAAGCTGAACCAAAGTTCAGGTTTCATACACAATACATGATTCAATCTGAATACAACATCTCACAGCAGTGTAAGTTATTACCTGGTACTTAATATGAAGTACTACTCCTGTAATAAAATAATGAACGAAGTGAAAAGTAGTGTTGTCTTTTTGAAATCTGGTTGAAATTTGTGTGGCCAAGAGCTGAGTGTGAAATGGTTTGTGACAATGGCTGACATTTAGAATAATAAACTTCAGTGTGACATGAGTTGAGTTAATTCATTAAGCATTAACGAACCATCAAACAATGCCAGAAGAAAGATGGAGTACGAATACAACTGCTTTGAACCTTTGTGCACAAAATTTATTATTTTATTATATTTATATTACAAAATTTATTAGATATATATATAAAAAAAAAAAAACAACTCAAGAGCTTCAGGACTGGAGTGTTTTTTTTTTGTTTTGTTTTGTTTTTTGTATTTTTAATTTATTTATTTTTTGTAAGGGCTCCGTGACTAATATTGTAACCTTCCTGCATTTCACTGATCAATTAATCAGATTTTAGTTGCTAAGTAACTCAAAGTTTTCAAAGACATTAAACACTATTAATAGCAAAAGGTTATTAAAGGATAAAATAGACTTTAGCTGAGTCAGTTTGAATGGGTTCAGCTCAACCAAAACACTTCTACAGTATATATAATTCAGTTTATTCTATGTTAAACACTCTACATAGCCAAAAGTATGTGAAACTCTTTCTGGCATATTTTGATTAACTAATGATCACAACTAATTATATTATATTCTAAATACATTAGATATCTTAAAACAGAATTTTTGTGTATTATATGTGTATTATAATGTTTTAATAATGTGTTCATGAAGCTTTAAATAACTACATCGTCTCAGTATTGCTGTGTCCCATTATGACACACCCTCATGGTTTAATTCTGGGTTTAGTTTCTATAATTTCCCCTTGGACAATAAAACACGCTAAAAGCGGATTCACAATATCCGGCATGAGGATTTGAACATCAGTCCTAGTACAAGAGTCTGAGTTCATCACTTTAAGTGTGCTGATTTGATTGAGTCATCGACTCCCACAGGATGCCAGCTACTGAAGGAAGGGGCTGTGCTCGCGATGTACCAGTGGAACCTCTTTCTCCTCAGCACTGAGATTCTCATCCTTCAGTTCATTTGTCTCTTTAGTTTAAGACTATGTGGCTTCTCTGACTTCTTCAGAGATCTGAAAGAAGCTGCCTTCACGCTGATCTTTTTCAGAAACTGAACAAATGTGCACATTTGGACACCTTCCTGGTCTATCAAACATATTGTATTAACATAATACAGTGGAACCTCGGCATATGAATGCCCTCCCTTACAAATTTTCACCAGTCAGCGAAAGCTGTTCTGAAAGAGTCAACCCACGATACCAACGTTGCCACGTTTTTTGTTGTTGACAGATCGGTGGCGTGGGTGGTCTGTTCTATTTTTAGCCCAAGGTTGGTGGCACGACTTCCTGTAGGGACCCTTGACATCGAATGCTTGGCTTGGGTCAGTTCTTTGTAAGCAGCCATACAGTTTCCATATGCTTCGTATTGGTAATATTGATAATATTTTTGGGTGGCTGAAACGGATTACCTGCATTTACATTATTCCTTATGGGAAAGTCTGTTTCGCAATGCAAATTTTCACCTTAAGATCTCCAGAACGAATTAAACTCGTATGCTGAGGTTCCACTGTAATGTACTATAAAACTATATAAATACTTACCCTCAAAGTTGTCAAAACATATATAACACAAACCACACAATTTAAAGCCCTTGTCCTTCTTACTAGAGGGAGTGAAAGTTGCCAACATCTCAGTGGATTGACATTGTTCACAGTTATCTGTGGAAGATCCGAGTCATGATGGTGCTTCTGCTGCCTCATTGAAAGTCCCCCCTAAACCTCACTCCCATCCGGGTCACAGCACCAACGTAACCCCCCCCACCCCCCACCCCCCCTTAATATGAAGCTCATATGAAAGCAGGTACTCAGGACTTTAAGAATTTGTAGTTTTTCATAAGTATTTTTTTTAACTACTCTCCAAGGGGAAATATATTCATAGGAAAGTTTGAAAAATGCAAAAATGGTTAATTTTTTTCACATAAATGTTTGTATATTTGTTATCAAACCCATTTCTGCTCTCTGTGATGCCTCTGTAATGTTCATAAGAATCAAAAATTTGAAGGTTTATCTTCAACCACTGAATTTCCATCTAAGGCTATCCAACAGAGGAAAAAACACACGTCTCACACTGAAAGCAAACAGAGTTCTGACTCATTCTATATCACTTGTGGTGATAAAATAATTCATTTGTTTACACTGATTGAAAAGTCGATTTCCATTTCGCCGGATGAATGTCAGTGTCATGGTTAAAAGGGTTAATATTAAAAGTTTCCTTTGAAAACTTCTACACTTTCGTATGCTCTTATGCTACCTTGTCAGGACCAATCCACCACACGCCGTGTTCAGACAACCTGTCACAGTCGTGTCTGTGTGCTGGATAAACGGATGACAGCTGAGACTTCTGAAAAATCTTCAAGATATTAGAAAAGTATATTGCACTCGTGAAGAATCGACATGGGAAATCACGCTAGGATGAATGAAACAAAAATAATTATCGTCTGATAATAATATTCATCTTTTTTTTTCTCTGCAGCGAGCTTTGTGTTGGGGATCTCATGCAGAAGTAACAAAGATGAAACATTACACAGTTAATAAAACTAGTCAAAGGGCAACTCCACACGTCCTCCGTCTGAACCGATCGAAAATTTCCCACTGGATATTTAGATGCAGTTCCACTCTTATTCCATCCTGATGGGAATTGAATCAATATTTCATTTCCATTTAAATATCTTCATTTACAAATGAATTTATCCTTCCAAAGGAGGCAGAATCCAGTCCAGCTGCTTAATGAGCTAACTGGGATTATAAGAAAGACAGGACTGGGATCTCACACACACACAAAAAACACATTCTCAATCTACACAGAGACAGACCAAACACGAAGGCTGGAGTATGTCCTATTACTTAGAAGCGCTGCAAACGCTGTATTAACAAAGCAATTAGTCCAAAAAAAGGCTCATATTCACTTGCTATAAATGGATTAACAGGATGTTTGGTGTCTACAGTTTTTGGTGTGTACAATGTCAACCATGCTTGCTATTTGGCATAGCTACAGAATTAGTCATGAAATAACATCAGGCCTGAATGTTGCTACTATCAGTCTGTCAGTGAGTGTGTTCCTGTGTTTAAGACTTAACCATAATAATCCTAATAGTAACAGAATCTTGCTAATCTTGCTAAAACTAGCATAATCTTGCTAAGATAAAGAAAATTCAGATTGAAGCAAAGCCCAAAGATGTATCTTGCTTTATGCCTCCATCTGTCTGTCCGTCCGTCCATCCATCTATCTATCTATTTCTGCCTGTCTGCCTGCCTGCCTATCTATCTATCTATCTATCTATCTATCTATCTATCTATCTATCTATCTATCTATCTATCTATCTATCTATCTATCTATCTATCATTCTATACTCACAGACTACGTGGCTCTCCTGGACCTTGATCTTTAACAGAAAATCGTGCAAAATCAGACACATCCATAGTCCTTAAGTATCAAGCATATTGTATTAACATAATACATTCTATAAAACTATACAAATGGAATAGATAGAAAAAGCTAGCACGATAGAAATGTAAACATGTGTTTGATCTGACATGTATTTTCCCAACCTCATTTAACAACACAATATTTTCCTAGCACATTACATCACAACAGTCCATGATCAGCTGAAGCAGGTGTTTTTGTGGAGCCACAAAATCAGCAACAACTGCAAGCATGGAACAAAACAGGAAGCTGGTTGTTAGCTGATTCACTTCCTACATTAAGAGCTGCATGCTAAGTACTCTTTATCTCAGTTTTGAGCTGTTCTAGAAAGAAAAAAGTTAAAAGTCATTTTAATTATTTGTAATCCCTCTATCAGGTATCACCCAGAAAAGGATGAGCTTCCTTTTGAGTCTGGTTCTTCATAAGGGTTTTTGTTTTGTCACCTTTTGTTTCTTCATTAGGGATTTCTGTAAAGTTGACAATATTCCATGATATAAAAGCACTATACAAATAAAAATGAATAGACTTGGAGTGAATTGAAGCAGAGCAGTGCCACGGCACAGCGGGAAGCTTTGTTGCCTCACAGTTTCGTGTATTTGTATTGGATTTCACACTTGTACCGCTGCCATGCAGTTCAGCTCAGGGGAGAGAAGCAAGCACATGCTTCTATAAAGCCAAAGCCGTTTTTTCTTTTTTTTTTTTTTAAGAGTCAGAATGAGAGCAGGAACACACTGTGTAAACTAACACTGACTAGACTTGCTTCTCTGCGAGTGACATTTGTGTTTAAAATTCTCCAGATGGGACTACACACACACACACACACACACTCAGAATTCAGCTTTTCGCAGAAGCTTGTGACAGTTCTTCAGAAATGAACATCACCACTCTGATCTCATAAGAAATTTGCATGGATGTGCTGGAGTTAGTATTTTTTCCAGTAAAAAGCAGCAGCAGCTGTGTGTAGATTTTCGATGCAAACTACAGTATTTAAACACAAATGAACCCTTTTTATACAAATACACTGCCATTCCTTTGCATTGACAGCATGGATATCGACTCATGGGAAGTTTTCAATGAGTGTAAACAAATGAATGATTTTCTAGCTGCGAGTCTGATAGAAAATGAGTCAAGACTCTGTTGGCTTTCAGTGTGAGAGCACTGCGAGTGTTTTTTTCCCTTAAACAAAATTTTTGTGGTTGAAGATAACAGTTTCAAATTTTCGATGCTTATCAACAAGCACTTGAGGCATCTCATCTAAAGCACCAAAATTAGGTTTTTGGTTTATGTTTGCACAAAAGCTTCTGTGATATAACTCGGAAAAAAAGCCACTTCTGCTTCCTGCGCCTCCGGTACAATGGCAGTGGCACTGGTTTATACCTGCTGTTTGCAGGAAACACTGAAAATGAATGTCAACAGTGCTCATGATGTACTGTATGTAAGAATTCTTGCATTGAACTTCTTTGAGTAAGCTGGAGAAGATTCTAAGATAACTCTTAGAATAAAAAAGTCGATGTTAATAGAAACAAACACCCAAGTTAATATTAGCCCAACTCTATGACTTTATTGTAAGACCAAAAAAAAAAAAAGTTGCTGTCTGGCTGATGCCTGATGTAAATAATGATGCTACTGGACATTGGAGAGAGATTTCAAAACAGAAATATGTGATAGTTCTGCGTGAATGTATTGCTTTGCTGTAATGTTGTACCGAATTTGCACAGAATTGAAAAAAATCTCGGTTCAGTTGCATCTTATTGCTGTTGCTGAAATAGCAGCTCCATATTGAACACATACATCACATAGAAAATGAACAGTCGCCTGCCAGAGAATGACTAGCTGGTGTAAACATAGCATAACCCTTACATTTGCTATCTTTTTATATGAATTGATGTAACCGGTTTCGTCTCTGCATTGTGTTTTCTTTTCACATTCGAGTTCGGTTCGATTTCCTGTTTAATCATGAATAGAAAACAAGAAAAACTACACACACACACACACACACACACACACACACACACACACACACACACACACACACACACACACACACACACACACACACACACACACACACACACACACACACACAAGTTTGCCCTCGATGATGTCTGTAGAAAATAAAAATGGTAGAATGCGTTGTGATCATCCAACAGACAGAAAAACTTAAATCAGGCCAGAATAAGAGAAATAAAATATAACACACACACACAAAAAAAACAGTTTATTTTTTTAATATACTTAAAATAAATATGTCTTTATTTTTAAAGCAAATATGAAATTATATTAATCACAGCTCAGCAAGAACATACCTTTCCCATACAGATCCAAGTTAGGAAGTGAAGGGGGCGGGACTAAGCAGGAAGCATAATGACCACAGAATTAAAGGGGAGAAAAAACACACAGACAGACAGACAGAACCATCAAGTTTTACTTCAACATATTGTGTCATTTTGCACAGTAAAACTGTGTACTAAATATATTTATTCATCCCTGTAAATTTGAGTCATGTGAGTTACAAATCTGTGAGGCCAGGTTATATACAGAGGTGAAGAGTTATTATTGAGATTTTTCACAAGGGAGCATGTTATTCAGTGGCAACGTAAACAAGTTAAGAACTACTGAGAGAAGGATGTAAAGTAGTAGTGAATGATAGTAAAAATAATGCATATGATGCAAATAATTCTCCCTGTGTCCATGAGCATTTCCATGGACATTCAGTTCTCCAGTTCCCACTTACTGTAAAACATGAGGGCCCAATAAACTTCTTTAAGCTTATTTCATTCATTGTCTACCGCTTATCCGATCTACTCTCAGGTCACGGGGAGCCTGTGCCTATCTCAGGCGTCATTGGGCATCAAGGCAGGATACACCCTGGACGGAGTGCCAACCCATCGCAGGGTACACACACTACGGATAATTTAGAGATGCCAATCAACCTACAATGCATGTCTTTGGACCGGGGGAGGAAACCGGAGTACCCAGAGGAAACCCCCGAGGCACGGGGAGAACATGCAAACTCCACACACACGGCGGAGGCGGGAATCGAACCCCCAACCCTGGAAGTGTGAGGCAAACGGGCTAACCTCCAAGCCACCGTGCCCCCTTCTTTAAGCTTATTTCTTCTTTTTATCTCCAGGTGTCATGACAAGGTTTGGCTATTAATGAAACTTAGTAGAATTGAAACAAAGATTATGTTCAAGTTTAACTGACTTGAAGTGTTTTCCGGTGTAAAGACATGCCAGTATGTGAATTGGCTTTGCTAATCTGCCCTGCTGTGTGAATGTGTGTATAAGTCTGTGCACCTCATGCCAAGATTTTCCAGAATCCACTCTGACCCTGATCAGTATAAAGCACGTCCTGAAGATTACAGAACGAACAAACGAATAAAACAAATACTCAACCATTCTTCAAATGCTCTTCAAGCACAATTTTTATGTTTTCCTCTTCGATCACGACAAACTACGAAAAAAAACCAAAAAATAATACACGTGAATATCCAGCTCTAGGTGTCATTTTCTCCAGATCTGCTGCCACCTGTTCATTTCTAGCCATATTGTTCATTATACGAAGAACAAGAGTAGTCTAGGCAACAGAAGGTATTCAAAGCAGTTTGCATCAAGCCTCAAGTCTGAATGTTTTAATTCATTCAGCATTCTCCATGCAAATTAGCACTTGTCTGAGGTGCCTACACATCACCCTCTGTAGTGATGCTAAAGTGATCAAAGTCAGTATTAAAGTTTCTGGAGTTGGAATTGTATATTCATAAAGCAGTAAGAGGTCTAAACAATTACTTGGTGTAATTTCATGAGTCAGCGACATTTACAACATAGGAAAGGATGTTTTTTTTTTTTTTTGTCTGGCTGTTTCTTGTCAAATCTCTAAAGATATTGTTAAGATAAATGTACTTATAAAGACATATGGGTGTAATGCCAATTCACTCGGCATTTAAGACCAAATTTGCCTCGATGACAATGACAAAGAGAAAAGTTTCCCAAATTTCTAAGTATTTTGAAAAGTATGGTTAAATAAGATTAATTCGAAAGACATCCATAATGGAAACCTTGACAGCTTGACATTATTACTCCTTGTGAGCCAGCAACAGTGACACTGACAACAGCAACAGGTGTTCCTCCTGAACCTGATGGATGCCCTTTTCTATTTTCTGCTGTAGTGTTGAACCGAAAGATAATCAATAAAGAGAGACTAATCCATTAACAGGAAAGACATTAAAAGGAGAGAGGTCCTGTATTAAGTAAGTAAGTAAGGAAGGAAAAAAAAAGTTCTGTTGTGTATCACGTAGGTGGGCATGGTGGCTTGGTGGTTAGCATGTCTGCCTCATACCTCCAGGGTTGGGGGTTCGATTCCCGCCTCCACCGTGTGTGTGTGTGGAGTTTGCATGTTCTCCCCGTGCCTTGGGGGTTTCCTCCTCCGGTCCAAAGACATGCATTGTAGGGTTGATTGGCGTCTTTAAATTGTGTGAGTGTGTGTGTGTGCCCTGCGATGGGTACTCTGTCCAGGGTGTATCCTACCTTGATTCCCAATGACACCTGAGATAGGCACAGGCTCCCCGTGACCCAAGAATAGATCGGATAAGCGGTAGACAATTAATGTTGCATATAACTAGTATTGACACTTCATACTAACATTATTGTATTGTAGCTCCTTAACTCCTTAACCCATGTTCAGCATTGAATGTCTTTGTCATGTCTCATTCCACAGTGGTAGATAATATGAAGCTCATATGAATGTAGACATGTAGGGCTTTAAGAATTTGTAATTTTTCGTAAGCATTTTATGTTTTTATCTAGCCTACTAGGGCCAATATATTCATAGAAAAGTTGCCAAAAAACTGTTTCTTTTCACACAAATGTTCAAAATCTTTAAAGTAAATGTTGAAATCAAACCCATTTCTGATTTCTGAGATGCCCCAAGTGCTTGTTCATAAGCATCGGTTATACGGTTATCCAACAGAGGGAAAAACATGTCTCACATTAAGAGTCCTGACTCATTTCACATCAGACTCACAGCCAGAAAACCTGTTTCACCTGATTGAAAATGTCCAGAAGTCGATTTCCAGAAGTCAATTTCCATTCCGCCTGCAGTGTGCTGGTAAAAAGGGTTATTTACACGTGTTATATTTAGCTAATATGCAACCGCAAAGCTGGAGTGAAACCTCATGCAAGAATTTAGCTAACTAATATCATTATGTTATTGTTTTTAACATATACCACAGCACTGTTCTGTGTAACGCTGGAAATCTTTCTCAAGCTTAGAGTATTTCTAAAATACTCAAAGCAGTCCACCTGGCACCCGCAGCCACACCATGGACAAAGTCATTCCCTATTATGATGCTGTGATGCATTTGTATGAACATTAAGTGAAGCTCTTGCCATGTATCTGCATCATTTTATGCATTACGCCATTATTGCATGATTGTCTAATTGGATAAGTGTAGGAAGTGTTCTTGTCCTTATCCTTATTAGGCCCAACTTCTAACACAAAAAATATGAACCTTTCTCAGACTGATTCCAATAAGCACAATGATCAATCATGCTTAAGAGACATGCTTAAGGTTTGAGTCAAAGTGGCAGCCTAAAAGACGAGTATTGTGGATGTAGCATATATGACACACTATACTGAACACGGAAAAATAATGTTTTTTTAGCAGCCGAGGAAAGGCGCCGAAAAGCTGACTTCAACTGGAGCTTAACATTGATACAGGTCCACTTCAAGTCAGACAGGCAGTTCCAGTAATGAACTTTCCAATTTGATTATGGCACAACGTGATTTCCTGGGAATCTATCAGCCTGCATGGCAAGTTACTGTCAGTGAAATTCTAGCACGTTATGTGTCATGGTCTCGGGATAGATTTATTTCATGAGCATTCGTTAAATGCGCACAACAATAGTTTGTCTATTTATTAAAGCCATAGGACTTTCTTTTCCAGAACTTTCCACTGACAGAATGCTTTATGTCCAAGTTGTCAGGATTGATGGACTATTAGTTCTTGAGTTATTGAGATATAGATTACTAGATTTCAATGCTATTTAATGCAATTTTAGATTACTACAATCTCAAGGTAGGACTTTTACATGTCATCACACATACTGTATTATTCACATAATCACAACATGTAGAAAGAATAAATCATAAAGTAATAATCTATGTAATTGTTCAGTAAGGGATATAATTATGCAGGAGTTTTGCATGATTTTCCTTAAGTTGTGTACATGTGCTTATAAATTTGTCGCAATAATTTGGAGCAAAAACTACATATGTGTGTGATGGTCAGATGTCTGCTTCCATTTGGTTGTATCTTTTGTATGGTTATTTGAAGCTAGTGCAATGTAGGACCACTCTTACCTTTAATTAGCTTTTAGCATAACAAATTAAAGATATGCAACTTTCTACATACATTCTATAGGTAGTAAAGATGTTCTGTTAGTGGCACCAACACACTGAAGAAAACTTTTTCCTGTGCAGTTTGGAGAGGAGGTGAAATCCATGCGTGATTAGTGGCTCTGAGCTTCATGTGGAGTTTCATGAACTACAATAGTTAAATCCTGTTTTTTTTTTTTTTTAAACATACCCTTTGAGATGTGTTTCCATGGTAATGTTGGTGCTTGTGTATGTATTTCTTTTCCGAGTTCACTCATTAAACATGCGCTTTAATTTAATTGATGGTGACGTGACATCAAACCATTGAAAAAATGCTATTAGAGAGCAGTACTGGTGCTGGATTCACTCATTAGGGGTTTGTTTGTATCCTGTCAGAGTTTGGACTCTTTTGCGTTGTGTTTTATTGCCAGCATTCTGTGCATGAAAGAGACACGATGCGCCAACAAGTCTCCACTCTACGTAAGTGGATTAAACCGAATGGGTGGATGTTATTTTCTGCAGCGTTTTCAGCTCCACTAACCTGGTGTTTATCTGAGCTCCTCACCACTACACCACCACCACCACCACCACCACCACTTCTCCTCTTCCTCCTCCTCCTCCTCCTGCTCCTGTCCGTTTCTCAGATGCTCGGGATATCGAGCTGACCGGGTACGATGGCGCAGCTCTACTACGCCGGCGGCGGCGCAAGCAGCAGCGGCGGCGGCGGAGGGAGCGCGTTCGCGTCGCGCCGCGACCGCATCCGTTTGCGCGTGGTGCGCGCCGAGCCGGAGCTGTCGGCGCAGGAGAAGGCGTACCTGAGCGCCGTGGAGAAGGGCGACTACGGCAGCGTCAAGCGCGCACTGCGGGAGGCCGAGATCTACTTCAAGATCAACGTGAACTGCGTGGACCCGCTCGGGCGCACCGCGCTGCTCATCGCCATCGAGAACGAGAACCTGGAGATGGTGGAGCTCCTGCTGGCGCACGACGTGCATGTGGGGGACGCGCTGCTCCACGCCATCCGCAAGGAGGTAGTAGGAGCTGTAGAGCTGCTGCTTAACCACAAGAAGCCCAGCGGCGAGAAACAGGTCAGGAGCTCGACTTTCTCTTCCCTGCGTGTTTACTCCAAACTTTTTTTTTTTTTGGAGCGTTATTTATTGACACAGTAATCTCTAAGCCATTACTTCACCCTCAGAACTTTCAACACAACTCTGTACATTTTCTTTTTTCCTAGTGTTACCATCTTGGTGTGCGTCTTTAACATGTAAAGTTGCCCGAATGTACCTTAGACACTTTACTACACTATGCATGCAGTATACTGTATAAAACAAAGCTTAAAATGCCATAATAAAAGGTACAAAACATGGATTATAACATGCATACCAATTTAGAGACACTGAGAAGAAGTCTAATCTGGTAGCTTGATTTCTGAGAGCTTATTGCAATACAATGTACAGGCTGCTCAACAGCACTTTTTAATTTAAAGAGCAGAAGTTCTAGCACTTCTCTTTGGAATACTCCTTAATGAGGTAATAAGATATTATGCATAGTAGCTTAATAAACTGCCCTAACAACCACTAATGGAGGATCTTGTGTATCATATAAACCTCATTTAAGCTAACGAATGAAAGCCTAAGGACCACTAAATGTCTGTGCCATGATAAAGCATTAATGCAGGTTACGTAAGCATCACAAATTTCTTTTCTCTTCTAGTGCAACCACTGTAACTATTATCATCAATGCTATAATTAGAAATAGATACACAATCATTTGGGAAATCGAATCATGGGGAAGTAATATCTCATACATAAATGCATTATCTTATATATATTGCATTTATATCTTATACATATTGCATTTATTTTGTTATTTATACAATCGGCTACTGCTATGTCATATCACATTCAGTATACTGTACTGTAATTACTGTTATATTACAGAAAAGCCATTCGTTGGTGTGACATTAGTAAGGTCAAAAGATATTTCACTTGTTCTAACATTGGAGATTCAATATCTTTTACACAATTTATATTTTAATACACAGTAACAAATTACTGTAATAAACCCTTAGGCTGCACACTCCCAGAAACAAAAGTATATATTCTTTTTACCTTTCAAGGTAATTTTAAGTACAGTTTGCAGGGCTTAATTAATTGTTAATCAACTAAAGTTACTCAATAATGCCTATGTATGGTGACCAATCATGGTTTATAATCATAAAAAATGGATTATTCTTATAATAATTCTCATATACAGTAATAAACTACTAATAATCTACTAATATACATTTCAAGGTACACTTGCTTATCACTGCAGCATGGAAACATCAAGTGTATGTCTCTTGGGCCTTTTTGATCCTTTAAGTAACAGCTTTTCCAAATGTAAGTTATATAAATGTTATGTAAGTTATGTAAGTTATATAAATTTAATTAAACCTTTTGAGGATTTCACTTTGAAAGTTTTCAACTTTCATGCAGTCATAAACTAATAATATATTTTTGCAAATCTACCAATAGTGGCATTTTTACAATATTAATGAATGTTAAAATTATTTTAAAACTAATTAGAATTAATTTAACTATTAAAATGTCAAAATATTTTAAATAAATAGCCTTTGTAATACCATTCCGTTTGAAGATAAGAAGCAGCACCATGTATGAACTTATGCCAAGTGAGTGAGAGTGTAATCAGATATTCCTCCCTGCATTACAAACTAATAAATCAATGTATGCAGCAGTTATGGTTATCATAAGTCTCTTAAATCAGGGTTTCCCACCCAGTGGTTCCTGAACCTTCATTACATCATGGCACTACAATACAGTAATCCTTGTGTAATGTGTTCTTCAGGACTAAAAAAAGATTGAATTTTTTTTTGTTTATAAATCCTTAAATCTATTAAAATGGACAGATATATTATCAATAAAACAGAAGCATTCTGTAAGCACAGAGAGAAATATTTCAAATGGATTGGTCCAAAACATGACACTTAAAAAGACACCGGTTGAAGCGTAAAACAGCAGTAAAAGCATATAAAAAGCAGAAAAAGTAATGGTTTTAAGTTCATTTTAATCTCAGGGGGTGTTAAGGATTATATTTCATTTAGGTTGAAGGGATTCATCTGACAAAAAAGGTACCTTAAATAATTAAAATGTCATTAATAGTGTAAAAATGAACTAATCTAACTATACCTAGCAAACTCTCCAGTGATGAAGATACCCTTACTGTGATAAATGAACACGTATGCTGATGGACAATTGATGTGAATTCTTGAATCAATATTCAAACGGAGCATTTGTCTGTGGGCTTATATTTAATACCTCTCAATTACTGTGAACTTAACAATCGTTAAGGAAAGGTCTTAAAACCCTAATGCCAGCCACCACCACTACTATATGCTACACATCTGAAGTAGCAAATGTGTCCATTTCCTCACTGTGTAACCCTCAGTTTGCTCTCATGTCGTTTATTCAAAGAATAAATGACAAACAGAAAGCAACACTGATGTACAGCAGGGCACGGAAGCATCGCTTTCTCTCATGCTTAATTTCTCCCATTAACATTCACAGTTATTTAATCTGATTGGGTTTGACTTCTCTGGAGGTTAGACAAGAGCCAAGTGGGTGATTCTGAGAAATGGACAGGAAGGAAGGGAGGACCACTGAACCACTGGTTATTTAGAAGAGCTGCAGATGTGATTCAGACAGAGGTTCTCTAGCACGGTGTCTCAATCGGATCCCATCCCACTGCTATTCTTGTGACCTTTTGATATGCAAATCACCAAAATTAACATGTCTATAAATCACAAGCAAGCAGATCGGTAGATGGGAGCAGGTTTTTTTTTTTTTCTATTATTTTTCAGTAGTGGGCAGTGCAGTGAACATAGTGAAGTATCATATCACACGTGACAATCACTATGTGGCCCTTAAAATTTAGATTTCTCAATTTAACAATAAACTGTCTCTTAGAATATCCCAGAATAACAATCTTTTCATTAATCATACATTGTGTAATTATTTGCATAACCAAGTGACCCATGTTGTAATTAAATACCCATGCTGAATTAGATCTAGATCTAGACCCAGGTGCCAAGAGACGTTCAAGCTTGTGGCTTAATTCGGGATAATTCTTATACTAATTCTTATATACAGTAATAAACTACACTAATAAAAACCTGGTATGCAAATATACACATTACATTTACGGCATTCAGCAGACGCCCTTATCCAGAGCGACTTACATTTTCATCCATTTTTTTTTAGACAACTGAGCATTTTTGGGGTTAAGGGCCTTGCTCAGGGGCTTGGTGGACCTGGGATTCGATCACACAACCTTCCAATCAGTAGTCCAATGCCTTAACCACTAAGCTACCACATCCCATGCATTATATACATTTCAAGGTACAAATGCTTATCATTGCAGCATGGAACCATCAAACATTTGTGTTTTGGGTCCTTTAAATCTTTTAAGTTGCAGCTTGTTAAAAAAAATCCAGTTATTTCTCCAAAATTAAGGTACATAATTAAACTCTAATGTTCACTTCAAGGAGGGCACGGTGGCACGGTGGCTTAGTGGTTAGCACGTTAGCACGTTAGCCTCAGTGGTTAGCATGTTAGCACGTTTGCCTCACACCTCCAGGGTTGGGGGTTCGATTCCTGCCTCCGCCGTGTGTGGGTGGAGTTTGCATGTTCTCCCCGTGCCTCGGGGGTTTCCTCCGGGTGCTCCGGTTTCCTTCCCCAGTCCAAAGACATGCATGGTAGGTTGATTGGCATCTCTAAATTGTCCGTAGTGTGTGATTGTGTGAGTGAATGAGAGTGTGTGTGTGTGCCCTGAGATGGGTTGGCACTCCGTCCAGGGTGTATCCTGCCTTGATACCCAATGACGCCTGAGATAGGCACAGGCTCCCCGTGACCCGAGTGCAGTTCGGATAAGCGGCAGACAATGAATGAATGAATGTTCACTTCAATGTTCAGTGGATTTCACTTTGAAAGCTTTCAGAGCTTTGTTTTTGGAAGCAAAGAAATGTCTTTTTTTCAAACAAAATGCTGACATTCAGATTCACAACATCATAACGGTATTTTCTAAATATATTAATAAATATTACAATTATTTTAAAATGGCTAAAAATGACTAAAAACGTGTTTTATTTTAAATGATTAAAATAGCATTTTCAATTTAATATTTATATTTAATATTGGATTTAAATTGACTAAGTTAGGGTTAGAAATTTGTATAATGTATATTTTATTTGCTTGTTTATTTATTGAAATTTTTTTTTTTTTTTTTTTTTACATTTCATTCCAATAGTCAAGGTAAAATCTTCTGTTTTAAAGTTAAGCGGATTCGTCTGTGGCTTCTCATGCACTGTGTTTGCTCTCACTACAAAGGGTTTAGAATAACCGTGTTGGAGGACATGCATGTAGTGTCACAGCAGATTTGCGACTCATTGTGTCAACTGACAAAAGTTTAGATTCACACATTTTCACCAAGGAATACCAAGAATACTTTCACCTTCAAGCACTGACACCCATGGCTCATTGGCTGATTTGCATTTCACGTACTTTTCTAACCATGCTTTACAGCATCACTACCTTCCTGAGGTATGTCTGAGAGTACAGATTGTTCTGGAGTTTATAGATGTTAATATACATATCATACCATACTGAAGTGTCGAGTGGGGGAAACAGAAACACCAAAAAAATGTAAAGAATATAATGTTGTTATGACTACTTGCTTAATTTTTCTGTATGCTTGGTCATGCCAGTCTGGAAAGAGTCATTATTATATTGTGCTTTTGCCTGCTAGCTTGTCCTCATCTCTCTGGGAGTTCCACAGCTTCGGCTTCAGGATGGATATTGCAGAGAGATGTGCTAATCACCCCCGTCCTCTAATCACCACTTGTCTCTCAAATTCACAGTCATGCTCTCTTGGGGGTTCTAACATGCACATGCATTCATAACGTTTCTCCCCCACACGCTTCACGACCTATTCTGTTTGTTATCCTCTATTTTCATTTCCTATTTTTTTAATCATATTTATGGAAAGTTTTTCTCCATTGCTTTATTTATGCATCTTAAAAAAACTTTATTTTCTTTCAGCATTGAGATAGTGGATCTTATTATTATTTGAATCGGAAAACAAACAAGACTTTATCTGTGATATTCGATAGTTTTACATGTAAAACATAAATCTTTGTCACACAGAATCATGCTTCTTCATTTTCTATATCTAAAATCCTGGTGCATGTCATTACATTTTGTGATGCTTTCTCAGACTCTTATGATGCATGCTAGACGATGAAGCCAGTTACTCAAACTGCTGAAGGATGCTTATAGTACATTTTTCAGAGCGTTTTAGTGGTGCCCTCTCTCTTCTTTTTAATTTAATCCAAATTTCCACCAATTTATTTAGTGTCAAGCTCCACTTACTAGCCAGATCTGTGCTACCACATAACATTTACTTATTCAACATCATAGAGCCTTTAGTTTTCTAAAGAGCCTAGAAGCTTTCAGTTTCCCGGATGGGAGAAGGCACTTGTGGTTCTATGGACTAGAACTGTTTTTCTCCAAAGTCACATGACTTACAGCTGAGACAGGGTATAATTGAGCAGTTGAGAGATAAGACTTTTGCCCAAGGACCCAACAGAGTCAGCAGGGAAGTGAATTGAACTCCTAACCTTCTGAGCAGTAGCCCAGAGCTTTAACCACTTTTTCATACCCATAGTCAAGGTAAAATCAAGATAACTTTTGGAAGTTAAGTCGATTCCCCTGTGGCTTCTTCCTCCCTGTGTTTGCTCACTACATAGATATGCGACTCCTTGTGTCAATGTGTTCATTTTCAGCAAGAAATACTTCCACTATTAATTCCACTGTTGGCTTCATATGGATCACTCAGTATCAGGCCAGAGGTCAATTCTAACATCAAATCAATTATTTTGTCTAAATCCAAGTTTTGACTTTCGCAAAACTTTGCATTTTTCTAACCACGCTTTACATGGCACTACAGTGTCACTACTTTCCAACCTCCTGAGGTGCTTCAAACATAATTATCAATGTGGGAGGTTCAGTGCTTTCTCCAGACACATTAAACCAGCCACTGAATCGGTTAGAGCTCATTCGGTCGATGCTGTATAGGAGCCGGAGCCCAGAAGGAGACTTCTAACTGTCTGTGTTATATACAGTGCATAAGCCAGCGATGATCGATTGTGATTAGCTAGTATATATTTATGATTGATAGGGAGAGTGTGATGGCCATCCTTTTCATCCAGATAGCACAGTTATTCACTCTCGGATTCTCAGACATGCATGGTTTTGGTCACCTTCTGGCTTGCAATTTTATTATAATGTTCCAGAATATGCTTTAAATTGCAGGATCTGTCTCAGTGATGTCAGCATAACTGCTAAGCTTACTGTAACTTTCTTCACTGAGTGAGTCTCATGTGCATGCATTGAAAGTCAATACATTTTTGAGGGGGAAACATCAAAGTGCAGCTAAGTGAGAGCACCTCAACTTGACTGGGGAAAGATTCAGTAGGACTGTTGGTGAATATCGCAGGCTGAATAGTGAAGTGAGACATTCTATGCATATGTATGACACTTTAAAAAGGTTTCACTCTTCTGAGAAACCTTCAGAACAGACTTGGTGGATAGCTAAAGCTGGAGGGTGCTGTGGTATTTAAATAACATGCACCTTTTAACTTTACTGCAGACCTGATTTGTATTTTAGGAGCACACATATCATCAGCACCATTTCATCAACCCTGGTTGGAGGTTTTACTTAAGTTGTTTGGTTGAATAGGCAAATATTTACTACATACACTGGCTCTATGTGCACACTCATGTATATACTAAAGATATATTTAACATGCATTCCAGCAGTGACACCACATCTGTGACTTTAATTTACCTTGTCGTATTTGATCTGGAAAGCTGCACCATGAAGGACATCAGGTCAACAGTTATTTATGCGAGATGATTTTGGGGGGAAGCAAAATTTGAGAGAGTGTGAAAAGTAATAGAGTCTACATGTAGTCTACATCGAAAAGAACATTTGCAATAGAATATAATGTAGTGACATTGACAAGACAGACTCCAAAGCAGCTTCACAAGGAACCAAGAGTGACACTGATGAGGAGAAAGCCTTTATTATGGGGTTCAGGTGCAAGAAAAAGAGGAGCTTGTGATTTTCTGGATGGGAGGGCGAGCTTGTGATTCCCTGGATGGAAGGGGGAGCTTGTGATTCCCTGGATGGAAGGAGGAGCTTGTGGATCCCTGGATGAGAGGAGAAGCTTGTGGATCCCTGGATGGAAGGAGAAGCTTGTGGTTTCCTGGAGGAGTGGAGGAGCTTGTAGTTCTCTGGATGGGAGGAGAAGCTTGTGGATCCCTGGACGTAAGGAGAAGCTTGTGGATCTCTGGATGGAAAGAGAAGCTTGTGGATCCCTGGATGGAAAGAGAAGCTTGTGGATCCCTGGATGGAAAGAGAAGCTTGTGGATCCCTGGATGGAAAGAGAAGCTTGTGGATCCCCGGATGGAAAGAGAAGCTTGTGGATCCCTGGATGGAAAGAGAAGCTTGTGGATCCCTGGATGGAAAGAGAAGCTTGTGGATCCCTGGATGGAAAGAGAAGCTTGTGGATCCCTGGATGGAAAGAGAAGCTTGTGGATCCCCGGATGGAAAGAGAAGCTTGTGGATCCCTGGATGGAAAGAGGAGCTTGTGGATCCCTGGTTGGGAGGAGGAGCTTGTGGTTTCCTGGATGTGAAGAGGAGCTTGTGGCTCCCCAGATGGGAGGAGGAGCTTGTTGTTCCGTGGATAAAAGCTGGAGCTTATGGGTACTGGGTGAAAGCAGCAGCTTATGGATGGCAGAAGGTTATTATGGTTTCCTGAATGACAGCAGGTGGCAGTGCCCTGGATGGAAGAAGGAGCATGTTGTTGCCTGGATGTTAGAAAGACTCTCATCTCATGGATAGAAGCAGTAGCCTGTTGTTTGATCTGGAAATCTGCACCATGAAGGATATCAGGTCAACAGCTATTTGTGCGAAACGATTTTGGGGGGAAGCAAAATCTGAGAGAGGGTGAAAAGTAATATAGAGTCTACATGCAGTCTACATCGAAAAGAACATTTGCAATAGAATATAATGTAGTGACATTGACAAGGAACCAAGAGTGGCACTGATGAGGAGAAAGCCTTTATTATGGGGTTCAGGTGCAAGAAACCTTTGGAGGAAGAAACTTTTGGAAGATTAATGACTCAGCAGGATGAGCCTGTACTCTTCTAGTGAGCAGGAGCAGAAATGGTAGATTATAAAGAATGTAAGTTGGCTAGCAATAAGGCCAACAATATTATAGTAATGACTGTATAAAGAGGGAGTAAGCTTGTTCCCTTGGATGGGACCTGGAACTTTTGATTCCCTGGATAGGAGGAGGAGTTTGTGATTTTCTGGATGGGAGGGGGAGCTTGTGATTCCCTGGATGGCAGGAAAAGCTTGTGGATCCCTGAATGGAAAGAGAAGCTTGTGGATCCCTGGATGGGAGGAGAAGCTTGAGGTTTTCTGGATGGGAGGAGGAGCTTGTGGTTTTCTGGATGGGAGGAGGAGCTTGTGGTTTCCTGGATGGGAGGAGGAGCTTGTGGATCTCTGGAATGGAGGAGGAGCTTGTGGATCCCTGGACAGGAGGAGGAGCTTGTTTTTCTGTGGATAAAAGCTGGAGCTTGTGGTTACTGGGTGCAAGCAGTAGCTTATGGATGGCAGAAGTTTATTATGGTTTCCTGAATGACAGCAGGTGCCAGTGTTTCCTTGGATGGAAGAAGGAGTATGTTGTTGCCTGCATAGTAGAAGAACTCTGTGGTCTCATGGATAGAAGCAGTAGCCTGTTGTTCCGTCCACAGGAGCAGAAGCTTGTGGTCATTTGAATGGAGTAGTTCCCTTGATGTGAGGAGGAGCATGTAGTCCCTTGAATTGGAGCTAGAGCTTGTGGTCTTTTTTTGATGGAAGCATGTGCTTTGGCTACTGAATGGCAAGTTTAGATATTCAAGGAATTAGCAGTGTGTTAAATACCACTAATATACAGAACAAACACATCTATGACCATGGCTTAGAAGTAGTCACATTTTTTGAGGGGAGTAAAAAAATCTCATCTTCCTTATTGAAATCATTCTTTCACCTGTTACTCTATATATTTTATGCACATTATGTGTAAAAGCATGCAACACTATCATCACTAACTGCATCCCAAAACAGATTTTACATCATCCTGTACCCTATTTTTACTCTGCCCAGATGGCAGGACGGTGTTGGCTTGGTGCCTTGATTAAGTCTGTTTAATATAAGCTATTTCTATTAATATTTGATAGACAATTAATGCAGTTATGTTTGTAACTGTTTTGCCAGCAGGATTATTAGTAAATATTCCAACTAGCTAGTTTTCTAGCTAGCTGGTTAACAGTGTAAATCAAGCATGCTAATGAATTTTGATTTTCGTGCCATATCCTCCTGAGTACCAGGAAGGTGTGATGGACGCCATTTTCCTTGAAGAGGAAGAGAAAATTCTTAAAACCCCACCCCTACATATTTGGTCTCATTTGAAAGTGCTAAACGTCCTCTTTAGGAGTTGGCTCAGTAGTATGCAGGGTGTAGAAGATATTAAGGTTGACAAATGTCCTCTACAGAGGACAAATTTGAACTGTGGGTAGTTAGGAGGATAGGGTTGGCAAAAGGAAATAAATATTAACTCAATTGTTTTTAAAAAAGGCTAGAGGAAATATATTTAAGGCAACAAATCTTCAGTTTACTGATTTAAAGTTTTGACTTTAGCATGTACCAGAAAGGAATCAGAAAATATTTTAATATTATGTATTTCAGTAGTGACATGTTAAAATTTATATTGTCAGAATGTATAAAGCAAATATATGAAACAACCAATTCTGTGTTTCATCCTTCATATATTTTGTGTCTCTCTCATTTTAACCAGGTTCCTCCTATCCTGCTGGACAAACAGTTCTCTGAATTCACCCCTGACATCACCCCCATCATCCTAGCTGCCCACACAAACAATTATGAGATTATTAAGATGCTGGTGCAGAAAGGTGTGTCAGTGCCTCAGCCCCACGAGGTGCGCTGCAACTGCTCCGAGTGTGTATCCAGCTCTGATGTGGACAGTCTTCGCCACTCACGCTCACGCCTTAACATCTACAAGGCCCTGGCAAGCCCGTCACTAATTGCACTGTCTAGCGAGGACCCATTCCTGACCGCCTTCCAGCTCAGCTGGGAACTCCAAGAGCTCAGCAAGGTGGAGAACGAGTTCAAAGCAGAGTATGAGGAACTTTCTTGTCAGTGTAAGCGCTTTGCTAAGGACCTGTTGGACCAGACACGTTCCTCACGTGAATTGGAGCTTATTCTCAACTTCCGTGATGATCTTAGCCTCCTGCAGGAAGAAGGCAACAATGAGCTGGCTAGGCTTAAACTGGCCATCAAATACAGACAGAAAGAGGTGAGTCCCTTCTTGTAGTAATGTCTGTATATATATTTGTATATCTGATATAATTACATTTGTTTGTTTCAAACTTACCAAAGGTGATTTATGTGTTTGTGTGGAATTTGATGAGGAGAATGAGAGACATTTTCAACACATAGTCATACACAGTTTATATTTAAAAAGAATTTCAGCCACATGGAGAGCATTCTTAACCCTTTAATGTTCCGTGCAATCTTTTGGTAGCCCACATTTTGAGTCACGAAGGGACTTCTCAACCATTTGGTAGAGGCCAATATTTAAATAATTATGGGGTCTGTTTATAATTTTATATATATATATATATATATATATATATATATATATATATATATATATATATATATATATATATATATATATATATATATATTTATATATATAATATATATATATATATATATATATATATATATATATATATATATATATATATATATATATATATATATATATATATATATAATATTATATATACTGCAACAAGAAAACATTTTTTCTTTAAAAGATTTACTTGGGTCAATAATAACATCAATATATATATATATATATATATATATATATATATATATATATATATATATATATATATATATATATATATATATATATATTATATATAATAAAAAAATTATTATATATATATATATATATATATATATATATATATATATTATATATATATATATATATATATTGATGTTATTATTGACCCAAGTAAATCTTTTAAAGAAAAAATGTTTTCTTGTTGCAGACATTAAAGGGTTAAAAATATCCCTGTGCACTCAAAAACGCAGAAAGCTGACCACATGAAAAAAGTATGCAATAATCTCTTATGTGAAATACATAAAGAATAATGTATATTTCAGTAGAGAAGGCAAGCACCAATGACACAGAATCGTATCATATTCATAACACACAAAGCTGCAGTGGGAGTGCACAGAGATTTTCATAACTCTACATACATGGTGATGGAGTTTAATCTTTAGATAATTTTCTACACCATTTCCAAGACTGATTTTAGTCATTAGATGTATGACTAAGTCTTTATATGCATACAATTTTAGAAGTAGAAGCTTGATCTTAGTTGTTTATTGGTTTGTTCACCTTAGAGTTTAGCATGTCTGCCTCACACCTTCATGCTTGAGGCTTCATTTCCCGCCTCTGACCTGTGTGTGTGGAGTTTGCATGTTCTCACTGTGATTCAGGGGTTTCCTCTGGGTTCTCTGGTTTCCTCCTAGTCCAAAGACATGTCTTATAGGCCGCTTGGCATCTCTAAATTGTCTGTAGTGTGTGTATTGGTGTGTCAGTGTGTGTGTTTGTTCTCTATTATGATGCCCCGAGTCCCCCGAGATAGACTCTGGTTTCCCTGCGACCCTGTGTAGGATAAATGCAGTACAGAAAATGAATGGATGGATGGATGGATAGATGGATTCTACCACAGAGGGTTTTCTAGCTCAGAGTTTTCCAAGTAATAAAATGAGTCCAGGTCATTCCAAATGATCTGAATGTCAGAAGACAGAAGCTGATAAAACCAAAAATAATAAGAAAGTATCTTCTTCTTCTTCTTTCGGCTTTTCCCTTCAGGGGTCGCCACAGTGAATCATCTCTCTCCACCTATCCCTATCTTCTGCATCCTCAACACTTGCACCCACTAGCTTCATATCCTCATTAATTCCATCCATATACCTCCTCTTTGGCCTTCCTCTTTGCCTCCTGCCTGGCAGCCCCATGTCCAACATTCTCCTACCAATATACTCACTCTCCCTCCTCTATACATGTCCAAACCATCTTAAACTGGCCTCCCTAACTTTGTCCCCCAAACGTCCAACATGAGCTGTCCCTCTGATGTACTCGTTCCTAATCCTGTCCAATCTTGTCACTCCCAAAGAGAACCTCAACATCTTCAGCTCTGAATAAGAAAGTATAAATATAAAAATTAATACTCTTAGGTATTAAATGTTCTTTATTTTTCTATGATGAAACCCTAGATGATCTGTGAAGAACATGTTTTCTAGCAGAGAGAATTATTAAGATGTATTTTTTGTTTTGATGTCATACAGATGCATAGTATCTGTGATTAGCCCTGTGACCATAAGTCCTATATATCTATAATAAAAGCAAAATCTCAAGAAATGCAAGTCATTCTTTTGTACACTCCAGAATAGAGAAGTACGAGCAATACACACAGTAATCCTCTATACCATTGGTGTGGTCCTCCAGTAAGATGTCTCAGTGGCTTAGAGATCACATAATGGGCAGTTATTCCCTTCAGACTCTTCAGATTTATTTCTGCGTGACTTATTGCTGTAAAAACTGACCTCCCTCTAGGGTCTGTATCCATCTGTGGTCATAGCAGGGTCTTTCAGGGATAATTCCTCCTCTTCTTTTTTTTTAATTTTGGGGCCTTTTTAAATCTTCCCTAACTCACTTTTAGAGATTATAGTGTTCAGTGTGTAAAGGAAGTATTATGCAGACAATTTTTCACTGTGTAATGGAAGCAATACTCAGAGGTTGGTTTTTTCGATTGCGTCCAAATAATCTTATGTATAATAAAAAATAAAAAGCCTTGAAATTCAAATCTTGGCTATCTTCTAGATTAAATTATTAATGATTATAAAATGTGGTGCTCCTGCCTGGCACTGAGTAAATGTATGTTCTGGTAAAAATGTAAATAAATAAATAAATAAATAAATAAATAATAATTTTAAATAAATAAATGAATTTGTTTACAAATAAATTTATAATAATAATAATAATAATAATAATAATACGTTTGAGAGAATATTTTTCTGTATCCAGTTTACTTAGAGTTAAATGTACTTGTAAATATTTTGGAAGCCATGGTGGTAAATCATTGCTAATTTTTATCAAAATATGATATGTAAATGCAAAGAGGCATTTCTTATTATTAAAGTAGCAAGCACACAAAAAGTAAATAATTTTCTGTAATATTTAAAAAGAAATCTTTGCTGACTTTTTATATACAAACATTAACTAGGTTTCATGTAGTGGGATGTGGTATGAAGTGGTTAAGGTGTTGGACAACTGATCAGAAAGTTATGAGATCGAATTCCAGGTCCACCAGGCTGCCACTGCTGGGCCCCTGAGCAAGGCTCTTAACCCTCAATTGCTCAGTTGTATAAAATTAGCTAAATTGTAAGTCACTCTGGATAAGGGTGTCTGCCAAATGACATAAATGTAATTGTATCATAATGAAGCTTGTCTTATGCTCTTCCGTACAATTATCTGTTTGTTTCGAAGTTCTTTTCAAAGTTATTCCGAGGAAATGAACTCATGTGATTTGGGCATTGTTTTCGCAAAAAAAAGTTCATTACTTTCTCCTAGGTTTCTCAAAGTTTTCTCAGTCATGTACAGAACACTGCAGAAGCTTTAACTTTCTCTCAAGTCATGACTCATTAGCTCTATTGCTTGAGGACAGGAAAGCTGATTTCCTTTCATCACTCATAGAAAGCCAGGGAATTAACTATTGAGTTGAATTGCATGTCTTTGAGTAAGAAAATCAACAAACTAGGCTGGATTTTATTCCTTCAGGCCTGGAACTGATGACTCCTGGCCTAAGCTGTATGATCTGCTGGTGAAAGTCCCCTTTAGGGTGCAGTTAGCTATTGTACCATTGAATAAAGATGGTGCTTCAATGAAAAACTTTAAGAACAAAATGTTGTGGCACATTAACAGCACATTTATTGACTTCCACTTTGTAAATAGCATTATCTTTGTGTCAAATCATAATAGCCAGCTTGTAATGATGGAAAATAGCAGCCACTGGACGTAGACTTGGCCTTCTCAAATCATATACATAAGAGCCAATCCAAGAAAATGTTTTTAATGCTTTCAAACAAGGAGAAGTAGAAAGCAAAAGCCCAACAAGAAGTCTTGGATTTCACACCACCTAAAAACAGCCCTGTTTCTAGTCTAATCTTGAGCATGTAAATTCATTGAGAGATGCTCTAGACTAACTCTGGCAGCAGTGAGAGCTTGTATCCTAGTCCTGAGACACCCAGGGACAGAGCATGAATTTCCTGCAAGGTCTAAATATGCTTGAATGGGAAATTCATCAGTTCCATCCAGATCACTGCAGGACAAAACGTAATGGCAATGCTGCCTGAAATGATTCAACAATCAATATACGTATTGCACAAAATAGAACGTTATAGGACGTATAGACATGATCTCTTTAAATCAAAATACCATGGAGTAACAATCTATAAATGTAGCTGTGAAGCAGTGAAAGTATAACCCTCAAGCCAGGGTAGTAATTTCTACTCATTTCCGCATGAGGACACACCCTCTCACATTATCACGTTAGGAATCAGCAAAGAAATTGCCAGAAGCTATTCTACTGCCCACCATAGGAAATGATAAAACCCATTTTCCCTGCATTACACTCTATGCCATTTTTTCCCCGATAAACATTTTAAAAATGCTAAATTTGATGGGTTTAAAATACATAATCTGTTTTACAGCAAAAAAAAAAAAGATTTTGAAAATTTGACATAACTTTATTTTTTTTTTATTTTTCTTTGTTATGAAAAGAACATCCAGTATCTCAGAACACCGAGTCTAAACTCTCATGAGCTGTGTACAGTCAGTCCAGGTCAATTACAAAGACTGGGGAAAAAAACCCCTATGTGTAGGTTTTGATGCCTTGCATAAGTATTCACCACTGCATACCTGAAAAATGGCCACTTTAAAATGCCAACAAACATAAATGGACTTTGTGTAATTCTGATACACTGAAAGTGGGCTAAAAATAGAAACAGCTCAGATTGTGTGTCCTTAGTAACAGAATGAATAGGGCTTTTTTGAGGATCTACACACATACCGTAATCGTCTCTTGGAAAATTACAAAATTTTCCCAAAATCTTTTTTTTTTTTTATCCATCAATCATACATGTGACCACATAATGATGGTGTGTACTTGAAAAAAATGCTTCTCTATTACTGAAATAAATATTCTAATAATTTGCATTGTTTCCTTGCTAGCCTTGCTAATAAATGTATATGAAAGAGGCATCCTGAGAGAAAGCTGAACAAGTTCAAAATGAACTAATATAAAAATGGCTGAAAATCTGTTTGTCTGAAGCAAGTTCTAAACCGTTCCAAACAAAAAATAAGGATTAGGGACTTTATTGTTAATGTATACAATACTATAAAATTTATCGTGGCAATTCATATGGCATAACACTGTGAAAGGAATTTAAATCAAGGACCTAAAAAAGAAGAATTAAGAATAAATAAATAAAAAGAGTGCGCTGTAAAAATTGATCCATCACTGCACTTAAATGTAATGCCTTGATTGTTGAAATGTACTGCATACTGAAATGTTTATACTGCGTCTAGTATAAAAGCATTAGAGCTATACTGCAGATTGTATGAAGTGAATTGTAGTGTATGCGAAGTGTGCATACAGGAGCAAAGAGTGAGCTTAGTGTAAAGTGCTCCTTAGTCCATTACAGCTGTAAATGACTGGGGTATTATTCGGGGGTGATGGCAGCTACAGCTCTGGATAAGAAGCTGCACTTCAGTCTGTTTGTGTGGGCCTTGATATATGACATATGACTGCACCACAATTGAATTCTGTATTATAACAGGTTTTTCAGCCAATAAAACCATTATGCTATGACTACTTATGGAAAGAAAAAACATAGGCATTTGGTAATAATCAATGAAATTATTTGTGTATTTTATCATATTGTGGCATTTCTGCATCCAATCTGGGATTTGCTCATTTTAAATATTTCCCAAGTGTTTGTACAGTTTCAGCGATTCCAAAGCATTGATTTGCATGGTTAAATAAACTGGGGATAAGACGACGAAGGAATAGCCTCATCTTTATCCATTTACATTATTTGGCAGCTGCTTTTATCTGGAGCGATTTATCCATTAGCCTGGTGCTGTAAATTTTTAACAGATCAGCTCCATTTCCAAATAGTCTAGTAATAATAATGTATTTTCTGTGATACAATAAAATAGGTGGTCCTTCATTGCTGTCTGGGATGCATGAAGTAGTTGTTTGTCCTTTCACCTTACAAACATCACGTGGTCCTATGCATCCCAAAGAAATACATTTACATTTCTGGCATCCACAGCAATGTATATGAGTGCTTTGCAGTTTCTATCAATACATTAACACTGGTTCAATAGGTCACAGACTTAGGATACCATCAGCCCAAAAACTGTGTTGAGAGAAATTTCTTACAATATACAATATAACATACAATACATAAAACAAACAGAGAAAATAAGAGCTAGTTTAAGTGTTTCAGGAAGAGGTAGGTCTTCATCCGTCATTTGAAGATGACCAATGACTCAGCTGTTCAGACATCTAGGGGAAGTTCAGTCCACCACCTCGGTGTCAGAAAAGAGTAGAGTCTGGATATGTACCTACCTCTTACCCTGAGAGATGGTGGGACCAGTCGAGCAGTGCTAGTAGATCTGAGGGAATGAGGTGCAGCATGAGGAGTAATAAGAGCTTTAAGGTAAGAGGGAGCTGGTCAATTCTTGGCTTTGTAGGCAAGCATCAGTGTTTTGAACCTGATGTGTGAAGATACCAGAAACCAGTGGAGGAGCAGCAGTGGGGCGGTGTGTGAGAACTTCGGAAGGTTGAAAGCAGATCACTCAGCTGCATTTTGGATCATTTACAGGGTCGAATTGCATTCAGGGGTAGACCTGCCAGTAGATAGTTGCAGTTTTCAAGTCTCGAAATGACAAGAGACTGAACAAGCACCTGAGCAGCCTGTGTGGATAAAAATGGCAGAATCTTTCTGATGTTGTACAAAAACTTATCTGAGACACCGTTTACACCTGTATGTAATGCTGTGCAATTATGATCAGAATTATGAACAGGCCCTTAGTGGTTGTGCTCGAAGAAGTCTGGTTTAAATAAAAGTTTGTGTTGTCCTGCTTTGGCAATAGACAGGATAATGGAACTCTAGCTTGTGTGACCTTTTGTTGGCATTTTTTGTGTCAACGTTTGTGTTATACATTAGAACACTTGAGTTCGAGGGTTTTATTGATTTGTTAAATGTCACCTCCATAGCAACGAGTTGTTTGTGTAATAATAGAAATGGAAATAGAAAAGAAGGAACAGACCATGTGTGTGTTAACTGAAGAATATCAAGGAGCTTGAAATGGAGGAGTGGCTCACTATCCTGATATAGTTTTTTCCCTGTATTCTCTCTACTGGGGGCTTCACATTATTAAGTGTGAAGTTAATAAGTCTTGATGATTTTGTAAATAATAATACTTCAGAAACGCTAAATCTGTATTTGTAAAGAGCATCTGATATTATTTGTATTATTTAATACAAGACTTCAATTCTGCAACAAGACATCATAAATTAATAATGATCAAGTCTTTATCACTCTCGAAAGTCACACACACCCTCTACATTAGCACTGATCTTGTTATTGTAATTGGTATTCACTTGAAAAATGTTCTCGGCCATGTAGCCCTGTGTCATCGGGCTTGTTAGAACCCATCTCCCCTCCATGTGTTAATTAGATCCTGAGATTAGCAGCAGCCCTAATGATGTTGGCTTGAATGAGATTGTGTGACTCATATTAAATTAAAAAGAGACAATTCTTTGGGATTCAATCAGTATCATGACATTATTGACACATATAATATGCCTATGCATGTTTCACACAACCTGATGTGAATGCTGTTGATTTTATGCCAGGCTTGTTAGTTCTCATGATTCCAACTGACTCATATGTTCTCTATGTGATAATTCTGTGAATGGGGTTTTGCACAAAATACTCTGAATAGTAGAGGTTAGGAGCTTGTATGTTTTGTTTTTTCAGATGAACATATTTATATGAAATCCAAACAAAATTGTCCTAGTTTGTTGGAGCCTTATGGATGTTGCATTAAGTCAGGATTTTGTAAAATTGCATCAGCACAGGATGCTATATTTCTGTCCAATGACAGAATTCTACAATGTGAGATGCAATAATCAGGCAGATTTACAGTAGTACAGCCATGCTCGACTTATACATATTTGTACTTTTGCAGTTTTTACTTGAGAATCTCAACAGCAACCAGAAAAATGACTCGGTGATTGATACTGATTCATTCACCATACTGATTCATTCAGAATGACCGAATCAAGTCAATTCAAGAAGCTTTTTGCCAAAATCAACCAAATACAAGTGGTGCAGTAGACAGTGAAATGAAACACTCCTCCAGGACCTGGGTGCTGAACTACAAGAGACAACACAGAACTGAGTACAATACACAGTACCACATAAAGTGCAAAGGTGTTTATAAAATGCAAGACAGTGCATTACAATAATTTGTGTGAATAAAACCTAGCTGGAATTAGATGTTATGTTTCTGTATTGCACAAGGATACATTTACATTTCTGGAATTTGGCAGACACCCTTATCCAGAGCGACTTACAATTTATCTCATTTTATACAACTGGGCAATTGAGGGTTAAGGGCCTTGCTCAGGGGCCCAGCAGTGGTAGCTTGGTAGACCTAGGATTCAAACTCACAACCTTCTGATCAGTAGTCCAACACTAAGCTACCACATCCCCATGTTTGAGACATGCACACATGCACTATATGTCAATAGGTTACATTTTTTTAATCTTCAGCCCTTAGTCTTCTGTTGTCTTATGGGCTGGAGGGTCAAACAAGGGTCCTGGAGGAACATTGTTTCATTTCACTGTGTACTATATCAGCTATATATGGTCAAAATGACAATAAAAGCTTCCTGACTCTTGACTTGTACATTTATACACATTGAAGTGACAGAGGGTTTTGGATGCAAGTTTACTGAGGCAGAGAGTCAAATCTATACAGAAACTGTCTAGGCAAAGCAAAGACAAAAATGTTTAATCTTATCCAGAAAGGGCTTCTTTTGTTTGAAATGAAAACCTGCCCTTTGTGGATCAAACTGGACACCAGGGTATAGGAGACTTACATGTGATGATGGCAAAAGTTCATGTCTAAGCAATGATATAAAAATGCACAACATTTTCAGGATTTTTTTTTCTTTGAGGTGGCTTACAGCAGCCATTTTTGTCTCTGCAACATGTTACAAAAGTTTTTTTTATGTCCACTAGAGGCTTCTAGCGAGCACTTAAACTATTAGCACCATGCTAGGAAAGCTTCAACACTTCTTGAAGCCTCAGTTATCATGTCATAGAGAAGTAGTACACTTGGTGATATCACTAGTCATATAAAGCTAGTGATTTGAAACAGGTGTGATTAGAAATGACAGGCAATGAGAGTGAGGTAATGGGTCATGTGACAGATCAGGTGATAAACCTTGTACTGGAGGATTCTGGGGTTGACAGATGGGGTTTATGCGACTGATAAAGTAGTAGCATTAGATTGTAAACATTAAAAATCACTATATGCTTCCACACATTATTTAATAATAGTAATGACCTAAAAAAAGGAAATTAATGAAATCTGTCACGTCTGTCAGCACACGTCTAAAATTTTGACTTAGACCCCATCCACAAACACACACATATAGCCATAAATATCCATAGACATGTGCACGGGGTTTTAGTTAATACACCAGTGACATGTTGATTCAACCGCCCTTTTAATTATAATTATACCTTTCTATCCAGTATCTAGCTCTCGTTGTGCAAAGCTTTGACTTTTTCTTCCTGTGTAATGGGGAAGTTTTTTTTTTTTTACCAAGATCACGGAATCAGCAGTTTTAGAAGTAGTGAGCAATTGTTGTAATGTGAGACATTTTTTTTTTTTTTTTACTATGTAATAGAACGCTATGTCTCTTAGATGTCTGACTATTAGCATTTTTGTATTGACAGCCTTGAAAGTTATTCTCACATGCTAATTTTCATCCCCTTGGTATCTCATTTTAGTTGATATGGTAAATATTTTCAAAACCAACCAAAAATTCCTGCAGAATTAACAAATGTTTTGATATTTCTGATTTTCTCAGTATTCACATTCATGTTGATAAAATTCCAGTCAGCTGTAAATGACCAAGCTCATTCACAAACAGCTCAAAGAAACAAAAATGACTAATAATTGGTGAATCTTCCAGTAATGCAGCTCGGCCATTGCAGCACTTTGGTTTCCATAGACACACACTGACACAAGTGCCATTACTTTTGTTCTAAGTGAACGGCTAGTCTTATATTATATTATATTATGTTATATCATATTCATTCATTCGTTGTCTACCGCTTATCCGATCTATTCTCGGGTCACGGGGAGCCTGTGGGGACCTGTGGGGTCACGGGGACGCCTCTCAGGCGTCATCGGGCATCAAGGCAGGATACACCCTGGACGGAGTGCCAACCCATCGCAGTGCACACACACACACACTCTCATTCACTCACACAATCACACACTACGGACAATTTAAAGATACCAATCAACCTACAATGCATGTCTTTGGACTGGGGGAGGAAACCGGAGCACCCGGAGGAAACCCCCGAGGCACGGGGAGAACATGCAAACTCCACACACGGCAGAGGTGGGAATCGAACCCCCAACCCTGGAGGTGCGAGGCAAACATGCTAACCACCATGCCCATGTTATATTATATTAATAATAATTTTAAAAATAATAATACGTTTATTAAATAAAAAAAAATTATGTTTATTAAAAATAATAAACAAACTACATTTGTTCATATAATTGAAATATAATAAAAATTTATATATTTAAAACATAAGTATAAATATAAACCTGTCAGTATTTAAAATGCCACACAGTCATGACACTTATATGATTCTAAGCAAATCAGCTGAGGTTTAAATGAGTGCGTATACATGAATTTAGACAAACTCAGAAACTCTCATAGGAAAGGAATGGGGTTTTTTTTTCCACCCGAACTAACCAGATTTCCATGAATACCACAGTCATTCTGTAAATGCACAAATCAATTCTTATCCAGCGTGATATGATAAATGAGGCACTATGTTTTAAAAAAAAAAAGATTTGTCTCATTTGTCTAATGCTTTCAAAAGATCTCTTAGCTGAGAAGGAGATTATAAACGTGATTATAATTAGGAATTTCTGATCCCTTATCACACTTTCATGCTGCAAGCCCATTATGCATTAATAAACAACCCTTTTTTGCATTTGATGCTAATCAATCTCACATTTCTTATCTTCTTTTAAAGAGCTGTAACTAAACAATGCTTTAGGGCAATTTTAAGAATCTGGATCATATAAAAAGATTTTGTGACATTTTAGATAAAAAAAAACAAAAAAAAAAAAACACTTACCCTTTTTAAGGAAGCAGTGGAGATGACGTAAAGAAGTATTTATTACTGAATCACACACATGAATCCAGGCCCACGTCATCTAGCAGTAATCAGAGCTGATGGAGAACACTTAAAAGCGTGTTAGCTTTGACCCCATTACCCAGAGAACAACTGGCTCGGGTCTAACGAGGAATCATTCGATATAATTTACTTAGGCTCCAATTCACTTTCCCTGGGCCAAGCAGCAGCTCAGTTAATGACTAGAGACAAATCTCAAGGGAGAAGTGATGAAAAGACACAAGGAACAAATGGAAGGGAATTTTTACATTTCCTTTTTCAAAGATTAAGCCTACTTTGGAAAAGGAAATGCCACCGTTTCTGTTTTAGCTAAGCGCTCTCTCCTTCAAAATGTCATTTGACGGTGGAAGCGAGGGGGCAAGGCGACTTCGGCAGAATGTCAGCCTTAATCGCTGAGGCTCAGCAGGGTTGAAGGGCAAAATGAATCACAGCAGAATTGAAGCAGACATACAGACCTCCTGCCTAGCCGTCCATTACCACTTCATCACCAGTCTTATTTAACATTATTATGCACAGGCCATGATGTTCCTGAGCACTCATGATTGAGAGAGAAAACAATTTCACCACAAAAAGCCATGTATCTGTGGACGAGATGTCCATTTTTTATTATGATGTGAGCCAAACAGCAGTAAGAAAACACAGATAGAGTAATGTCTTGTGTAATGCTAATTAATAATAAGCAGCTCCACCATATTTTTTACTGAACAAATAGACCACAGTCTTGGCTCCGTGGTTTATAATGGCTTGCAAAGCTGTGGATGATCAATTTGCATAGATCAAGGGTCAGCAACTAGTGGATCTAGGTCCTGATGCATATGAAGCAAAGTTTTTCAGTGGCTTGACTGAACCGAAGTCCCAAAAAAAGAAATAAAATCAATAAGCATGCAGTTACACTGATCAAGAATACAACTCTCATTCTGTGAGTGCTGTAGCATTCTCCTTAAAGGGGCTTTAAGTGAAACTAGCATCCTTTTTCACCTTCACCTGACAACCTTTTATATTTTTAATCCAAAATTTAATTCCTGAAAATGAACTCTACTGTAGAAACCATACTGTGGAAGTAAAACACACAGAGAAACATCCCAGTGCAGTTCTAGGAAATATTAAGTGTCTTAAAGTGCCATTCATCCAATCAAATTAGTAAACCAGAACTGTTGGATAAGATTGGACACCCCCCTTTCCCTGGTTTAGTTTGGATCGCTCACCTAAGGTACATAATTGGACGGATCTTAATGCATCACAGCTGATAAAATTCATGAACAAAAAAGCTGTCTGTTTCTGTAGCAGATCCTTTGTTATGGTTTATCAAGTCATTATATATATATATATATATATAGAAAATTTTTGCCTTCAGCTAAATAATTGACATGAATATGAATATATATATATATATATATATATATATATATATATATATATATATATATATATATATATATATATATATATATATATATATATATATATATATTCATATATTCATATTCATGTCAATTATTTAGCTGAAGGCAAAAATTTTCTTTAAACTGTTATTCACCCAACTAATCGACAACTCGAGAAACCTTTTTCACCCCCAGATCACATACACAGCCCATGTTTTTCACTGCAAAATGTTTCCAGCCAACTTTAGATCTTGCACCAAGAAAAATTAAACTGTTTAGCTGGTGATCTCTCCTCATCAAAGCAATGAATTTAAGAAGTGTACTAGTAGATCAGTGTGCTACGCTTCTCCTCTCCTTGTGTGTTGTTCAGTTTGTGGCCCAGCCGAACTGTCAGCAGCTCCTGGCTTCACGCTGGTACGATGAGTTCCCAGGCTGGAGGAGGCGCCACTGGGCCGGCAAGCTTATCACATGCATTTTCATCGGCCTCCTCTTCCCTCTCTTCTCCATCTGCTACCTGGGGGCCCCTAAAAGCCGCATCGGCCTCTTTATCCGCAAACCCTTCATCAAGTTCATCTGCCATACAGCTTCCTACCTGACCTTCCTATTCCTCCTACTGCTGGCATCGCAGCGCATCGTTCCCACAGAGCGCGACCGCCAGGGCCCCAAGCCCACCACCGTGGAGTGGATGATCCTGCCGTGGATTCTAGGTAAAGCTTCATCCTTGATATCTAGAACATCTTCAACAGAAGTCGTGTCATTTAAGCGAATTCCAAATGTTTCATATGCCCCGAATTTAAAAGTGTTCTGGGAGTAGATGTTTATTGAGCATTTTATTTGGAAGGAGTCTCCAGTGTCAGAGCCAAGAGTCAGAGGTGAAGCTATAACTCCGTTTTCTGACTCAGGAAAGTCTTCAGCATGGAGAACTTTCTGGTTTCTTGGTAACATGACCAGTATTTATAGCTGCTATACTTTTTGCTCTGAAGTTTCAAATCTGTTATGTTAAAAAGATAAAAGCACAGTGTCATACTTTAATGCATAAAAAAAAATAATAATCAGTGATCGTTGCTGTGTTCTAAGAGGACAAATAACTTCATGAAATGCTGCTTTAAGAGAATCACACCACCTCATAGTTACAAGTCGTGTCCCGTTTTATTCACACAACCAATCGAATGTTTGGATAGAAGAGATTGAGTACATATTTGTAGAATTTTAATAAAGGCTTATGGTTGAAATTCTAGTGTAGGTTGTATATTTTTTTAGTATGTATATGTTTAGACACTCACGCTCACACACACACTGACCTAATGCATTAAATTGCTTGGCTCCTCCAACAGGTTTCATATGGACAGAGATCAAGCAGATGTGGGATGGTGGATTACAGGATTATATCCACGACTGGTGGAATCTTATGGATTTTGTTATGAACTCTCTCTACTTGGCAACCATGTCCCTGAAGATAGTCGCATACATCAAGGTATGTTGTGTTATAATAATCAGATCCAATGCTGGGGAGACTAGTGACCCATATAGCAAATGAGTGATGACCCAGCGGCAGCCCAAATTTACCACATTCATCTGGCCTACATACGGCCATGAGCTCATCAGAGTGGGCATGCCAGGACACCACCACAACCGCATGCAATAGACCAGAACGTACAACTGGATTACTTTTGGCCTCATTTGAAGGGAGCAAAGATTTCAAATGTCCATGGGTAACACTTTATATTAAGGTTCCCTTAACTGACATACACTTTGTTCATGTGAACAAACACCAAAAACTTAGGAATAATACATATAACTAACAATAGTAAAGTAAAAACATTGCATATTATACAAAATAAGCCAAAGAATCACACTAAGGATGCATCAGTAGTGATAGTGTATTGATCCGATATCTTACTCGTTAGACGTTCTACAATACCAATGTCACGTGATACTATTTGATACAAGGAAAGCATTCCTTGGACACAAAAATGAAAACTGACTTCAAACTGCTTTTTGAAAATATGAAGGGGAGGAACTACAGCAGCACTTTCCTATAATACAAGTATTGTTGTAGTGTAGAGAGAAAAATGTCTTCAGACAGACTAGTTTTGTATAAATAACAGCTCATACACAGTATATTATTCTCGATGATCAGCTGCTATGATTCCAAGACAATGATGGATTCTGTCACAAAGAAAACTTTTTTTTTTTTAAAGAAGCATGCATTTTATTGCTATAATCTCATCTCCATTGCAAACCTGCTGAATCTAAGGTAGCTAGCTAATGTCCTTTGTTAATCACCATGCTAGTGTTATAAAGAATGAGCCTGGAGGCTTAAATGCATTTCTTTAAAACACATATGGCTCTAATTGTCTTTCATTTTTATGACTCGTGGCTGTATAGTGAGAACAAAAGGTACTAAACTGTAAGGAAAGTTACTGTTTAGTACCTTTTTTTTTTATGTGTGTGTAGAATACTGAAAACATTATTTATATTCAAGCAGAAGTTTCCAAAGTCCATGTTAATGTTAAACTGAAAGTAAGATAAGACTGAGTGTAATCTAAAAAGAGCTTAGAAAGACTAACCATGGCGCTGATTATACCATTGACGCACTTTTTCTGTACCATGACAGTACAGTGAAAGTAAATCCAGGGAAAGCTGGGAAATGTGGCACCCCACGCTGGTGGCCGAAGCTGTGTTCGCCATCGCTAACATCTTCAGCTCTCTGCGCCTCATCTCGCTCTTCACAGCCAATTCTCACCTCGGACCCCTGCAGATCTCACTGGGACGGATGCTGTTAGACATCCTCAAGTTCCTTTTCATCTACTGCCTGGTTCTGGTGGCCTTCGCTAACGGCCTCAACCAGCTCTACTTCTACTACGAAACCGACGGCATCGACAACTGCATAGGGATCCGCTGTGAAAAGCAGAACAACGCTTTCTCAACGTTGGTTTATCTATTTAACTCAATAATAACATAACGCATAAAGAGTGGGTGTGGCATCACTATTTTAGGGAACACACTATAGTTTCGAGTTTATAATTTATGTGTCATATGAACAGATGTCAGTGACAGTTTGTACAATAAAATGCTTAGGTGATGCTCAGGCAAACTACAACAACAATATAATTAAACAAAAAAGCAAAAGTAAAAGGAAAATAATTGAGAATAGTAATAAGTACATACAGCATAGAGTATATGTGCAAATCTATTTACATATTAGCGCATTGAAGTTAAATGCAGATGCTCATTGTAAATAAAAAGTGTGCGCCTAAATTGCACATTCCGTATATTTTGCACAATTTTCATTTACTGCATTAAACTACTTTAATATGCTAATATATAAATATCAGCAGTTAATTATAGTCTTGTTCTTTGTCTAATGCAAATCAGACATCTTTACATGACTTATTCATTGGCCTTATTGAATCATGGTTTATTTCCTTCTACACTCCAACTAATGAGAAAAATTCTACTATAGAATATGAACCACATCTAGAATCATCAGCGACTTAATAAGCTCTAAAGTAATAAACTGCTTGGAAGTTACTTAACATTATCTAGGACAAAAAGGAATAATGTGTTGATATTTATCGTTAGTACAGAATGAATGTAAATGCTGAATTTGCATAATGAGGTGTTTACTGTGTATTTACACCAGCGCTTGAAAAAACTTGAGCACTTCAGTATTATTTATACTTTACCCAAGATGTCACATCCGGGTGCCCCCGCCCTATGTGGGGCCCGAACCCAGACCACCGTGGTGCTGCATGCACACGCCTGCACGCCGTGGAAGACAGACCCATACGTGGGATTCGGCAAAGCGCTGCTTTATTCACATACACACAATACAGGGAGGGAAAGAACCTAACTCTAAGGCATACACTAATAAAACAAAACCTAACAGACTGAACATGGAACAATGACCAACAAAGACAAACACACAGGGATTCCTATTTATAGGGCAAAACATCAAGGACTAATTGAAAACAGGTGACACAATCAGGAATTAGAACAATAAGCAGGGAAAGACAAGACACACAACCAAGCAGGCTTCCAAGATTCGCCTGCCAGCGCCCTCTCCAGGCCTGGCAGGGAACTGTCCAGCTGTTCCTGACACAAGAATTATTGAAAGTAAATACTTGGATTCATACTTAATTGCATTTCCAGGAAAAGCAAAGGACACAAAGTACTGACTTTCAGAGTATTAATTACAAACCATTGTTCTCTCATTCAGCCAGTGACTGTATGCTATATTGAATGGACTCAGTTTAGCATCTAATCGTTGCAATTTAGCATCAAGTTTTGCAGAAAAAATGGACTTCCTGCCAATAGTTCTATAAAAGAAGACATCTCTCTTGCCTCCCTAGAAGGCAGAAACTCCATCTAATTTAAAAACATCATGCTAAAGTTAATTTAACCAGCTAAATTTTTATCTGGTTAGCTAGTTTTCTTTGCTAATGCAAGGTTAAACTAGTATACAGTCCTGTAAAATAATTGAATAGGCTGCAAGTGGAGTTCTAGTGAATGGTACATTACATGGTACACTTATTTCTTACTGGATGTTTGACTCCTACTGATTAATTCATTAGCAAATTATGTAGCATTAGTCATGCATACAATCAGCAAAGAAATTAGAGACTTAATGATGTGTTCATATGAAATGGCAAAGAAATAACAAGCTGCCATTTATACATTGGGATGATGTGAATGTAAATGATGAATTATTGTGCATTAATTCCAGAGGCTGGGTATTATTTATCATTTAGCTGAGCATAAATACTTACTTAATTACATTTCCAGAAAAAAAAGACTTTCAAAATGTGTGATTACAAATCACAAAGGTCACAAACTAACTAACTAACTAACTAACTAACTAACTAACTAACAGCAATTATTACTGATATCAGTAATTAATACCAATTAATTATATCAGTAAATTTTAATTTCACTTGTGTAAATTTCTTTTCAGTACTTTTTTAGTACTGATTGAATATTTTAGTCATTTTCATATATCACGTCTTTAAGTGTGAGCTAATGTACACCGACCAGGCATAACATTCTGACCACCTGCCTAATATTGTGTTGGTCCCCCTTTTGCTGCCAAAACAGCCCTGACCCATCATGAACTGTGTATTCTGTTACCTTTCTATCAGAACCAGCATTAACTTCTTTAGCAAGTTAAGCAACAGTAGCTAGTCTGTTGGATCAGATCACATGGGTCAGCCTTCGCTCCCCACGTGCATCAATGAGCCTCGGCCATTCATGACCCTGTCAGCGGTTCACCACTGTTCCTTCCTTCGACCACTTTTGATAGATACTGACCACTGCAGACCGGGAACACCCCACAAGAGTTGCAGTTTTGGAGATGTTCTGATCCAGTGGTCTAGCCATCACAATTTGGCCCTGGTCAAACTCGCTCAAATCCTTATGCTTGCCCATTTTTCCTGCTTCTAACACATCAACTTTGAGGACAAAATGTTCACTTGCTGCCTAATATATCCCACCCACTAACAGTTGCCATGATGAGGAGATCATCAGTGTTATTCCCTTCACCTGTGAGTGCTCAGAATGTTATGCCTGATCAGTGTAGGTCATAATGATAAAACCTCATGCATAGTCAGTGTGGGGTTAATAAATAATACATGTTCCTTAAAAGACAATGCCCCAGAGTTTGTTTAATGCTAACTGATTTCTCTGTTTATAGGTTGTTTGAAACTTTGCAGTCTTTGTTCTGGTCCATATTCGGCTTGATCAATTTGCACGTGACCAACGTCAAAGCCGACCACAAGTTCACCGAGTTTGTAGGCGCCACAATGTTCGGGACGTATAACATCATCTCCCTGGTGGTGCTCCTAAATATGCTCATTGCCATGATGAACAACTCGTATCAGCACATTGCAGTAAGTGCTCTAGCCAGCCGTATCTCAAAACCCGACTTTACTGCCTTGACATATTACCTACTTTTATTGAACGAGCAGATCATATTGGATGAGCATTCTCCAGCATGATTTACTACAGTCATTCTTTACTATAGGATCATGCTGACATCGAGTGGAAATTTGCCAGGACCAAGTTGTGGATGAGCTATTTTGAAGAAGGCGGTACACTGCCACCGCCGTTCAACATTATTCCCAGCCCTAAGTCTATGTGGTATCTCATTAACTGGATTAAGATTCACATTTTCAGAAGAAGGTCGAGGAATACAGAAACATTTGGAACATTAGGGGTAAGCTTTTTTTTTTTTTTTCTTGAAAATGGAATACACTAGAGAGGATTTTTATAGATCGAACATCTCCTGTGTTGTATACATCATTATTAATCGTTCGTATCGTGACATGTTTCCTAAAGCTGATGTCATAATTAAATGCAGATGAGTTTAAAGTAATAAATCAACTTACTACATACTTAAATAACCTTCATAATGTAATTATTAGATGCTCTATGTTCATGTTAGCTCCGAATACAGGGGACTTTCAAACCACATTTTCCAAATCCACGCGGAATGGAAAACGACTTATGGGACAATTTTGATTAGTGTAAACAAATGAATTATTTTATCTCAGCAAGTCTGATATAAAATGAGTCAGGACTCTGTTGGCTTTCAGTGTGAGATGTGTGTTTTTCCCTCTGTTGGATAACCTTACACAGAATTTTAGTGGTTGAAGATAAACACCTTCAGTTTTAGCTGCTTATGAACAAGAACTTGGGGCATCTCGGAGAGCAGAAATGGGTTTAATATCAACATTTGCTTTGATGATAGAAACATTTATGTGGAAAAGCTAACTATTTTTGTTTTTTGGAATTTATTTGTCAATGTCTACTTTCATATGAGCTTCATATTAACCACCACTGTGGAGGGGAATGTGGCAAAGACATTCAGTGCTCAACATGAACACAACCAAACAGGAGGAAATTCATTGTTTGTCCTCTGGGAAAAAGAGTTCTTCTATTTGCATATCTTGCATATTTTCTTCCTAAAAATGACAAATGAGCACCAGACAAATCACTTTTCATGCAGATGTTTCAAACTGAAAAATGGTCGACAGCTGGCCTGTGAGTCCTCTTCATAGGGAAAATGTCTGTGAGCTGATTGCAAATAAGCAGTTGTCAGTTTTTGACAGGCATGATGAAATAAGACTACACCATCCATTTAATTTCATTCCATAAGAGATATAAATGGAAAACACATGCACCACATGAATACAACTTACTGTTTCATTAATTTTGTTTTTTTTAGAGAAGAGCTGCTGAAAAAGTACGACTCAGTCACCAATATCAGGTTTGTTAAAAAGTAGACACTACTACAAGGACTAAAACTGTTCAGATGGATTTGACTGTGAATGACTTTTTGTGGCATTATTTCTGCAGGAGGTTCTAAGAAACCTAGTGAAAAGATATGTGGCAGCCATGATCAGAGACGCCAAGAAAGAGGAAGGAATTACAGAAGAAAACTTCAAGGTAATAAACAAACTCTAATTAGGAATCAGCTGTTTTAGCTTCTTTTCTGAAATTCATGTGGGGTGAAAAATATATGTTTGGCAACCTGGGAAAACAGTCACATGGTAGAAGGTTGAATTTACTGTATATATTTATAACTTTATATAGTTATGAAAACTTTCCTAAAATGTTTTGTGCCATTTAACAAAGCGTGATGTTTATTGTGTTAGCAAATCACGCTTAGCTATCAAGCTTCGCTTTACACATAAACATGACTCTTGAACTACAAAGCAAGACTAAAAAATAAACAAATAATTAAATGCATTTCCGCATTATTAGTGTAAAATATATTTATAGGTTCTTAAAGCTGAGGTCTTAAACTTTGTTATATGCTACAGATCGTAGCAGACAGACTAGCCACAGAAGTCCAGATGCAGAGCCAGTAAAGTTTTTCAGCAGGTTGGACCAAGTACTGAGGAAATTCTGTAGCAGAGCCAATCGATGCATAAAAAATAATAACTTGGCGTATCTCAATGGCAAATAGCACAAACCTGAAGCATTGAGATTCTAGTAGATTCTCTAGTGTGGCTAATTGCTTGTGTTTAAGTAAGCTGAAAGCAGGAAAGAGTTCACACAGGCTTTTGTGGGGTTTGCTAACAAATATTGAGTGAAACAATAGCATTATTTTTTATTTATAAAAACATAAGAACAATGGAAATAAGGAAAAATAAAAAAAATTGTGTACAATAATTTGCATTATATTACATAATATGAAAGACTCTGAAAAAGTTTTAACACCAAATCTGTTGCAAGTTATTATTATTATTATTATTATTATTATTATTATTATTAATCAATTAATCAATTAATTAATTAATTAATTAATTAATTAATATTATTTTATTTTTTTAGTTAGTAACATGTGATATCCCAGACTAGTGTATTTTGATGCAGTTATCATAATTATATTGCCATATTTATCATCCCTAATGCCACATATAAATTGTGAGTACCTATAGATAAGCACTAAGAACATCTAAACCATCACAAACTGGTCACCAGTCAGTTTTATCTCCCTGCAGGAGCTGAAGCAGGACATCTCCAGTTTCCGTTATGAGGTGCTGGGAATGCTGAAGGGCACGCGAACATCTCTGCGTGGCACCAAAAAGGTTTCAGGAACGTCAGCCTCTTCACATTCAGGCTGTTTGCACCAGTTCAAGATCAAGTCAAGTACATGCGAAGTGAGCTCAGAACGAGCGCTGGAGCCTCGGAGCAGCCTCCTCAACGGCTCCATCTTGTCCTTGCCTGAAACCTTTGCCAAAGAAACTCACGGGACTGACATTTCCAATGACTTTGGTCTGTTCCAAAGCTCTAAGCAAAAGACAAATCAATGTTCCAACACAAATATCTATGCGGTTTTCGAAGAGGACCGGGAATCAGAGCTTGAGCGATCTGATTGTTCAATGGAGGTCGATCGTGAGCGATTACCAGCTCAGACACATACAGATGAAAGGAATAAGTCTGAGGAAGGAGAGGAAAGAGAGCCAGCTCCATCTGAGACCGCAGATCAGATCTGCTCTCTTTCACCAACAGACACGTAACATGGAAACTAGTCGCACGATGAGTGAGATCACCTTTTAAGGTCAGAATCGGGTCGCGTCTTGTGCTCGTGCGCCCAGTTGAGGTACAGTCGGAACTGGCACACGTCCGAGAATAGACATCCTTCTAATCTAAAGTCTCAGGGAAAAGGCCAAAGCCTGCGGCATATTTTCAGCTGTCCTACATGAATGAAGAGTGACTATACAGCACGGTTAAATTCAGGGCTAACGCAGTGGCAGAAAATGCGCAATCAAGGACAACAAAAGCAGGCTGCCTAATCCAGGAACAATACTCTGTGTACTTTTCATTAAGCTTTATTGTTTGTCCTTTTAGTGTGTGCCAAAAAAGAAACCTCTTTCCCCAAGTCATCAACTACTTTTCATCTACATGGGGAAACAAATTCAGATGCAGGAGTTTTGCAATAACATTTAATTGTTTTTGACCATATCTCATCTAGCGTCACCTAGCAATGGCTTAACATTTTGCACTATAACGTGTAAGCGATATATAAACCATTTAAACTAAACAAACCCGATGCATATTGAGTGCTGTATTCAGAGTTGACTTTAAAAGATTTATGCTTAGAGGGTTGCCAGATTTTTCCTGTGGCAAGGAAGGTTGTTTTTTTTCTTTCTGTTGTGTTTAGTTCACTCCTTTTAAAAGAAACACCTGTAAAACTGTTAAAGCAGAGAGCATTGAAATATGGTGAAGTGGTAATATATATAAAACAAGTACACAAGTGGAAGGAGAAGGAAAGATAAAAGTAAATGCAATGTGATTGTTTTCCAGTATACGGTATGTATACAGACTGAACACTGTGTTTATTAGAATTGATACTTAAACAACTTGATCACAGTAGAATGAATCCAAGGCAACGGTAGAAAGTAACCAGAAAAAAAAAAAAATCCTATTCATTTTTGTACAATAAAGTTATGGTTTCTTATAGGATGGTTAAAGAGTAAATAAGTAATACAAGAAACTCAAAAGCAGATTTTTTATCAGAATTCAGATACAACGACGTATGATGGATTTTCCAAGAGCTCCAAGCAAATTGTGAGTACATTCATACTGACTGTCGTTAAATGTTGTATGTTGTCCTAGTAATGATAATCAATGTTTAAAAATGTTTCCAAAATTCAGTTTCTATTCATTGTAATTATAGTAGAACCTTGGCTTAAGAATTAAATTAGTTCTGGAGGAGAGTTCTTAAGGCGAAAATTTGTATTGCAAAATAAATTTTCCCATAAGAAATAATGTAAACACAGATAATCCGTTCCAGCCGCCCAAAAATATGACCAATATGACCAACACGAAGTGTATGTAAACTGTATGGCTGATTACAAAGAACTGACCCAAGCCAAGCATTCCATGTCATGGGTCCTCACAGGAAGTCATGCCACCAAGCTTGGGCTATAAATAGAACAGACCACCCACGCCACCAATCTGTCAACAACAAAAAAAACACCGGAAATATCACCTAGCTTTTGAACGCATGCCGAAGGCAACATTGGTATCATGGGTTGACTGTTTTGAAACAGCTTTCGCTGACTGAAGCAAAAAAAATCGTAAAATTAGTAAACTCGCTTCAGTTGGCTTCGCTTGGCTTTGCACTGACGCAAACAAGTTTTGAACGACTCCTGGACTTATGAGCAACTTAGCCGGCGTTCGGTTTGGTTCGTTCGTATGGCGAAAAAGCTTTGTATGCAAATTTCTTACAAAATTTCAATTCTTATGGCGAAAATGTGTAAGGTAGGGCATTTGTATGCTGAGGTTCCACTGTATTACTAACTTATAAAGAAAAATAGCAATATACAGCCAAATCTCAAAATAATATACAGCCATATATCAACAATAATAATAATAATAATAATAATAATAATAATAATAATAATACTAGTAGAGAAACACTGTAAATTAAGGAGTTTTATGCATAATGAACTAGACGTTCTTATCATTAAGGCGTTCAGCAAAGCTCACCACACCAGAAATTGGGACCTTTAAAGATTAAAATGCAGTCTAAACACACTTTTCTGGTCAAACAGTGGCACTAGAATTAGCTAAAAACACAAGCACCTGAAGAGTGGACACCTGAGATTTCTCCATTTTGGGTAAAATAAATTCAGCACATGCAACCTTCAGAGCAGTGCTTAAGATTATGGATAACACAGAGCTCTGATTACAGATGTGCTCCATCTCAGTATGAAATCCTTACTACATGTGCTTAACTCTGAATACAGCCCTCAGTGTAAAATGATGCATTTTATCTGCACTGAATATATCAAGCTGATTTGTTCATTCTGTGCCCTTATAATAATTACTCTCATGTTTTCTAAGCAGCTGTAGCACTGTATAAGACCTGGAGGTTAGTCTACACAGTACCATTTAGCATTATAAACTATACCAGGGTTTAGTATGTTCTGCATTACATATTATACTCAATGGAAACTAATAAACATTGCATAATATTCTAATCAAAATAAAGTTGTATATATTTTAAGCTCATAAGTCTGAACTTTTTCATTTTTTAGGGTCTGAAATATTACATAGATTTTTCTTCCTACTTTAAGAATCTAGTCATGCAAAAGATCCATATTTGGTAATGCTTTTCTTTTTACAATCCCCAAGATCTAGGTTTTAACAGGGTTAGTTTTGTTCTCATTGCCTTTTTAGGTTGCAGGTACTCCAGATGTTGTACAGTTTATCTTCCTGCTTAAACATGTGGTATTACAGTGACATTTTTGGTGAGGACATTTCTTCAAACTACTTAGTTACTCTAAATAATTTTCCAGTTGAGGTGTTTTATGTTCATTTCTACACCTTGTAAGCTATTTCAATGTACTATTATTACTAACCTTTTGGTACTTTCCAAAAATAATAAACCAGTACCAGAGTTTGTACCACACACTTACACTGTTAATACCTGAGACTAAAAAAAGATTTCAAGGCATTAGACCTTTCTTTTTTTTTAATCATGTTGGAATAACCAGCAGATCCTTTGTCTTCTTATAAAATAAAACAATGCAGCATGTTTGCTGTAGTTCAGTATGCTCTAATTCTACAGATTTACTACCACCTGGTGGAAGCTGTACAGAAACATGGCTTTTCTGTAATAGAGGTTTGTAATACAGACCGTGTATGAATGTACAGTAGACGTGTAGGACACCCATCCCTGCCTGCTTCCAAAAGAATTATGAACAAGTATCTTGCACTTCATCCTGTCCACTCCAAAGGAAATTCAGACCAATCGCACTCTCTCCTACAGAAAGACTGACCATCACACCCTAAAGAAGGTTTAACGAATCTTACCTTACCTTTGGAAAGTTCCATTTTAACCGATCCTACTTCTCTTTCAAAAAGTTTGACCAATCCAACATCTTCAGAAATTTTGACCAATCACACCTCACCCTAAAGAAAGTTTGACCTCACCTTCAGAAAGTTTGCCTGCTCCCAAAAGAATTTTGTCCATTCCCTCAGAAGGTTGACCAATCTGGTCCACTCCAGAGGAAATTCAGGCCAATCCAACCCTCTCCCTCAGAAACTTTGACAAATCCCTTATCTTCGTAACCTTTGACCAATCCCACCTCACCCTAAATAAGGTTGACCAATTCCATATCTTCAGATATTTTGACCAATCCCACCTCTCCTTCAGAAAGTTTAACCAAGCTCACATCTCCTTTTGTAATTATAACCAATTCCACATCTTCAGAACTTTTGACCAATCTCACCTCACCCTAAACAAAGTGTGACCAATCCCACCTCGCCTTTTGAAAGTTTATCTAATCCCACATCTTCAAATATTTTGGCCAAACCCATCTCTCCTTCAGAAAGTTTGACCAATCCCACATCTCCTTTCAAAAGTTTGACAAATCCCACACCTTCAGACCTTTTGACCAATCTCACCTCACCCTAAATGAAGTGTGACCAATCCCACTTCTCCTTTTGAAAGTACCAATCCCACATCTTCAGAAATTTTGACCAATCCTACTTCATTTTTAATAAGTTGACGCAAAAATTTCCCTAAAAGACCAGATATTCCTATTCTTGTGGAAGATCTGGTTCCCACCAAGATATTTGTCTATGTCTATACATACCATGTGTGTGTGTGTGATCTTTAATGTCCATTTTAGCTTTCTGGGGCATATTATAACAGTGCTGTTATACTCTCGTCAAGTTCTGTTGAATATCGCTGCAAAAACCACATGTCGACCATATAAAATTTTAAAATTGATATGAAGGATTAGCACTTTTTATCCTGGATTTCAATCATGCCATCAATGTCAAAACCTTTCTAAAGAGTTATGGAGGAGCCTCGTGAAAATGTCTGGTAGAGTCAGATACCAAACTGTTCTAGATTAAATGCTCCTTTCACCCATTTGGAGTGTTTGTTAAATCTACAGTCTGGGATTTACGTGCAGTTCAGCCAGGAAAAGTACAGTATGATTGAGAACATTATGCAGTAGGACATAGTGTATGCGTTTTCATTCTTCACACTATAAGATTTATACTGGTATTCATTCTCTGAGTGTTTCTTGTCCATGTCATCAAGCAACAGACTCATGTAAGAGCTTCAGTTTATCTAGCAGCTGGCCATGTAGATATTTACTACCAGGGTCTTTACAGATTCTCCCTAACATGGCCTATAACACAGGGTAAGTGCTGCATTCCAGCCCAACAGCCACAAAATCAAAGAGAAAGCAAAAGAGATATACAGATGAAGAAAGAAGAAGAGTGAAAGCTCCAGACTTGCAAATGATTGAGTAATAAGTATTGTGCATTTGTGTTCAAAGATGTATACATTTCTAAGTGACAGATAACCACAAATATTCAGTGTCACTTCTCTCAAGTCTATCATTTAGCTGTAAGTCAGGCACATGACACAAAACAGATGTACTGTATTACTGGAAAATTTCCTCTAAACGTTATAACCAACATATTATAACGTACAAATGTTACCTATATTTTAGAATGTACAAATGATCAACATTTACATTATTTACTGTCCAGTTTCACCCAAATGAAGATGGGGGTCCCTTCTGAGCCTGGTTCCTCTCAAGGTTTCTTCCTCAATATCATCTCAGGGAGTTTTTCCTCACCACCATCGCCTCAGGCTTGCTCATTAGGGATAAAATCGGGATAAAATAATAACTTAACTTTAAACTTTATAATTTTTTTATATGTTTCTATACGTCTGTAAAGCTGCTTTGCGGCAATGTCCATTGTTAAATCCGGTTGCATATCCATAATAGGTTGCATAAAAGAAAAAGTAAAAGTTGTTGTTATTGTAAATCCCTTACAAAAAAATCTCATTCATTTCTCATGGGTGTCGCATGTGATTTTTTGCACAATATGTGATATAAAAATAAATTTCACTTTTTGCATGTTTTAAATGTCTTACACAACTAGTGACATCCTATGATTAATAATCATATAAACAAATTAAATTTGATTTAAAATACATTAACCATAATATTAAAACCTAGGAAACATAAACCTGAGAATAATAAAATAATAATAATAATAATAATAATAATAATAATAATAATAATAATAATAATAATAATAATAAAATAATAATAATAATAATAATAATAATAACAATAATAATAATAATAATAATAATAATAATAATAATAATAATAAACAAATGAAAACCATATAAAAATAATAAAACCGTATGACCTACATCTGAGTGCTTAAAATCTGAAAATTAATACAAATGATTAAATTAATAATTTGTATTAAACAATCGTGTAAAGAAATAAAAATGTGAAAATTAATATATAAATATAAATCCTCAAAAAATGCAAAAAAACCCCTGCAAAATATAAAAAACAAAACAAAAAAAAAAAACATCCAATGTCCATAAGATGTGTTTAAAGATAAACCAACAAACAAAACACTTTTTAATAAATGGAACATTTTACTGTCTAAGTTCAAAAACATGTACTTTTTGGTTTTCTGGTTCTTTCCTTCATACAGCACTTCATACTAGTGGCTTGAAATCTTACCAAAACTTTGCCACAAGAGGGAGCCGCAAGTTTAATCCTCTCATGTCACTCACACTCCTCCATCCTCTCACTTCTCAGGATCTGAGCTGATATCAGGCTCCTCGTCACATGCTGACATCTGGTAAGCAGATTTTTATCTTATGTAAGGATTTCTTCTTAAGTGCTGCATCTTTGTACTTCCTGGAGTCAGGCTCTCCCCTGTTTCTGCTCTAAATTTGCAGTGTTTCAACACAGTGACAAATGTACAGATTTTCTCTTGGGAGAAAAAAAAAAATGTCATCCATTTTCCTGGCAAAAATGAAGAGTGTGAAAGAAACAGTGCCATGCTGGCAGATGGAGAGAAACAGTTCTGCAGTGGCCACAAAAAGATTGATGAAGCACAAACAGTGCATAATATATTATTATGAATATCCATTTGCATTTCTTGGAATGAATGTCAACCTCTTTAATTATGAGCCATCATTTTCAATGAACTTAAACTAAATTAAAAGGAAACACAAAAATCTTACAAGAAAAAAAGTCCATTTTAATCAGATTTGATTAAAAATGAATAGTTTCTCCAAGGCACAAAGTTTTTTGGGTAAATCACATCAAAACTGTGACAACCTCCACACCTATGCTCATTCTTGTCAGCCCTCTCCTCAGGGCATGATATATTATAAACACCTAGGTGAGCAGGAGCTCCAAAAGGCTCTCAGGAGAACAGGGGAGGCTGGTGGAGTCAACCGGAGCCAGACTATATAAGCATCTCATCTCCCAGCTGAAGCCACTTCTCTCTCTGAGCTTTCTCTAAAGGAGGTGTCAGGATGAAGCTCCTTTTTGCAGCTGCCTTTGCACTCTTTGCGCTGTCTACCTTTGACCAGGTAGATTCCTCGGCTTATGATAAAATAGTGACCCACAGCCGCATAAGGGCAAAGAAGGAAGGGTAAGAATTCTGATTATAATATTTATTCAGCTTTTTTTTAATGTATCATTATTAGTATATATGCAGTGATTTTCATAAAGTTGTTGAAAGCTTTTAAGGAAAGAAATTATTTCCACAGGAGGAAAAATGTGCAAAAATGATTAAGAAAAAAAATATAGAAACATTTTATTCTTTATAATTTAGCACTTTTCCTTCACATTTTATTCAGCTAAAATATCACAGAATTTTCCACATGTTCATTTCTAATAATACAGTTTCATGATGCATGCTACTGGAATTCACTTGCCATTAATAAGCCTATAATATTAATGCCGTACCTTATAAAGATAAAACATGACATCATCTATTATGCATCCATTATAGAAGTTTGACTCAATATTTAATCTTTCCCTTGGCGCTCAGGCCAAATGTATGTGCACTCCAGCATGTGTTGGGAACCAAGAAGAAGTACTTCAGTACTTGCCGTAATTGGTACCAAGGAACCATCTGTGGAAAGAAAGCGTAAGTGGGATATTTTATAACTCCATGGGCCTGTTAAATATGTCTGCTGGGACTTTCCAGGGATCAGAGGTTAAAGGTTTCAGCAGACCAGTTGTTTTCATACTGCAATAAAAAGCTGGTGGCTCAAATGTTCTCATGACTTGCATTGAACTTAGAATTGCCCTTAAAGTGCTGAGGAATATTGAGTGAGAGAATTCACAAAAGTACAGTAATATTATCAAATGTTATAATAAAGTATCTGTAAAGTATCTGTAAAGTACAGTAATGTTATCAAATGTTATAGTAAAAGTATCCGTAAAGTACAGTCATGTTATTAAATGTTATCAGTAAAGTACAGTAAGTACACTAAGTAAGTCTTAATTAGTATAAAGTAGAGAGGAATGAGAACAGAACATGCTCCTAATGATTAAAACAAACCACAAGACTGGCTTGGACCACTGGGGCTATGTTCAAACAGCTCACCTTAAATTCCCGCCCACAGGCACAGCACACATCTGGTCGCTAGATGTGAATGTAACCAAAGCTTTGACTTGGTATTACAGAGTAGGTGGGAAACATCTCTGATACAGCTAAGCAAGCGGTTTTCTGAAAAACCGTACCAGAACAATACAAATGAAATGCAAAATGTAATTTATTATTGCAAAGCGAAGTTCCAGTCATCATGCCTTTTTGATTGGTCTTGGTTTTTGGCCCATAAATGTTGGGTCATGTTGAGTCTGTGATGCTTCTGGTTTCCATTTCTTTTTCCATGGCTCAGAAAAAGAGGAGGGGGGATGGAGGGGGGATGTGGGGTAGCTTAAAGGGGGTTGGTTATGTGTTACGTGTCACGTGATATGAAGCAAACTGGCCACAAAGAACCAGGATTCCGGCTCCCCCAGCGCTCTTGGACTTGCCTCGGCGCCTCTCCTCAAACATGGAGCTTAGCCAGACCAGACATTCTCATCAGCTTCAGATGTTCTACAGCTTCTAAGCTGGTCTTTTTCTGTAGACTCAGCAACCCTTCTCTTAACAGTGGAAATAACCGCAAACAGTGTCCATCAGACGATTATGAATATTCTCCTTATGTGCAGAATTCATCCAGAGCTGAATAAACACTGTGGGTTTCCACCATCAAACCTGCTTTTGCAGTACTACAATAGAACCTACAGGCTTCTTGTTTCTGCAGATTAGTTTAATCCATTCTTGAATATATTTTCTCTGTGTACTTACGATCTTCAGAAAATTAGTTAGATCCAATTTAAAGGTTAGACCATAAACAAATATCCCTCCTAGAACTCTAAAGCTTTTTTTTGTCTGTCTGGAGGAATCCTAAGAGGTTTGATGTAGAACTTTACACAAGGTTTCTCTTTCTGGTAAAAACTAAAAAAGTATTCAAAGAACCTTTAAGGAACCCATTTTACTGTTTGTCCATCTGGATAAATCCTGAGACGTCTGAAGTAGAACTCTATAATGCAGGGGTTTTCTTTGAGAAAAAGTAGAATTACTTAAAATATAAAATTAGATTCCTTAACTCATCAAAGAACCCTTAAACATAAAAGTACAAAAGCAGTGGAACCCTTAAGGGTTTTTTGGTTGTCCCGTATCTGTTCCACGTATTCCCTATAAAGGGTTCTAGTGAACCATTAAATAACCCGTTAAAAAATAATGAAGGAGTCTTAGCTAGAACAAAGACCCTGGAGTTTTTTAAACTGGACACCAGCCATCCAAATAGAGAGCAACTTCCTACACATATTAAATAGTTAACACATCTAGCTTTAGATTATACCGTGGGATCCAGTGAATCAAGAGTAAATGTACAAACCAACTGAATTCGGTTCTGTCCTAAATATTTTGACATGTGCTTAGAATATTTCACTTTAATACTTTCCATAATTAAATGAAAAATAACCATCGCTTCCATTGCTGAGGAAAAAAAAAATCCAATAAAATACATTAGGAAACTCTTAACTGTAGCTGTGGCAAGAGTCCAACAGGTTACCAAAACAACAGTCAGGCCTTCCTTCTTGCATGGGAGAGATGTTTGAGACAATCTTGTTTTCTTTTGGCTATTCGCCTGGAAGTGTAACAGATACTGCAGTGATCTCATCACTGTGCCTCTTTCCTTCCTCCCTGAATGCTGTGCTTCAAAGCTCTTGCCACAGTGAAGGCTGGTACTCTGCCATGACCTCAGTGCTCTTGTTTGCAGGCAAAAAAAAAAAAAAAACTTGCCCAATTCCCATCTGCTGCTCTGGTTCTTCTTTGAACCTATCATTAATTTCTTCTCATCTCATTATTGGTGTTCATCATGAAAGCATCGTTTGATTTCCATCCACTTTGTCTCTTAGACACAAGGCATCAATGGAGCTTTTTCCAGGTTCATTTGTATTCTTTCGTCTAGCCAGGTGAACCAACAGGCAGGCAGAGGAAGCATATGGAATCATTTATAGATGTGGGGGATTTCCAGAACTGCAGCCTTCTAACCCTCATTTCCTATAACCCCCATGTGCACACACACACACACACACACACACACACACACACACACACACACACACACACACACACACACACACACACACAGACACCCACTATATTCCCTGTCAGAGAATTATCCTAAATCCATCTACCATGAGTTAAACGGTACCTCTTGAGTCCAGAGATAGGGAATCATTTTCTTATATAACTTTATATTTATGCGCTTGTTTTCATATGTTAACGTTTCCATAGAAAAAAGTTATTAACAGGAACTCGTATACTTTGGGTGTTCCACATAATCTGAGGCTGCTAAAAAATATAATTAAAATACATGCTGTTTAACAATTTACTTTGGAGTTATTTATGCAACAGTTTTCCATTAGGAACATTTCCATTAGCTTTAATGGAGTTTGTGATTTCTGGTATTTTTGTAATATAACAAGCACTTTTTCACTGAAAAAAAAGACATTTTTATTTCTTTTTTAAAATGTATTTGTCTTATATTTAAAAAAATGTTATTTATTTATTTATTTATTTATTTATTTATTTATTTGTCTGTCTGTCTGTCTGTCTGTCTGTCTGTCTGTCTGTCTATCTATCTATCTATCTATCTATCTATCTATCTATCTATCTATCTATCTATCTATCTATCTATCTATCTATCTATTTATTTATTTACCCCTTTTCCTGATATTTTATATAGCAATTTAATTTCCAAACCAAATTTTCCTTTGGTTGGAAATTTGATCTCAATATACAACTGTGACAGCAAAAAATAAAAAATAAGAATAAAATAAAAAATACCCTTGTTGCTAACCACATGGGCTAAAATGCTAGAGTGGGTTAAACATTTTCCTCCAAAGAACTGTCAAGAATTTTGCAGGAACGTAATGATAGTGTGGCACGCTTTCTCAAACCACAGAGCCAAAAGTCATATGTATACAATTATATAGAGCTGATGATCGACGTGCAGTATGTTCAGGAACATGAGACAAAGCATCCATAAGGCTTATTTAGCTAGTTTATGGAGTTTGTACTGCAATGGGATTATAGTCCAGGGCTTTTTGCTGTTATATGATGTGTGCTGTTATAAGGACGAATGTTTTATTTCTTCTTTTGTAGTTCTGTTGTCTATGAGTGCTGTCCAGGATACATGAGGCTGGATGGTGCACATGGCTGTCCTGCTGGTGAGTAGTTTATTTGACATCCACATGACCTCTTTACCTTCTGTAATGATACAGATTTGTTAAATTCTTGAATCTGATTGGTCAGAAAGTGTTGATTCTTTTCAATAACAGTAGTGCTAGATGTAATTCAAAGGTTCACAGGTAATAAATACACTTGCTGGGCCCCTGAACAAGGCCTTTAACTCTCTGTTGTATAAAATGAGATCAAATGTAAGTTGCTCTGGAAAAGGGTATCTGCCAAATGCCAGAAATATAAATGGAATAATTCAAACTAAATCTCCTTAAATGTAACTTTAAATGGTCAAAAGATGTAACGTGTTGTTCTTCAATAAACTGTCACTGGCAAATTTCTATGGTATAAGAGAATGCTCTGCATCACACCTCCATGTCATGATTATTTTCTGTTTATTCAGGGTGAGCTACTGACTTATAAAAAAAAATCAATGCATAATCATCTATTTTATATGATTTCATTATTGCTAGGAAAAACATGTGACTGGATAAATATTGTTGTAATGGATATACATACATTTTCCTCTACAGCTGTTCCCATTGACCATGTGTACGGCACCCTCGGCCTGGTGAATGCGGTCACCACGCAGCAGTACTCAGCCATGTCCAAACTAAAGGAAGAGATTGAAGGAGCAGGATCTTACACCTTCTTTGCCCCCAGTAACGAAGCTTGGGATCTTTTAGATACGGTATTACCAGTATATTTACCTCTTAACTAACTTCCAGGGGGCACGGTGGCTTAGTGGTTAGCACGTTTGCCTCACACCTCCAGGGTTGGGGGTTCGATTCCCGCCTTTGCCGCGTGTGCGCGTGTGCGCGTGGGGCGCGCGTGTGTGGTTTTCCTCTGGGTACTCCGGTTTCCTCCCCCGGTCCAAAGACATGCATGGTAGGTTGATTGGTATCTCTAAATTGTCCGTAGTGTGTGTATCCTGCAATGGGTTGGCACTCAGTCCAGGGTGTATCTTGCCTTGATGCCCAATGACACCTGAGATAGGCACAGGCTCCCCGTGACCCAAGTGTAGATCGGATAAGCGGTAGACAATGAATGAACTAACATCTGTTTAAAACTACAAGCAAATTCAGATAAATAATACATTAAAGAAAGCAAAACTAACCCCCTTTTAAATTTCATTTTTTTAGAGCTGTCTTTTACATGGATGAGATCCACTTGGCAATGTCCGGTGCCGAGTACCTTCAGTTATCAGTTTTGAATCCTTAAAATCCTTAAATCTCCCAATTTTTCAGATTGTTAGGTTGAATTCAAACCAAAATATGAATTGTTATGAATGTGTTTCCTTAACGATGATTTCTGTTTTGGCTCTCCAGGAAGTGAGAGGTGCTTTGGTGAGCAACGTCAACATTGAGCTGTATAATGCTCTGCACTACCACATGGCTAATAAGCGCCTCCTCACCAAAGACCTGAAGAATGGAATCAAGATCAAGTCTATGTACAATGACCTTACTCTCTACATCAACCACTATTCTAATGGTGTAGGTATTTTAGATCGTTCTTTGTTTTTGTTTTTTTTCAAATATAGGATCAATTTGTTAGCTGTAGATGTGATATGAAGTGTTTTATTCCTCCGTTCTTGTTCAGGTGGTTACTGTCAACTGTGCCAGGATCATTCATGGGAACCAGGTGGCCACCAATGGAGTGGTGCATGTCATTGATCGTGTTATCACTGCTGTGGGCAACAACATTCAGGATGTGCTTGACATTGAGGATGATCTGTCTTCGCTGAATGTAAGTGACTGCTTTACAGTGCACCATAGCCAGCAGAAACGTTTATATGAAGTCTTAGAAGTGAAAATGTCTTTGGATGGACTGTTAAGTTTCCAAATTTGGTTTCACTGGATCCTTATATAGAATGCTTAAATCACTGACCGTCTAAAGAACCAGTGATGAACCCTTTTAACAGAAATCTCAGTATAATCTTTAAACCTTTATATATTTCCATGTCATGGATTACGCCAGAGTAAATATTATTTATTTTTCAGACTGTAGCTTCTAATGCTGGTCTGTTGGAGATGTTGGGCAAGCCTGGCCACTTCACTCTGTTTGCTCCCACCAATGATGCCTTTTCTAAGCTGGACAAAGAAGTAATGGATAGACTTATGGGTAACAAAGGTGCCCTCAAAGGTAAATTGGTGATCCAGTTTCAGAGTGCTTTTACATCTTTGGAAGCATTTTCCCAAGCAAAGCTTAGAGAGCAAAAGACAAAATGTTTTTAATGAAGTGCAAGTCAAAAGAATACAACGCAATGACTCCCACAGGACATGTTTGTTGATTTGAGTGAACCAAGAGTGCTGGTTACATCAATCATTTTTTTTTCATTCCCATTCAATCCAGATGGTGATACTGGCCTGTTTCGTGCAGTGGGAATTCTCAGACAGTTGGCAAACAGCAGCAAACCACATTTAAGCCTGAACTGACTATTAGATTGAGTTATTGTTTTATTCAAAGCACCTTGGTGAGAAATGTGGTCATACACAGCTACTTATTTGCATTGGACTTAAGAACAATCTCTTTAACTCTTAATCATGTAAAGAAATTTTCTTGCTTGATATACTAATCTCTTAATGTATTGCCTGAGCAATGAAATGATTGTCCAATGAAATGTTCGTGGCTCAAATGGTGCACGTTTTTCCCACCAACGTAGATCCAATGTAAACTTTAATTAAACTTTTAGGCCTTTAGAGAAAAATCAAAAGATGCAAAGTGAGCAAAGCAGTCTCTGAATAGTGCCAAATGCAGTGAAGCGGGAAACAGCTGCTGGATTTTACTATCCATTGAAACTTGGCAGTGTCTAGAGTCTTGCATTTTAATTGGTCCCTCATCCATCATTTGACAGCCATTTAAAATGATCCTCCACTTGAAGGGGAATGATGCAGAGTTGTCAACAGGCCTATTCTCAAGGGGTCCAGGGTTCCTATGGAGACTCAGGTTCATTATTTGGTGTGTTTACAACCTGGCGGAGATACGAACTACATCATAGTGAGTTGGGGTGTTTTTTCTGGAAAGGAAATATAACAGGAGAGAGAAAAAGCCACAAGGAGAACTACTATGTAGATGATGTTGCATATTTAGCTACAAAAGAACAACCAAAATGTGATATCCACTCAGGGTGTAACAAATCACCACAATCTGTATCAGTATCTGTATCAGTTTACTGCTCGAAATATCCATATCTGGAAGTGTTTTGTTTTGTTTTTTTTTGGTTTGTTTTGGTTTAAGTATGTATGAACTCTTTCACCAAGACCCCAGAAACACTAAAAACCACAGAAAAGAAAACACTTATAAGTAAAATATCAGCACTGTCAGCATGGTGTGTGAATTGTGTCTCGGCGAGATCCTCAGCCTCAAATACATCACTCAAGTTTATGATTCAGCTCGGATAGATATGTGAAGAAATGCGACTGCTCCTTTGTGACCTTGTGTAAGAAGAAATCGCCCAATCATCACAATCCTAGTCTCAACCAGATGTCCTGAGAACCTTTCTGGCAAACTATCCATATCTGTATATGTATCTGTTTAGTAGGCATTATCTGTTCATGCTGAATATCATTCACATTCAGTTACAGCCATAATATCTTTTTTTTTTTTTACAGCAGTAGCAAAATAATAGCTCTTAATGCACTACTAGAACAACTAAAAGTGTCCTCAAATGCATTTTCATTCTCTTCACACAGCCCTGTTCAATTACCACCTCTTGGACTCGGTCCAGTGCTCAGAAGCCATCATGAGTGGCACCGCATATGAGACTGTGGAAGGCAGCAACATTGAAATTGGCTGCGATGGAGACAGCCTCACCGTTAATGGCGTCAAGATGGTGCTCAAGAAGGACATTGTCACTAGTAATGGAGTTATCCACCTGATTGACCAGGTGCTCATGCCAGACTCAGGTTAGCTGCATCTTATGTATTTGGTTCTATTCAAATATTTAAACAACTCTAAGAATGCATAATAAACTCAATTCTAAACATCCCAGTTGGCACTTTCTCCTACAAGCTAAGCAGGTGATGGAGCTGGTTGGCCAGTCACAGTCCACCTTTGGTGATATGGTGTCAGAACTGGGTCTGGCAGCAGCCATGAGACCGCAGGCCGAGTACACGCTCCTGGCTCCTCTAAACGCAGCCTTCAGTGGTACGTTACTCAAAATGAATTCCTGACACTACAGTCACCTTTGGCATGATTTGAACATGTACTCTGTCTTTTCTCACTGAATTATTGCTGTAATGTTCTCTTTCAATCTTACTGTCTCATTATTGGCACGATCTATTTTACATTTTTACTGCCATTGCTGTTGCTCATGAAACAGCAAGTGTGTAAATTTTCATTTCTGCCTGCATGTGGAAAAGCACTGCTTCATTACCAAGAATTTTTATGTTGTTAAAGGGATTTATAATGAGGATGCTGTTGGAGAGGTAATAAAATCTGCCTTCTATCGACTGCATAGCCATAATATTTTGGATTGAATTAATGGTACAGTGCAATTAAATGATCCAAACGTGGACTTATAGTGCATAATGTACATTTATTGCATATTATATGGTCCAGTATGTGAAATTCATTCACATAATGCCACTGTATCCCAAATAGGCTCCAGGATATCATTGAAATAATAATCTGAAGGCAGAAAAAAAGGCAAAGACTAGAGAATACCCAGATACCCAGTTAAAAATAGAACCTTTCCTTGTGAAAGTACATCTTTTGGCGCTTATGTATAGTAAGATGTTAAAGAATCATCGCACACTGTCCTTCACCCAGAATAAACCTGGGGGATCGACCACCCAAGTGGCACACCCATGTGGTTCACTTTAGTCTTCTTTACAAATGTACAATAATTCTGATTATTAGGGTGTAGAAACATTGTTGTTTGAGCTTAAAGGGCAATTTATCTCATTTTTTGGGGGGCAGATAATTAAGACAGTTGAGGCCCCAGGCAGCAATAAATGAACATGCTGTCTGAGAATGTGCATACTAAAGAAAGAAAAGGGGGGGAAAAAGAGAACAAAGAAATGGGAGGTTGAAATATATTGATTGGTTGGTCCTGTAATATTTTTTGTGGATTAAAGAACATTTGTCTCTTTATCTCTGTATTGGATTTTGTTAGAATGACCAACACAATTTTATTGCAGTTTAAATCAGTGAAATTAAAAGTTGCCAGATGATGACAAGTTGCATCTGCAAGGTTAGAAATAAAGAGCATTTTTTACTGTAAATTAAATGCAGACCCAGTGAAAAATAGACAAAACAAACAAACAAATAAATACTCCTATAGGACTAAAGAATTAGTGCAAAACTATAATACGGAATTTAAAACCTTGTGTTGAATAAATAAATAAATAAACAAACAAACAAACAAATAAATAAATGAATAAATAAATAAATAATTTCCATGAAATCATAAATGAGGTGCAGTCACTAATTCTGATTCTAACCTCAGACTTTTTTTTATAAATCGAAATCATTACAAATTTGCAGAAGACCAAATACTGTACATCCTGTAAGTGTCACAATACAGTGAAACATATTTCCTGAAACTCATTCGTCTTCATTCTGATGTTTACCATAGATGAGGTTATGTCCATAGACCAGAGTCTCCTGCGAATCATGCTTGAAAACCATATCCTGAAGAAGAAGATTGTGTTGAGTCAGCTGTTTAATGGCCAGCGTCTGGAGACTCTGGGAGGAAAGTTCCTCCGGGTGTTCGTCTACCGCACAGTGAGTCTCTACAGCTACACTGACCACAGTGCATTATTCTAGAAAAAAATGACTAAAACCTTATCGCTTTTTTGGTTTGTTTTAAGAGATGTGAAATTCGAGGGTTGATGTGAAATGGTTGTTGCATTCACTGGTCACAGAAACAAATCCATACTTGTTCCAGGTCAATCTACTGGCATCTTCTGATTTTTCACTAGAAACCTAAACAATTATGTTCTTTAAAAAAATCTGATTTTGCCAGTTTAGATAAAATATTGGAAAACGAGCAATACCGACCAAAACAAGCAGCCAATCAAGTAAAAAGAAGCAATAACAACAAAAAAAAAAAGACAGAGCTGTATCACACACTCCAGCGCCTATATCCCAGGGTTAAAAAATATCTTCTCTGTCTTAAAAGGCCGTGTGCATCGAGAACGCCTGCCTGATCCGAGGAAGCAAAGAGGGACACAATGGCGCTCTCCACCTTATGAAGACTCTGATCAAACCAGCTGAATCCAATATGTTCCAAGTGCTGACTAAACATGGAGGCATGAAGTAAGAGACACAGACAATCAATACCATGCTTTATTTTATTACACTTTAGAAATTACCACATGAGACACAAGATTGTGAGGAACTCCATGGGAGGTTATTTAGGCTAATATAAAAAAAAAAATCCACAATAGTCTTGTTTTGAAACAAATAATCAGAATTAAGTCTAATAAATTTCTGTGAACATTGGATTTGGCATAGGGAAATAAAGAGAAATTGAAATACAGACAGCGTTTACAATGCACAAGCTATCTTTTCTAAATATATTGCAAATATATTGTGAGAGGAAAAAGTGAGAATTTCGCGGATAATTGCTGTACCTGATGATATGGAAAAAAATAAGTCACGCTCTGAAATCATTTTCATGAGATCATGCAAAGCCTGAGACAAAGGAATTTTCCAGTGGCCATATTTTAGGGTTAGTTTCTGGTAATTTTGTGAGGTTTTGAGAAATACTTGGGCTGGAAGTTTCGCTAAGCCACATATATCTAAATATATATAATATAACAATAAACTAACAACATAGTAGTTTAGTAAGACAACTAAACCTGTTTCTAGATATTTTTTTAATGAATTCCAAGCTGTATTTTTAAAAAGATCAAAATAATCTGCTAATAGAATTAGAAATTTTGACTCTTGACACGAGTAAAAGTGTCCAGTCAGATAACCGTATCTTGTTTGTTGGAAACATGGGTATTTTTTCCTATATTCATGATATGTTCACTTGCTAGTGAGGTACTTGGCAGAAGATATTTTTCCAAGAGACAAAAGTGCAATATTTAATGCAATGTAGTTTAAAAATGACTGGGATAACAACAGCCTTGTTAGCTAAGGGTGATTTCATCACACAGTGAATGACACACACACACACACACACACACACACTTTGATCAAATTGTTGATTAGCCAAATCGAAATGCACATAAGTCCCCATTTTTCATTTTTCAGTCAGATACCGACCATCAAAATGGCTGTGTGTTACAGACTTAATAGTCTTACTAAAATGCTAGAACTTTCTTTGTGAATGAAAACCGGTGAGAATTCTTGTCTGTAATTTTCAGAACTGTACAGTTATATCATAGAAATGCCTCGTGTTATCACTCAGTGTAGGTAAATTTCAAGAAAAATGTACTGGATGAAGCTTACATTTACATTTCAGGCATTTGGCAATTTATCTCATTTTATTTGAGAATCTTCTGATCAGTAGTCCAACGCCTCAACCACTAAGCTACCATATCCCCATCTCATAAAGATGGTTGAGAAGATACCAAGTGTGTTCAAAGCTTCATCAGAATCACGGTTCACGATTACTGTTAAGAATTAAAAACCGGGAAAAAAAAAACTTTGATTAGTTTAGCATTCGTCCGTAATTCCTATGTGTGTGCGTCCATCAGCTGATGCATCTTTCCTTTTTAGAAAAGAACATGACTTCACTAAGACATGTTAGATGATGTATAGCATTTTGCTATTTTAAAAATGGGGCCAGTGGGTTTTATGTCAGTCAAGATTTTATTTATTTTTTTAATATTTAAATAAAGTCTTCCAATATTCTGACAGCTTCAGTAAAATATCTGCTCAGAGGGAACTCACTGGTATATGAAGCCCCAGGCTCTTTATGTGAGACAACAAGTCTTCTATACTTCCCTTTCAGTCATGTTGCCTGTCAATTCAGAAAGCTCCTCCTCCTGGATTATATTCCAGAAAGTGTTCAGGCCAAGGACATTTTAGAAATTTGTCTTTGGAGGTCACACTAGGGGGTGCTGTACAGTTTTAACACGTTACAAATAACATCCAGCTCATTCATTGATCCGATCAGTAAGCATTTTAGAGCTTTAGAGACTGTGAGGATTGACATTCATTTTGAATTGGTGTTGTTCCTGGTTGCAGGATCTTTTTGTCTCTGATGGAGGCAGCTGGTCTGACTGATTTGCTGAAGCAGGAGGGAGAATTCACCATGTTTGCCCCAACCGATGAAGCTCTTGCTGGACTCAGTGAAAGAGACATCAACATTCTGAAGAGCAAGTCTTAGATGTTCTCTTCCTTTCATTATATCTTTACTCAAATGGTTTCCGCTAAATGTTCTGCAGAACCTGAGATATTGTAGTGTTTTAGGCTAGAAAGAAATATACAAGATAGTGGGATTAGAGGAGCAGGGTATTTATTATCCTCATCATTTCTCTATCCTCTGATCAGGTGATCCCAATGCCCTCAGAGCCATCCTGCTTTACCACTTCAGCAAAGGCATTTTCATCGGTGGAGGCTTGGAGTCTGGAGTCATTAATCTGCTCAAATCTCTTCAGGGCAGTAACCTCAAACTCTTGTCTGTAAGTGTTGACTGTCCCCTTCTCGCTGCTTTATCCTTTACATGTCCAGGTACAAGCCTCTATTATATCCGTTGTCAAACATATTTTAAAGCATTGCCTGGTTATTACCTCCGCAGGCCTTACTGAAGGCACATGAATAGATTTATTTTAAATGAATGCGGTTCAAAAGTTGAACAAGTCTGTATGTTTTATGGGTGGGTGAGGATTGCTTGACCTTACATGCCAAAACCGCTTCACACAGCATACTACAGTAGACTACTGTTTTTGCTTGCAAAGCTTTTTATCCTTTGCTTGGGTTTCAAAGGAGTGAATATAAAGTTTGGACACTTTTTAGGAGATGTTCCCTACAGGGCAGTATGGTGTACTAGTTTAAACAGTGAAACTCTTCAAATATTTAAGAACTGGGAAAGTTTCTGTGATCTGTTTAAACACAAAAGTCTTTTTTTTCTAGTGTCTTGCACAAATTATTGCACTACGCTGATTCTTTACTTACTTTCTTTCAGGGGAATGATGGCATGAAGGTGAACTCCGTGAAAATTCTCAAAAACGATCTCATGGCTTCAAACGGAGTCATCCACATCACCCAGAGTCTCCTGTACCCTGAAGGTGTGCGCTATGTAATATACACTTCAAGCTACATCATACTGCATGCAATAGCATTTAAATGAAAAAGAAGGTCTTCAGCAGCATTCAGTCTTCGACTAAGACTCATTTGATCTGAAAATCTTTGCACAGATGTCCCTGTTGGAAACCAGGAATTCCTCTCACTGCTTAGACGGTTCATCAAGTACATCCAGATCAAGGTACCAAAATTTATGGGATAAAAACTAAAAACATCTAACGCACCCATGCATGGAATATCATATAAGGCTATTGCCACGGATGAAGTAAGTTGTGCTGTTATAGGAAAATAAGCAGCGAACGGGGTTGTGTGATGTGGCCTAACTGTCGTCACCCTGAAGTTGATTCATTTCCAGTAACTGCATGTCCTGAAGGGTTTTAATCCTCTTTCACAACAGCAATGTTTCAATGATGATAAATTAAATGTGTTAAGGATTGACACATTGTATTTTTTTTTTTCCATTTTTGCTAAGCTTTAATATTTTGGAACGTCCACAAAACAAGGCAGTTCCTGTTAAGACTTAGGAATAATAGCGATAAACGTCTCTCGATGTTATTTATATGAAAATAGAACTCGAATTACTGAAAAACCACAAAGGTTACCGTCATGAAGAGTTTTTCCTGTTAAAGTTACAGCTTTAGCTATGACTGTTACAAAACACTGACACTGAAGACTTTCCGAAAATACAATACAAAGAAATCACAAGTTATACTTCATCAAGTAGAAACTTTGTGGATTATCCTCCTATAAATCTGGTTGTTATAATACACAGTTCATGAGTTAATGATGTATTACATAACAGCCATTATAGTATACAGAGTCTAATATATTCTTGTATAAATGTTTACGTAGCTGTTTACATGCAGGACGTGACATTATAAAGAAAGTGTATATGACTTTATAAGGTGAGGTAGTTATTACATTGTTATAACTTTGTTATTATACAACTGTCCTAGCCTGCTATTTACGCTAATGATATCTAAGAGAGGTAGAAATGTTTTTCAAATGTGAATCGATTACTCATGAATATAACCTTTTCTTTTTATACAGTATGTATCAGGCTACAGATTTCAGGAGATTCCACTGACATTCATGAGTAAGTTCTATTAAACTTCATACATCAATAAAATCAGTGGAGCACATGGACATGAAACTGTTGTTTAATATCATGAGTGTTTTCTCAAACGGCTTTATTTTGATTCTTTTTCAGAGAGAATCATCACAGGTATTGAACACTGAAGCAATCATTAACAATGCAAAGTATGCATTAAATCCTAAGTGCTTGCTTCGTCACCTACACTAATTCCTTTGCAGTTCCCCAAGTCACCAAAGTGACCCGAGTCATTCAGGGACAAGTTACACATGGTATTGAGGGAGATCCAAGCCTGACCAAGGTCACCAGGGTGATTCAGGGAGACCCAACCGTAACCAAGGTTATAAGGGTCATCGAAGGTGACCCCTCTTCTACAAGAGTCACAGAAGGTGACCCCTCTTTCACTACGGTTACAAGATTCATTGAAGGTGAACCGACTTTCACCAAGGTCACAAGAGTCATAGAAGGGGAACCGACTTTCACCAAGGTCACAAGAGTCATAGAAGGGGAACCGACTTTCACCAAGGTCACAAGAGTCATAGAAGGGGAACCGACTCTTACCAAAGTGACCCAAGTTGTTGAAGGTAAATCATTATTTTTATGGGAATAAATAGAAGAATGTTTGTGTAATGAAATTCATGTGGAAATGTTTTTACATTCCAAACTGAACTAAACATTACTGTCTGAGTGACAAAGATTTCTTTATCTTTGTTCACATGTATATGACATCTTGCCTGTATACCAGTCGCTTGCAGATTACAAAGAGTTTTATGCCACAGCTGTTTGATGTTTAGTGACAGCCACAAATCTGCATAAAAAAACAAACAAAAAAAAAATGATGACAAAATGGTTAATGAATGCCTCTTAAGTGTCCAGGATTAACCAGTACCTCAATAGATGAATGGAGAATTATTTCAACTTGGAATGTGTAATATAGAGTGTTTATAAAATTGGATGAACTCATTGTCAAATATATGATTTCATTCTTTAAAGAAATATGATTTCATACTAAGGAGCTTCAGTAAATTAATTGGATTTTCATGAATATCACAATCTTATCCAGCTTGATAAATGAGGTTCTTGTGTAATGCATGAAACATAAGTTTACAATGGAACAAAGGTGACCTAGATTTATAGTTTCCAAACCCACAATGGCTTAAAGTCTAAATGCTCTTGTGTAACTATATATCTAACACAAAATGAGAACAAATCTAACTTTGGTCAACCACAATTAAGCAAGTTAACCAAAACCGAAGACTCTGTGTTATATTTTTGCTACATCAGCATTCAGCGCTTCTGCTGTGCTTTGGGAAAGTGGACGCGATTAACCATGCTCAAATGTTCTGCATCAACAGGTCCTGAGATCTCATTCAGCAACATTGCCGATATGGAGCACAATGGTAGTGCGATGTACCGAGCGAAAACTTCTTCAATGCATGCTTTTTAGTGGGGCTAGAGCTCGAAAAAAGTTTCAACCTCTTCTTTCTGCTGTTTTCCTCTTATAAACTTTTACCATCAACCCCTTAAAATCCCAGTGTGCAGATTTACAGTTCTAACTCTCCTAACTACATACTTTCCTTAGTTTTACTGCAGTTAAAAAAGAATTAATAGCATAACCACATTGTATGTTTTAAGGTCAATCCATGAATAATAAGCTGAGACTTTAAAGGGTTAACCAATCTTTATACTTTCTTCAGCACTCCTTCTCCTCTCAGCACTATATGGTGTACAATTCATAGGCTTTACATCAAGAGATACGTATTTCAATTAGTTTGGATTTGTTTAAAAGACAACAACAGCAAAATAGTGGTCCTATGACCTGAAACCACAATCATAAATATTCAACTTTAAACATTTCTATAAACATTTCCTATGAATTGAAATCCTGAAGTGTTGTTTTATTTTTGTATTCTGAACATAAAAAGACCTGGTGCCATGTACCAAGATTTTAATTTCTTTTCTTCCTCATATTTCTCTCCCAATCCCCTTTACTTTGGAAAAACCTCATATCTATAACTTTATATTGAACGACTCTGATTTATTCCTGTACAGGGCCTAAGACAAAGTTTATTAACATGGACACAGATGCTGCGAAATTTACCTACACCAGTCAGGGTAAGATTCTTCTAATCGTCTAATTTAGTGATTTTCAACCAATGTGCCATGGCACACAAGTGTGAGATAAGAGATCGTCAGGTGTGCCTTGGGAAATCATCCAATTACAATTAATTGGTCCAAAACAGGGGGCATGGTGACTTAGTGGCTTAGTGGTTAGCATGTTTGCCTCACACCTCCAGGGTTGGGGGTTTGATTCCTGCCTCCGCCGTGTGTGTGGAGTTTGCATGTTCTCCCCGTGCCTTGGGGGTTTCCTCCGTGTACTCCGGTTTCCTCTCCTGGTCCAAAGACATGCATGGTAGGTTGATTGGCATCTCTAAATTGTCCATAGTGTATGATTGCGTGAGTGAATGAGAGTGTGTGTGTGTGCCCTGCGATGGGTTGGCACTCCATCCAGGATGTATCCTGCCTTGATGCCCAATGACGCCTTAGATAGGCACAGGCTCCCCGTGACCCGAGAATAGTTCGATAAGCGGTAGACAATGAATGAATGAATGAATGGTCCAAAACTTTATTTAGTTACTGGTGATAATTTGCTATAGTTGAGCACCTGTGCCTGCAATGAAGTGACTGGCAGAGTAATGGAAATACGCATCTATGTCAGTAGGTAGCGCAATAATGACCTTGACAATAGAATAAATGATGCACGCAACAGGTATCGGTAACAGTCGTGGATAAATATTTGAAAAGGAACCAGGTCCTGGATGAAATTCTGACCCAGGTCAGGCCCTAGTATGAATGGTGGTCAAAAGAAAGCAAAAATGGTGAGTTCGAGGCAGTACAGTGCAAGGTCTTTTTACATTTGGATTTACATTTACTTGGGATCTGACTACAAAACTTCATTATACTTGGTGTGTGGGGAAAAGCTATCCAACAGTGCAATGTTCCCAAGCAAGCTTAAACACTATCTCCAAAAGAAACATCCTTCACTTCAAAACAAGAATGCAGACTAGTTTGTGCGTCTTTTCGATTGGTGGTGTGCCGTGGGATTTGTTAAAAATGTGCCATGCTTCGAAAAAGGTTGAAAAACACTGGTCTAAACTGCACTGGTTTTCCTCAATATTTTCTTTAAGCATTATGGGACAAGACATAACAGTGCATTTATTTATTTACAGGTGGAAAACCAGTGCCAGGACGGCGTGTGCCAGGTAAGGCCTTTGGATGTATTGTGTCTAGAATTGAAAGATAGTAGAGATCTGTAGGGTCTGAAAGTGTGGACAAGGTTGTAGAACAAAAAATGTCATCCAAATATATATGGATTTTCTTTTTTAAATGTAGTATTTTTCCATCTTTATAAAAATCATGTCCACATCAACAGCAAATTTTGAAAATATACTATATATAATATGTCTCACACCAAAAAAAAGTAAAACGATTTGAAAGCATAGACATGCTCAAGCCCAGTGATCAGATCGACTTAAATTATTATGTCAAACTCCTCAAGAAGGAAGTCCTGGAATGGTAAATATGTGAAGACAAATTGTGGGGGGAAAAAATCATGGCCAAAGGCTATAAAACGATACACACACAAGGATTCAAATGTGTGGACTGATTGTGGGGTGGAACTACTGCTTAAGAGTAAACTGGAATACATTTAGTTTTATTTTTGTACTGAAATTTAAAAATCTCCATTCGTAACCTGGTTTTAGTATTGGATTCAGTAGTGTACTTATCTATTAAATTCACATTCTGTTCCTGCTGAGTGAAATAAGCGCTAAATGAAATTGTAAACACGTTAACAAATGGAAAATGAATGACAAGTTGATCAGCAGCCATGATGAACTTCACCTTCATAACACACAACGGGTGTGGAAATGCGAACGCTGTGATGTCAGCACTTTCAAATGTACACAAAAGCAGTTTTAATGTCATGCACGGCAATGTCATGCACGTCATGCACGGCAAGACCAAACTGCAGTCAAACTTTTTACAAATACCCGACTACTTGTGAACACGGGCTATGAATCGTATTTAATATCAGGGTCACCAATATACTGTTGTAGGTTTATAAAAACACACACACACACACTCACACACAAGACGAAAAAATGAGCTTATATCATTTCCTCCATCTGTGTTTTCCAGTTGGAACCAGAAGAAGAACCAGGATGACCAGCCAACCCAAGACTCAGTGAGATGGGAAAAACAAATGGACCCTTCAAATGTTTTAAAGAAATCAGGGGTTCAAGGGAATCATTTGTTTAAAAAGGAAAATAAAATGTAGCCTCTCTCAATACGATTCTTTTCAAATGAGTCTGACTGGAACTTGATTAGAATCAGAGAGAGATGAATTAATTTTTTTTTTAGCATTTGTTTGTTAATCCAAAGAGAAATTCAATGTTAAATTGTTCCTGTGTATGTACATATTTTTATAGTTTTTTTTTATTTTTTATTTTTTTTGTAGAGGGTTACATTTGGAACAGACTGGTACTAAAAAAATTCACTCAGTTCAGTGAAAATAAATGTCAAAGACGTGAGATGTGGAAATGACTCCCATCTGTGTATGTTTAACATGTTTTTTTTTTTTTTTTTAAAGAAGCATTCAGTTTGTTCTGCAAGCAGAGCTGTTTCAGAGAATATTTCCGAGTGTACGGTCAACTCCTTAAACTAAGATGGAACATGAATCCAGATTTTGTTGGGTTGAGGTTTACTTCTGCATGGCCAAAGATTTTATGGTGCTCATGTTCAGTATTTGTTTCTTTAACACAATAAAAGTTTGCAAGATTTTGATAAAGAAGAGTCTCCTTGCTTAATTATTTTTTGCTTTGGTTGTGTAGATTTTTTTTGTACTAGTGTCTAAATTCTGCTTACATACAGTAGATATAAAAATACACACTCGCTGCAAACCCCGGCAAGTTCAGATAAATCAAAAGTTTTGAGGTAATAAGTTTCCTCAATTTTTTAAGTAGATAAACATAATTGTTTTAAATTAAGTACACTTAATACATAAGAACTGATTAACTCAAATTAACTCAAAATTATTTATTTGAATAAACTTTTTTTGTTAATAATAAATAAGCTCGATTAATGTAATTAATGTAATGTAATTTATCGAAAATCTAAGATATTACATGTTTGTTATATATTTTTAAATATTCAATACTTCCATCCATCCTCTATAACTGCTTATCCTACTACAGGGTCCCTGGAGCCTACTGGACAGGATGCCAGTCTATTGCAGGGCCCACACACACAATGACAATTTAGAGATGCCAATCAACCTACAATGCTTACTGAGGGAGGAAACCCCCGAGGTACAAGCAGAACAACACACACACACACACACACACACACACACACACACACACACACACACACACACACACACACACACAGGGAATTGAACCCTGACCCTGGAGGTGTGAGGCAAACATGCTAACCACCAAGCCACCATGCCCCTCAGTATACAGTGATTAAAATTTTTAATTCCCTAAAAATAACATTTTCATTAATTAAAAGAAAACAAAACCTTAAGAAATATTACCTCAAATTTACATTCAGTAACAAAATCTAATTCCTTAATCATTAGAAATGAAGAAAATTCTCAACTCCATATGCAATAGCAAATGTTTTACTATTTAATAGGAATTCATTATTTCAATCAAAAGGAGCATTCAATCTCCATGCATTAACATCTTGCCATTACCTTCTGGAAAAAAAAAAACCCTTATAATTAAAATGTTTGAGTTCAACTATTTTATTTGAGTTATTGGAAGTCAAAACACTTAAAAGTTTTAGGTTGAATGAACTGTTAAACAATTTTGAGCACAATGAACTTATTTTTAATGAGTTTGTTATACTGTTAGGGAATACAGTGCTCCTGTTAAAAATTGCGAGGAAGGAAACTTGGAAAAATCATGTTAGAAATTTAGAAGATTTAAACTCACGACACCTTTCGCAACAGACACATTACTACAGCATTATTATACCACATACTTTAATCAACAAAATTTAATACTACAGTTATAATTCCAATCGTCAGCAACATCCTTGTGAGTTTTTACACCGGACATTCTACATCCTTCAAACTAGTCATTACAAACATGTGTAAGTTAAATTAATTTCATTTTCAATTAAATAATATTTAAATAATAGAGCAGCAAAATCTTGTTTTGTTAAGAAACATCATAATTGAATGTAAAATATAAATGATATTTTTTCAATATTAAAAATCAAAAAATACTTACGTGTAAAAAAAATAGACGTGTTTCAGACAAAAAAAATGTAAAATGATTCGAAAACATGAACAGGATCAAACGCAGTGATCAGATCGACTTAAATTGTTATATCAAAGTCCTCAAGAATAACATTAAGAGCAACAGAAGAAAGTCCTGGAATGGTAGATCTGTGAAGAAGACAAAATGCAGAAAAAATCATGGATAAAGCTTAAGAGTATACTGGAATACATATCATTTTATTTTTGTTATGAAATTTAAAAATCTGTGGGGGGCACGGTGGCTTAGTGGTTAGCACGTTTGCCTCATACCTCCAGGGTTGGGGGTTCGATTCCCCTGCCTCTGCTGTGTGTGTGTGGAGTTTGCATGTTCTCCCCGTGCCTCGGGGGTTTCCCCCCTGCAATCCAAAGACATGCATTGTAGGTTGATTGGCATCTCTAAATTGTCTGTAGTGTGTGTGACTGCATAAAGGTGAATGAGAGTGTGTGTGTGCCCCTATGATGGGTTAGCACTCTGTCCAGGGTGTATCCTGCCTTGATGCCCAATGACGCCTGCGATAGGCACAGGCTCCCCGAGAGTAGATCGGATAAGCGGTAGACAATGAATGAATTTAAAAATCTTCATTCGCAACCTGGTTTTAATATTGGATTCAGAAGCAGTAAAACATAAATATTATTATTTTGTTTAAATCTGATTGACCACATATTCCAATTTTACCAGTGCAGTTAACCCTAAACTAATATAATGTTAAAGCATGATTTTTTAAAAGTTTTAGCACATTGTGCATTGTCAATTTGATATTTCTCTTCCTTTAAAAAATTCTCCAGATCTATCAGACTGTGAGAGGATCTCCTGTTATACAGGCTTTTAATGAACTTTAGATCATCTTCTGAAAGCTTTCTTCTGTTGGCTTGGATTTCTGCTGTGTTTGGGATGTTCCCATGCTGGAATGTGAAATTTTAATTCATCATCAGTTGACTAACAGAGACCAGGTGCTGAAATAGATTTGTATTTAAATCCCTCTATCCAGCAGAACAGAAGCAACTCCATAGTACGACGCTGCCACCACCATGCTTCATCATGCCTATGGTGTTTTTTTATGTCTTGTTTTTGGGCACATCTTTTCGAAAAACATCTCATTAGAAAAACATCTCAAAATAACATGTTTTGCAATGTGGTTTGGCAAAATTTACGTGAGTTTGGAATTTTTTCCATGAGAACAGGCGTCTGTCAAGCCTCTTTACACTGTAGCCTAGACATGTGAAGAATATGAGAGATGCATGTTTTCACATGCAAAAAAGTGACGAATACTTGCCTCCTTTAATATTGCGGTAGTTTTTGGCAGCCTTCCTGATAAGTTTCCTTGCTTTATAAGCCTTTTGTGGACCAGCAGTTTGATGAAACCGAGAAGCTGTCCAAAAAACAATCCTAAAGAAACAGATGATCTTTATTTGGGATTAATCAGAACTTTAATGATCATCACTTCACTGATGACAGGGTTATGAAAATGACTTTTGTGGGTGGTGGCTTAAGTGGTTAAGGGTCTGGGTTGTTGATCAGAAGTTTGGAGTTCAAGCCCCATACACACCAAGATGCCACTGTTGGGCCCTTGTGCAAGGTCCTTAAACCTCACTGCTCCAGTGGCACTGTATCATGGCTGACTCTCTGCTCTGACCTGGTAGCAGAGTGGCACAGAGGAGGCGTGCTGGGCCCATAACCCAGAGATCGATGGATTGAAACCATCCTCTGCTAGCAGTATTATAAGGGGCAGTGGTGGTCCAAGTGGTTAAGGTTCTGGGTTCAAGATCTAGCACCACCAAGCTCCACTGCTAGACAATTGACTCCCTGCTCCAGGGGTGTTGTATCATGTTCTGACACAAACTTCATCAGCTTGGATATGCCAAGAAAATAATTCCACTCTGCTGTAATGTATGTGTGGTGATAATAAAGGCTTTTTGCCCTCGGTTCAGTTTTAATGTTATAAAAGGGTGTATGCAATGTTATTGCACATTTTATTAGTCAAATTTTTTTCCATTTGTTTTTCAACAAATTTCTTTTTCCTTTTTTTTTAGATTGTTTCGTTGCCTGTTATATAACAAGTGAAAAAGATCTGACTTGATTGATTTTAATTTTTAACATGAGAAACACCTGTAATTTTAGTGCAAGTGTGTAGATGTTACGGGAGGTAGGCCCTGGGTTGGGCCACTAGGGGGAGTTTCCGGCAGGGGTTGTGTGATGTCATGTTTTGTCATTGTTTGTTTGTCATGTCATGTGTTTTGTTTTAGCCCCGCCTGTTCCCATTGTTTTCCTGATTGCTGTTCACCTGTCCCTAATGTTGTCATGATCATGTTTTGTATTTATAGGGGCCTTTTGCCAGGGTTCAGGGCTGGTCGTTGTTGTATCGTCTTTGTGTAGCGTTTACGTGTGGTGTCGGTCTCGTGCTTATGTTTGTTTGTTTTAAGTTAATAAACCCCTGTCCTTTGTCTATCTGCGTGCTGGGTCTGTTACTTCATGTTCTGAACACTGGAAAACGTGACAGAACGACCAGCCTGCACCGAACAGACCCAGTGCGATGGTGAGCAAGGAGATTTTTTTTTCCCGGTCATAATGTTTTGCCGGGTTGCGGATCATGCTCTGGCCCGGATTTTGGGAGTTTTTTGGGATTTTTTTTGTTGATTCCGGCCCATGCCCCGTTTATGTTCCCGTGGGGAATGCCGTCCCACGATGTAGTGTTCAGTGGGAAATGCTTCCCCGATCTGGGAGAATGGAGGAGGGTTCCGGCCAGGATTTTTAGGACTTTTGGGGGAATTCTGTTGCTTCAGCCCCGGCTCCGCCCATGTTCCGGTGGGGGGCGTGGTCCCATGATGTGGATTTCCGTGAGAGGCATTTCCCCACTCCTAGTTAACGGAGGGGGCTTGGTTTTTGCTGGGAATTTTTTGGGTTGGGTTTTTCTTTTTTGGTCTACAGCTCTGTGAGGGATTTGGATATCTTCCGGGTTGGCGGAGGAGACCGTGCGGATGCAGCTGCCTCCCTCCCGCCCACCCCTTGGGGAGTTTCGGGCTTTGGTGGGACAGAGTTCGTCACTCGGCGCCGTCGTTCGGCGTAGGACGTCGCTCGGCCCTGCAGTGGACGTCGCTCTGCCCTGCGGCTCGGCTGTGGTCGTTGCTCGGCGCCTCCGCTCGATGGTGGACGTCGCGTGGTGCCCTTTGGCCTTGCCGTCGGGCCCCGTGCTCCCCCCACCTGTCTCGCTCTTGCTTCACGCTCCCCCCACTTGCCTCGCCTTGATCTTCGCTCCCCCCATCTGCCTCGTCTTTGCTCCCCCCCCCCCCCCCCTTACGCCTTTGAGAGGGGGGAGATGTTACGGGAGGTAGGCCCTGGGTTGGGCCACTAGGGGGAGTTTCCGGCAGGGGTTGTGTGATGTCATTGTTTGTCATGTGTTTTGTTTTAGCCCCGCCTGTTCCCATTGTTTTCCTGATTGCTGTTCACCTGTCCCTAATGTTGTCATGATTATGTTTTGTATTTATAGTGGCCTTTTGCCAGGGTTCGGGGCTGGTCGTCGTTGTATCATCTTTGTGTATCGTTTACGTGTGGTGTCAGTTCTCATGCTTGTTTGTTTGTTTTAAGTTAATAAACCCCTGTCCTTTGTCTATCTGCGTGCTGGGTCTGTTCATGTTATGGACACCGGAAAACGTGACAGTAGATTTTTTTTTTTGTGTGTGTATATATAGATTATGTATGTAAATGCATAAAGATCTAGAAAAGAATAACATGTCTGCATGTTTTTCTTTATATCCTCCACATCCACATTGACAGCTGTTTAGAAAGTAGCTCTAGGCTAAAGCTGTATATGCAAATCTATTTCTCTTTTTTTTGTCATTCACTGGGTGATAAACACTACAACACTGCAATGGCTTGGAGCAAAACAACAAGAAGCTGCAAAACTCTTGGCACTGTTAAAGGATATTTCTGTCATCAGGTTATACTGTAGTATGTGTACTTATGTGTTTGGGGAAATAGCTTTAAGCTTATGATGAGACTGCAGGCTGTAAGGCTCAAGCATTCATGACAGCAAAGCTGAGTTACTGATGGAAAGTAGTTTTTTGGGGGTTTTTTAGGACTCTTAATATCGTGACATGCCATCATGACAGTTTCCAGTCCAAACACCTTGCCTAGTAATAATCTAACCTTAACTCCAGAGTCTCCAGTTCAGACCTGCAAACCTGCCAAGCTCCACATTTTAACTTTGGAGTAAGATATGACTCAGAAATAGGCTTAAACGGTCATCTGTCGGTCATCCCAAGATGAATAAAAAAAAATATACATTTGAATTTGGATTGAAAAAATTAATGAACAATCTTTTGAAAATAATTGAGTTAAGGTCAAATCATCTGTATGTCTGATTTTGGTTTTTTTAGCATCTTGTTTAGCATCAATTTAAGTATTAACCTTAGCATTTGTATTTGAATTAGTTTTAGTAGTAGCTTTAAACAAATCTTATCTTGTATCTTTGTATCTAGGTCTGCCTTTATTGTTTCCATTACCTGTTTGATAAAATCCTGGAGTGTTCTGTGTTTTATACTGAGCATGTGGGCTTCTTTCCATCTCCCAAAATCATGACAGACCGTATTCCACCCTCACTCCCAGAGTTCCATCATGACCCTGAGCATGAATGAATGTGTTGTGTTCCTTATTTCATCAAAATCATTTAGAAGACCACACACTGTGATTTACCACAAATTAATAGCAATTAATGACAGAACACCTACAGCACTTGTTATTAAAGTGGAGTCTGTGAAGCATAGCCTCTCAAGTTTGTTTGTGCAAATCACAAATCACTATTAGTAAAGATGTTGTAATTATTTTCAAGTTATTATAGTTATTAGATGGTTACTACCAGTTATTACTGGTTACTTAAATAAAATGGCTTTAATTCTAAATCCACTTGGGCCTACTAGAAGTTGCTTTCGGCTGCTCCCTGTTCGGGGTCGCCACAGCGGACCGACTGGTCCGCACAACAACTTGGCACAGGTTTTACGCCGGATGCCCTTCCTGCCGCAACCCTCCCATTTTTTTCCGGGCTTGGGACCGGCACTGCATCCAGTGGCTGGAGTTGAGGCATTGGCTGGAATCGAACCTGGGCCTTTCGCATGATAGGCGAGAAACCTACCACTGAGCCACCAATGCCTCACTAATTTCTGATAATAAAAAATGTAAAGCTGCAATAATTAGCAAGATTTTTTTCAATTATTAGCAGAATGTTTCAATAGTTTGAAACAAATATTTGGAGAACTCCATCTCCAGGACATAAAAATGATTATAAATTACTATAAGCCTCTGGCATAATGTTTAGAAGAATTTTGCCTTGGCTAGGAAAGAAACATCATCCAGTGTGCCAAATTGTGTTCATACTTTCACTTCTTAGTCAAGTAGCCTTTATTTCATCAAATATACATTACTACACAGTAAAATTCCTTCACATATCCCATCCTTAGAGGATTGCCATGATACAGCACCCCTGGAAGGGGGTGGGGTGGGGTGTGGTGGGGGCTTATGTTTGGGGGTTTTGAGGTCCAAGGACCCCATGGAGGCATCTTGGCTTGAACGCTGATCTTCCGATCAACAACCCAGTGCCTTAACCACTTGAGCTACCACCTCTCTAATCAGAGTGGCTCACCACATACTAATCAGAGAGGGTATATTTCCTGTCTGTGTCCTTTAAATTAGTCCAAATCCAAAACAAAATGCAATTTCTGACCTTAACCAATCATATGATTAAATCAGGTATTAGTGTATATTTCACTGAAAGATAGAAAGAGTGATGTATTATACAGAATGTTGTTGTTGTTGATGTTGTTGTCCTTCGGCTGCTCCCTGTTTAGGGTTGCCACAGCAGACCATTATTTGATTTGGCACAGGTTTTATGCCAGATGCAACCTTCCCTCATTTTATCTCAGCTTGAGACTGAAAGTGGTTTCCTGCCCAGGAATCAAACACAGGCTGTGTTGAGAGTGCAGGATTTTGCTGCTGGAACACCAGAGACAGCGTAATATGGACTAAAACTGCGTAATAATTCTATACAGCGTAAAACTGTATAGAATTATGCTAGCAATTGGTGAAATTCTGTAAATTTAAAAATTCCCTATTGAAATTCTTCACTTGCCCCATGAAACTGCACTGCATATTAGATTAGATTACATTAGATTAGATTACATTAGATTAGATTAATTTAGATTAAACTTTATTGTCCTTGTGCAAAGTCAATGAAATGCAGTTAGCATTTAACCAGAAGTGCATAGTGTTATATTACTAATAAATTACGAATAAAGATATATGGAATGAACCATTAACCTTTACACCATATGTAGTGCATCACAAGTCCCATAATGAGTGGTTTGGGATTGAACCTATGGTTTGTGTGGTTACAGTTAACCTCTTATGAGCAGCTGCATTAGCTTCATGGTTACAGATGTGGCTTGTCATGCTGGATCATTAACCAGTGAAGCTGGTGTAGGTATCTTGATTTGTTTCGTTTTTTGTTTTTTTTTGTCTTTGATGTGTGTGTGTTGGGAGCTAGGCTGGGTTACCCCACTTTTCTCCTTTGCTGATTCCCACCCACTGGCTCATTCTGGCCTTACATGACATCTACCAGCGATTGTGGGTAAAGACTGGTATGTGCTCTGAGGAAGCTGACTCACAAAGGAATCTAGTCGCTTGCTTGTGTTTCACACGCAGGCTAAAGACACTCAAAGAAAAAGGCTAATATGTTCTACTAGATACATGAAATAAGTGTGTAAAATCTGTGTGAACTTTATTAAGGGAAAACCAGGAATCACTGAGGTTCAAGGTAATCATAGTCGTATAAATGTGAGTCATATAAACAAGAGAAACCAGAACATAGGGAAAAAAAGTTCAGGATCCATGACGAAGGAGATTTTCCAATACGAAATGCCACACTATATAAATAAGCAAAGAAGACAAAGCAGGTGAACATAATTTTTTAAAACAGCCTTGACCAATGACCATATCCATTTTTGAACATTTGTCTCTGTCAATCTTGTTTTACAAGAGTTTACCATGGGAAAGGGGTAGGTACATGTAGGCTTTCCAAAATCCATATTATTTATATCTATTTCCCAGAGTCCAAAAAATTAAATTTGCTCCTGTTTGGTTGTGTCCATGTTCAGCTTTGAATGTCTTTTCATGTCACATTCCACAGTGGTGGTTAATATGAAGCTCATATAAAAGTAGACACTCTGAGCTTTAAGAATTTGTAGTTTTTGATAAATACTTTGCTTTTATGTAGCCTATTCAGGGCAATATATTCATAAAAACAAAAACAAAACAAAAAAAGTCAGTTATTTTCATACAAATGTTTCTATCTTTAAAGAAAATATTGATATCAAACCCATTTTTGCTCTCTGAGATGCTCCAAGTGTTTGTTAATAAGCATCTAAAATTTATTAACTTTAACCACTAAAATACTATGTAAGGTTATCCAACAGAGGGGAAAATATATACGTCTCACACTGAAAGCCAACAGAGTCCTGACTCATTTTATATCAGACTCACAGCCAGAACATCATTCATTTGTTTACACTGATTGAAAACGTCCCATAAGTCCATTTGCATTCCTGGTAAAAAGGGTTAGCCTGAATATTTAACAGGGTTAGAATTAGAGTAAAGTTTATGTTGCTTGGCTTCTGGTTAAAACTCCTTGAACTTCTGTCTCTTCTGGTTCTTTTTTAAAATAGATTTGACCTCACATCTCATTTGTAAATGCAAATGAATAAAGCTTAATCTAAATTTAATACTACTTGTGGTTAATCACTCCCATTCATGGATAATAAACTCCATTCTGCTGACACGTCTTTTTTTCCTTCCTTTGCTTGCACTTTACTCGTTATTTGCTTATTTAGACCTTGCCTTGGTTGTGGTCACTCAGACACGATACAGCTGGTGCTCATTTTCAGTAGGCAAGAATGTTTACAGACATTATTACACTTCTGAAGTTGTGTATAAAACCTCCCAGTGTTCAAAATCACTGAAGTAATTATTCTAAATTTCTTGTATCAGACTTCTGGAAGTGCTTTATCCAAACTGTAACCGCAGGCTCCGTTGCCATAATGGACCATTTAGCGCCTGTTAGTTTAGGTGAAATTTTGTAGCCCATTGTAGCCTTATGTTCCTGTTCTTGGCTGACAAAAGTGGAACCCAATGTGGTCTTCAACTATTGGAGCTCATCCACCTGAATGTAACACTAGTGTGTTATGAGATGCTTTTCAGCTCACCATGGTTGTAAAGAGTGGTTATTTGAGTTACCATAGCTGTCTTTGTACCTTTGCTTTCCAGTAATACATGTAAAAGTACAAGAACATTGAATCACATTCATTCTCTACCGCTTATCCGATCTATACTCGGGTCACGGGGAGCCTGTGCCTATCTCAGGCGTCATTGGGCATCAAGGCAGGATACACCCTGGACGGAGTGCCAACCCATCACAGGGTACACACACACTCTCATTCACATATCTTAGCATATTAGGAAGAACAGGTGAGAGTGCTTGGTGGTCCATCATATGAAGTTTAACTTAACCACCATTCTGCCGGGGGGGCACGGTGGCTTAGTGGTTAGCACGTTTGCCTCACACCTCCAAGGTTTCCTCCCCCGGTCCAAAGACATGCGTGGTAGGTTGAGTGGTATCTCTAAATTGTCTGTTGTGTGTGTGCCCTGCGATGGGTTGGCACTCCATCCAGGGTGTATCCTGCCTTGATGCCCAATGACACCTGAGATAGGCACAGGCTCCCCATGACCCGAGTTTAGATCGGATAAGCGGTAGACAATGAATGTTCACCATTCTGCCAACAACTGCAATTCATTTTGTGCATTAGCATTTTCTTAAAAAAACAATTAGGTCAGGTTTACATGCAGTTGATGTAAATGTAGTTAATAAGGCTCACACTTATTGATTAAAAAGCATGTAAGAAAAACAACACTAGACCCACTTAACAACTCAATTCAATTCAATACAATTTTATTTGTATAGCACTTTTAACAATGGAATTTGTCTAAAAGCAGCTTTAAGGAATATAAAAAACATAGTACAAAAAGTTCAAGATTAATATTAGACTTCTATTTAAATTTATTTGTATTAATTACTAATCCCTAATGAGCAAGCCTGAGGCAACTGTGGCAAGGAAAAGCTCCCTTAGATGGAAGAAAGAGGAAGAAACCTTCAGAGGAACCAGATTTAAAAGGGAAGCTATCCTCATTTGGTTGACACCAGAGAGTGTGAATTACCATAAACACCGGAGATTGTATCCTTTCTACAGTCATATACAGTCCTTGCTCCTGAGCAACTCATAAACCTTAACATTTGAGTTCATTATAGATTCAACACAAACTCCTCCAAGCCTTCAAAAGCTCAATGATGGAGATACAGCATATGTAGAATGTTATATTGTGTATTGATTAGGAGATTGTTGTCCTCAAAGTCCACATGGGGTTGGCATCGTCTATTTGAATTCGAGTCATGAAGCACAGCATCAAGATATCTTCACGTTATGTGTCGGTAAGTATCTGATTTCCACCACGTATTAGCCCCAGCTGAACAAGAGCAACAAATTTAGTTAATTCAGGATTAATCAAGATTTTCTCCTGGAACATGTTTAGGAGATGTGCAATTCTGTTAGCCCTGTGAGTCACAAAATCTATTGATTATTTACATAAATGATGTAAGAGTCTTGGTATTGTTTATCATTGTTTTCTGACTACATAGAACGTTTTCTGCCCAACATCTGTCTCCTCAGTTTGATCTGCATTGATTATAAAGGATAAGTCAGCCATCTGGTGTTGAGTAACCGATGACAATTCTGTTCTTTGCATGATGAGCTAGAGCCAAACAGGATTCGCTCATTGTCACCACGTGTCTGATACAGACCTAACCGGCCATTCCTGAGATATTTTTTATGTTTTGGTTTTTTTTTAAAAACAAGACAGAAAACTATTTGTTCAGAAGTCACTGGGAAATTAGTGGAATTATGCAAGGGCTGCTAGACCGCCCCCCTTTTGTGTCTTATTTTTCATTATAGCTCCATTTGTATTACATTTGAATTGTTCATATCGTAGGAAAGCAAGAAGAATATTTAGCAATATTTCTTTATTTATTGTATCATTAGCTTATGGGAGTAAACATATCCTCACACACATAGGTTTTACGAAATACAATATGAAGCTTGAGGTCCATTAACAGTCCAATGCTTCATTTATTGATCTATTCATCAGTCTGTCCATTCTTTATTTCCTCCATTAGTTCCTTGGGGTCCTATAAAGAACTTCTATATAGTATTTGGGGAATAGAATATTTTCCCTCAATAAAATGGTTCTATGTAGATCCCTCGGGGAGCAATGAAGCTTTTTTTTTTTTTTTTTTACAGTTAATACAACTTAAAGAATGTGTCATTTGAAATCATTAGCATTAGTTTTTGGAATTGTATCACAATGTAGATAGCACACATTTTAAAAAGTTATAGTTTATTAAATTTGTGAAATAATTTAAACTGAAATGATATCAATATCGGGGGGCTTGGTGGTTAGCACGTTTGCCTCACACCTCCAGGGTTGGGGGTTTGATTCCCGCCTCTGCCATGTGTGTGTGGAGTTTGCATGTTCTCCCCGTGCCTCGGGGCTTTACTCCGGTTTCCTCTCCAAGTCGAAAGACATGCATTGCAGGTTAATTGGCATCTCTAAATTGTCCGTAGTGTGTGACTGCGTGAGTGAATGAGAGTGTGTGTGTGCCCTGCGATGGGTTGGCACTCCGTCCAGAGGGTGTATCCTGCCTTGATACCCAATGACACCTGAGGCACAGGCTCCCCATGACCCGAGAATAGATTGGATAAGCGGTAGACAATGAATGAATGAATGATATCAATATCAATACTGTATTCAATTTTATTCATAATACAATTTTGTTGTTTTTTTGAAATAAATTAATATAGTGCTTGAATTTAAATCTACATTTTCTTGTATAATAATAATAATAATAATAATAATAATAATAATAATAATAAACACCTAAATTATTCTAAAAAGAATCATCTAGGCTTCTTCCTCTGAGCTCTTCAGAATAGTTCTATGTTAACAACCATTTTGGGGCTCTATACAAAGCAAGTTATGGAACATTATTAGCTTCTAAATATAGAACCATACCTTTTAAGAGTGTTCCATCTGGTCACTCATTTGCATATTTGATCTGGACAAAGGAAAATTGGAAAAAAAACAACCAAAAAACAGGTGACATTTTTACAAATTTCAACTGTCCAGTTTTGATGAGCAGGTGCCCCCTAGAGCCTCAGGGTCCACTTCTGGACTGACAGGAATGACCTTAGCCAAAGGTCTCCTATAGACTGCTGCAGCCAACAGTCTTCACATTTGGACATGGTTTTCTGCTCACCATGGATGTAGAGTGGTTAGATCAGCAGTTTCTGATCTATCTCACACCAACAATTGTACCATGTTCAAAGTCCCTGAAATCACAATTTCCCCACAATTTTGATGTATGATGTAATCACATCCTCAAGCTTTTGTCCTGTATTTGCATTCTGCTTCTGTCACATGATTGGCTGACTGAACATCTATACAAATCCTCACAACAGAATAGAACAGGGTTTTTTTTGTATTCGACTTCTTACTGTTACTTAAAAATCATGATGTCCTATTGCAGAATTGCATGTCTCAAAGTTCACACTAGGGCCTTTATACAAAGGGCCTGCTAAGACAGACAGAATGTCCTGAGGCTGAAGCTGTATATGATGCATTAGGTTTTCAACACTCGGTAATAAATGTTGGAAAAGGGAAGAATCTCCGAGCAAAATGATGAGGATCTGCACTGCTTTTAGCACTATATTTCTGTCATCAGGATTGATCACCTGTGTAGGCACTGTGTAGGAGATAAATGATACAGATGCATCAGCAGATATGATATATGACTGAGAAAGTATGTCATGAATCTGGAGCCAAGAATTGAATCCCTGTTTGATTCAAGGAGTTGGTCATTTGTATTAAAATACCTGACATACTCTTATTACAGGTAGCATGTCTTAAATATAGAGGAACGAGTCTCACTGACTTTATAGAACAAATACTGATTATTCATATTAACTTGGCATAAAATATTCTTAGGCTGATTGATTGTTATAGAGAACACAATATTATAGTGTTACTGTCTCAAAGGCTGCAAGTTCCCCAGTTCATTTATGCTAAATTAGACACCCCTAGGTGTTACTGAATGTGTGAATGTATTAATGTGTGAATCAGTAATACAGTGGCACCTTGGCATACAGATTTAATTTGCTCTGGAGTTCAGTTCTTAAGGCAAAAATTTGTATTGGGAAACGAATTTTCCCATAAGAAATAATGTAAATGCAGATTATCTGTTCCAGCCACCCAAAAAATATGACCAATATTTAGCATATATAAACTGCATGGCTGCATACAAAGAACTGACCCAAGCCAAGCATTCCATGTCAAGGGCCTTTACAGGAAGTTGTGCCACCAAGCTTGGGCTAAAAGACAACACTGGTATCCTGGGTTTGCTTTTTCGAAACAGCTTTCGCTGACTGAAAAACAAATTGCAAAATATGTAAACTTACTTCGGTTGGCTTCGCTTGGCTTTCCACTGACGCAAACAAGTTTTGAACGACTCCCAGACGTACGCGCAACTTAGCCGGCGTTCGGTTCGGTTCGTTTCATCTGTACGCCAAAAATGCTTTGTATGCCGATGCAAATTTCTTGCAAAATTTAAATTCTTAATGTGAAAATTCATAAGGGAGGGCATTCATATGCTGAGGTTCCACTGTATTAGTTTGCCATAAAAATATTCTTAATCTGATTGATTGTTATAGAGAACACAGTATTACAGTGTTGCTGTCTCAAAGACTGCAGGTTGCCCAGTTCAATCCTGACCTCTGTGTTTCTGAATATTGCAGGTTTTTCCAATGTCCGTCTGGGTTTTCTTGACACTGGTGTACTGGCTATGCTAAATTAGATGACCATAGGTCTTAATGAATGTGTGAATGTGTTTAGGTACGATGGACTGGCATCCCATTTAGGCTGAATTCCCAGAATAATAAAGCAGTAATACATTTTACACTTTTTCCCATTCACAAATTTAATGTAATTTGGGAGAAAAAAGGTATGGAGAAATTGATCTGTAATGCAGTTTAACATCCTTATACAAACTACACAAAGAGTTTATAGATGGATAAAGAGGCTTCTGTCAGTAGTCAGGAACCAATCATTTATACAGTCATTCGTTTTCAGTAAGCACTTTATCCTGATGTGGAGTGTGGGAACACCGGGTGCAAGGAAAGAAAACACTCTTGGATGGGATGCCAGGACATTGCAGAGCATCATGCACATAGTCACACACTCATCATGTTTTTTTGTTTTTTGGAAGGTTGAAGGAAACCAGAGATCTGGGTGAACAAACATCACTGAGAGCACACTGAACGGTTTTATTGCCACGGTGACTCTTGAAAATCCGATTGGCTCCATAATCTGGAGATTATTAGCTCTTATATAATAAACATGATGACAAATGAAGAGATCAATCCAACAAAATTTTCTTCTAACAAGCCAGAGATTTAATTTCTGGAGTTGTTAGCGGTGTGCTAAGATGTTTTTGTGCTGTTGCTGCAGAGATCCCATCCAGTGTAGTGTTGGTGACAAATCCTTGACACAGCAATATTTGGCAGTTCATTAGAAATAACATCATTTTTATTTTCTGTTTGTGCCAAATCTGCCAGATGACCCAGAAAGTGGTGCAGAGAATTTCTTTTTTATAACGACCTCCAAATAAGTAAGCTAGTGTATTCATTATAGTGTGTATTCTGGAGTATGTTTTGTTCATCCTAACTTGGAAGAACATCACTTTTTCCTTTGGAAGGATAGTTTGCCTGTCTTGAATGCATTACTGAGCTATGAACGCACAGACATTTGTCATTTCCAACTTATAGAAAAGAACAGATGCTTCTGGTTATAGTGCGTTATCAAAGATGAATGGTAACAATTGTGGGTTTTTTCCCACCAATGTTTCCTATGTCAATATATCAATATGGGAAAAGGCAAGAATGCAACATTACTTTGAAATCTCATTAATATCAGATGTTTTTCTGAATACGATGGTTAATTTTTCACCTTTAAATTAGTCTTATTGTGCATTTTCAAGATGTTTGCTATAAAAACGAAAGCAAAAAATATGTAGGGCTTGCAGTTCATCGACTTGATTGATGTGTTGTAATAATCATCATATGAATATGATTTATGTTTATAGCAATGTGTTTAAGAAAGTTTAGATCTTTACGCCAAATAAAACCATTTCTGTAAAGCATTGAGAAACAAGTATTATGAGCTTTTCATTAGTTAATCCTAATTCGTTTGAAAAGGCTTTTGATTATTTATTATTTGCCACATGCTTTATGTTGATTAGTGAATCACATGCTAAGAAACTGAAACAAAAGTTGATTATAGTAAAAGCAGTTCATTATTTTGTCCTTATGTGCGCGGGTTTGAGGCGAGCTTAATGAGGAATTTCAAAGAAAGCTCCACCCTGAAACACAATAAATAGGTTTTTATTGAAATATTTGTGACGTGTTCAGTGAATCTGGTGCTAATATGTTTGTTTGAAGCCGAATTGTTGTAATTGCTAGGAAAAAGTTAGTGCTTGCGTGCCATTCTGATGTAAAGATGATGTTAAATGGATGAATAATTCAATCTTATTATAACAGAGGAGATTTGCAGTATTTTCTCACTCACCATGTTCTATGGACGTCATACTTGTGAGAAATCCAGCGTAGAGGTAGTGAAGACAGAAAAGATCAGACCAGTCAAGCAGGTGCAGAGCGAGGAGTAATAAGAGCTTTGAGGTAAGAGGGAGCAGGTCCATTCTTGGCTTTGTAGGCAAGCATCCGTGTTTTGAATCTGATGCAGCTACCGAAAGTGGTGTGTGAGAAAGTGGTGTGTGAGAGAAGTGGCAGGTTGAAAACAAGTCGCACAGCTGCATGTGTGTGATGAACCGGACATTGGTATTAGTACAAAAGCTGATGCATTTGAGCACAGTGTGTAGATAAGAAAGTGATAGAGCTGGACAAACTAAAAGACTAAAGCACCACTGGATTGCCTTTTTCAGGTAGATAAAGCAAAAAGGCAAAATCCCAGAGCACCATGGTCAGTAGATTGTGTAAAAAAGCATTGTGGGTTATGTAACGTTAGAATCTGTTAAGCAAAAGTACAAATATACTTGTCTGTCCATGAGATCTTGGTAAATCTTGGCGATGTTGGTCATTACCTAAATCTTGGATGTCACTAAAGATCACATTAATTATAAAGATTAATATGCAAGTGGTTGAAGGTGGAAATTTTCTTCAATAGAAGCCATTTTCACTGCTACTTTTCCATAGAGTTCTCTTCTTAGTATGACCAGAAGACATTTCTTTGGCTGGAAGCTAAATGGAAGCATGGAAATATTCAAGCCGTATAAAAACATCCATAAAATAACATTAAAGCTAATGGAAAAACGTTACCTTTTATTCTATTTAGTCTATTTTTGCTACAAGCTCTTGGTTGTATAAGCTGACACTGAGCACACAGACTATGATAATCTCACCAGCAGAACAAAAACCTCCTGTACTCCAGCTGCCAACTGCAGAAGTCTGTCAGCGCTTCATCACTGAATAGTTTGGCAGTCTTTAAAAGAATAGGAAGAACTGTCCGTGATTTCTTGTGCATGAACTACAAGGCAGCAGGTTTTTTGCACTCGGCGTGCTGATTCATTGTGTTGTTGTGGGTTTTTGGCTGTCAGCATGCTGTTGAGAAATGCGGCCACACACATGGTTTGTATAAAATGTGCATCTTCTCCGACGGCTTAAAGACAGCTTTGATACATGACTGCTGTCCCATCGCATCTCGCACACATTGAGAAGGCAAAAGATAATTAAAAATAAATAAATAAATAAATAGCTAAATAAATAAATAAACAAACAAATAAATAAATAAATAATAAAAATTGAACACAAAATATTAGAGTCTACTTTTAATCACTTCATGTATTTTCTTTTTTCATATATATAAAAAGTTAAAACATAAAACTGTTTCTTCCTTTTTTTCTGGATAAAATACGTCATTTAAGACATTTCAATTTTGCTAGTTAAATTTAAAACGAGCCACTTCCTGCATGAAGATGTGTTGAAAAAAGACAATTTTAATCTAACTAAAAAAAAAAATAAAAAAAAATTAAGCTTCAAATCTGAAATGATAATGATCACATTGCTTCACTGTTTTAAATGTATGCTTAAAAAAAAAAAAAAACGGTTGATGGTGTATGTAATGGATTTCATGGGGCTGCTGCAAAAGATATACAGCTTTATTTTATTATTTTTTTTTATTATTTATTAGCTAGAAACTATTTTCTGAGTTTGAGTATGAAATTATATCCTAATTAATTTCTGAATTAAAAGATTTAAAGGAGTGCTAGACCACACAGATGTGCAGGTTTGGTTGCATAATCTGATATCTTAATAATTAATCAGTAAAAATGAATGCACACATATTAAGGACGAGCTAACTCTTAAAAATGCCACAGAGCAGCAGAAACAAAGTGATGTTTATTCCGTGAGAAACCGACTAATTACAATGAAACACTTGAGACACAGGTGCAAATGATTATCAGGACCAGGAACCTGAGGTGAACCTGGGCCAGGAGGTGAAGCCAAACAGGACACAACTGTGAACATTTGTATTGTTTTATTGAGTTTAAAAGTCTGCACATCTTCATCTTGTAATCTAAAAGCAGACAAAGATGTTTATTTTAAACCATGGAAATTTCCAGGTTATAGATGTGGCATTTGGACTCATTACACTGGCTCACATACTCTCACAGCAGAGACAGACACAGCATAAGCAACGGGTCCATGTGTATAGACTGTCTTTACATCTTTTGAGGACTCATGCTTTGATTTGTGTTTACAATTTCTTATACCAGTTTATCAGAGTTATGGATGTGACCATAAAAAGATTAACCTGTGTGGGAGATGACACATTTTCCACAAACTCCATGAATTTTAAAACCATCACAAAGTATCATATGGAGAACATGGAAGAGGCTCAAATGGACTGAAAAGGTATGTTTTGGCCATGCTTGAATGTCTTTGTCATGTCCCACTTTACAGTGGTAATTAATATGAAGCTCATTTAAAAGTAGACACTCAGAGCTTTAAGAATTAGTAGTTTTTCATAAGTATTTGTTTTTACCTAGCCTACTAGGGGTAATATATTCATAGAAAAGTTTCAGAAAACAAAAATGTTTATTTTCACACAAATGTTTATATCTTCAACGTAAATGTTGATATCAAACCCATTTCTGCTTTCCGAGATGCTCCAAGTGTTTGTTTATAAGGATCTAAGGAATTATCTTCAACCAATAGAATTCTGTGTAAGGTTATCCTAAAACACACTGAAAGCCAACAGAGTCCTGACTCATTTTATATCACACTCACAGCCAGAACATCATTCATTTGTTTATACTGATTAAACAAAATCCTGTCCATTTCCATTCCACTGGCTGACTGGAACACCAGTGTAGTGGTAAGAAAAAAAGGTTATGTAATAGATATAATGGATATAATGTGTCTGAACCATGAATATCTTGAAACATGATCTGATCAATCTTCTATTTCGAAATGTGATAGAAATATTCTCTAACAATGTACACAGTTTATCTTAACAGCCTCCAACCTCTGAGCAGATTTTAGTTTGCTTACATGGATCTTTTTATACTTAACATTCTTTTTTATTGTTAGATAAATAACCAGTGATGGATGAATGACTTTGGATAGGAATTAAAGGGTTGGATCAACAGTCTAGGTGTTAATTCAGCACTGGGGTTTACCTTTTTTACAAAGAAATCAGAGAAAATATAAACACTTGCACTCATCTGTGCAGTATTATCATGTGTACTAATAAAACCTATAATAAAATCCTGTCCTGTCTAATACTTGGCAAATAAATATTCTGATGTATTGCTTTCACATTAAGCAGGTGTTTAAGTCTCACATACAGTATGTTTACATTCAGTTTAAAATGAATCAATCATTTTGTTTGTGTGTGGGTGCTCACTTTAAAACCTTTATAAGGATTATGTTTATTAATGGCACCGAAAATGTTACTCTACCTTCCCTTTTCAGGAGAAAAAGCTGAACTGTAGTGGAAAAACTGGAGCTCTGTTTGCATAGCTAGGTTTGTATAAAGATTTTTGCGAAACATGGCAACAAAAATTCCACCAGATTTCAAAAAGTTTAAAGTAGTTGTTGTGAAATTGTAATAGTACCACCTGCTTGGTGCATGACAGCCAAGCTTGTAAGCGTTCCCTGCACTAAGTAATCTTTCTCTTTTTAGAAGGTGCCACAGATTACTTTGTCACATTTATGCACACAACTCAGACTGCCATACTGCACCTGCACCTTTCTCTTACATTCCTACCTCAAACTGCGAGTTTTGCACTGGTCGCTAGTATACAATTATTGTACAGGTAATGACAGGAGAGAGCACTGCAGCAGGATGGAGTAGTGGAGGGGTTCTGACCTCAGCAAATGACTGGGAGATGCAGGCAGACTTGAAGAAGCAGCTCAAATTCCAAGAGGAGATAGCACACACTAGCCTCAGACTGGATATTGTCCTCTGGTCTAGAGGCACCAAGCAGGTGGTGCTCATGGAGTTAATGGAGCCCTGGGAAGAACAGATGGAGGAGGCTCATGAGTTCAAGCTTAAAATATATCAAGGCCTTATCCTCGAGAGCCAGCAAAACAGATGGAAGGCCTGGCATTTACCAGTAGAGGTAGGCTGCAGAAGTTTTTCTGAGAACCCTTGGGCTGCCGGGGATTGAAGAGATGGCCAAGAAACGGCTGGTAGGCAAGGTTACCGAACAGGCAGAAAAAACATCTCATTGGATCTAGATACAACAGGAGGTGCGGTGGGAGAGCCAACCTGTTGAAGGATGAACTATGACATAGAGTTGGGTGGTGGTCAGCAGGGGTAGATCCAGGACGCTGGATCTGGTGTCAAGCCCTCCCAAGGTGTCATGGGCTTAAATTGGTGAAACACCAAGGAAGGGGGGGTGCTCATCTGATGAACTGTAACTACCAAGCCTTGTACAGTTGAGAGATGTAGCCGAGCAATGCCACTGGCTCATAGTTTGTGCAGGGCCGAGTACCTGTAAAGGTGGGCCAGTTGCGATGGTTCCATTGTATTTTGCATAACATATCTATATTTTCTACAGTTAATCTTGGTTAAAATTCTTAAATTTCTTTATATTTTTGTTTATATTTTTATTGTTGTTCACCAATACACCAAGGCAAATTCTTTATGTGTAAAATCCACAGTACTTGACAATAAAGCTGATTCTGATTGACCGGCTAGTCTTTTTGGTTATAACTATGTTTAAAGTATAGATTTGTTTGGAATTGCTTTCTTTCTAGTCATTAAACTTGTAACCGAAACCCATGCATAAGCCTGCTCTAATTTCTGACCATTTATACAATTTAAACCCAAACAACCAACTTTCACGTCAGTGAGTCACCAGTAAACATTCTTGCAAATACTTTGAGAATAAACTTGTTTGTATCCGGCGTGACACATGAGGCACGTTAAGTGAAAAGAAAAATGATGGTTAGGGGAGAAAAGGGGGAAAAAAAAAGAGCAACCTATTACTCAATCTGTCTTCCAGTCCAGGTGTAAGGTGATGCGAGGTCAACCAAATCACACTGCTGCGTTATTCGCCAAAAATGTCTTGCAGAGCCTTAGGATCATTTTGTCTCTGTAAATATTTCACTTTCATTATTTATATAAGAACTCTAAAGTGAAGAGTGAAGCTTGTCGATATTTTGTCCATATATAATACAGACCAGGGGCTGAAACCCAGAGTTTTTCAGCACAAGGTGGAAAATAATCTTTTTTTTATGATTGCTGTCCTCCTTCAATGAGTTATAAAGGATTTTAAGAGGAATTTTGTTATATTGTAAGTTAAGAGAGTTCTCTGAGTTTAAAGTGTCTGTGGGAAATGTTTAAATAATGAATTTTATCAGGATGAATGATATATAAAACTCAGATGCAAAAGTAAAATATTTAAGAATTGGATGTTTCTGTGCAGCCGTCTATCATCTGCTCCACTCTTATAAGGATCAACTCTCTATGCAAATACCGCACAAACACACACAGAGACAGCTATTTAGGGGTGGACTGTATTCATCACCTCCTGCTTGACTGCTGTGGGATTTCCTGCCCTGACATGCTATGACATTCCTGCCCTGACATGCTTGGGTGCTGAGGATTTTATAAGTATTTTGGAGTAAAAAAAAAGGTCAAAATAAAAAACCCTGGTGGAAAAAAGGGGAGGGGAAAAGTGTGTTGGGGATGTACTGTTTTTTTTATCTATTTATTTACTTACTTATTGAGTGTCAAAATTTTAAACAATTATTTTAATTCATACAATTGATTTCAAAAATTTTACTTTTTCAAATAGTCATTTACAGACATAAAATAACATTTTAAAGCATGAATATTTAATTAAAATTTGTAAAGGTCCAAGTGTATAAAATTCTTCATTCACATAATCAACTCACATGACTAAATTAAGATGTTACCTTTTAATGTTAAATCATAATTGATTAGTTTATTGCTTTAATAAACACATCAGTGATTGTGTTTTGCATTGCACTTTTTCCTAGCATCATCATCTCTGAACAAATGTTGATGTTTTCAATTTGTCGCAGAATCCAATCATCTTTAAACACTTTATTTTAGCCCTTGTTTTTCCCTTTACACAATCCATGATGTCAGTTTGCTAAGAAGCTAAGTCTGAAATTTCCCCTTTTCTGGCATAATGGTTCAAGCCCTGAACCTAATCTCAGGCCTGATAAGTTGCCATCAGTTAGCTAAATTGCATAAATCCATGTAATTGGAAAGAAAAAAACACAACAGCAGGTCTGCTACAGATGCTGAGCTGGTTCATATAAAAGAAAACAAATGGTGCTGAACTACAGTTTAATTTTTTCTTCAGCTGATCTAATACAATATTATTTCAAGCTTGATCCACTGAAATGCTTTGTTGCAGCTGAATTTGGACTGAAAAGTCCTTCGAAAATGGGGATACTTACTTTTAGGTAAGAAAAAATTCTAAAGTTCAAGTTCTAAATTTTACATCCTGGTTCTTGTTTTTTCAGTCTGCACAGTCCTTTCCAAAGTGTCCTTTCCAATCCACTGCAGTACAAGATAGGACTAGCCTCTTTCCCCTTTGTTAATTGCTCTTTCTACCGAGCTCCAGGCTATCTGGCTGCAGCCAGGACTCGATTTGGTTTTCATCTATATACTCCCTTTATGCAAATGATATTCTCTGTTACATTTCCAGCCTTGACACTTTCCTTCCAACTATCTTCAATAACAATTTGGGGAGATTTCATGTTATGAATTCAACCTTTCCTTTCCTTTATCCTCCCTAAACCTCTCATCTTTTGCTATTTTCATGTCAGGCAGAAACCCAGTTGCCTGAGGAGAGACTGGCTCGAAAATTGATCTCCTCCTTTCCTTTATAGTCAGTCTGAGATGGCGCTTCTCTATTATCTATGAATCAATTGATTCTTTAAAGATAGACCCTACAATGGCCCTATGTAATAAATGAAGAAAGATTTGAATATTATCATATTGGACAATGGATGAATGGATATAAGAGATACCCTAGTGTGTTGAACTAGAAAAATTGTGTTTTTACTTAAGAGTTTCCCTAGAAACCTTCTATGAAACATAGACATCTGTTTTAAACTACAGTACAATGGTTATGCAGACACTATGACCATACTCTGAGACACTCAGTGTGTGTGTGTGTGTGTATTTTTGTATGTGTATACTTGGAAGAATATCAATTCCACTATATGTTGTGTTATTGTATCCCTGTAAATGTCTACGAAAAAGGGGGTGGGGGTATGGTAGTAAGACCATCCGAAATCTTTGGAACATTTTTTTAACGAAACCAACAGTAATCCCTTTCTTCCTGACCGTAATACGTATTTTGAAGTGGGGTCAGAATACAGCTATCCACGTTCAGCCGAGGTAAATCCATAATCTGTATCCAAAACCAAAGGCAGAGAACAAAACCAGAAGGTAGTCACTAGAAATAGAATAGATAAATGCATAAAGAAAAAATACAAGATTAATTAAGAAACAGATAAAGATAATCTGTTTATTTATCTTTTAAATAATTCACTATTCACACCTGGAAGTGTGAAATTGTTGGCAAAGTCATCGAAGCTCAGTGACTGTGTCTGTGTGTTTAGTCATGAAAATCATAAGCATGTGCTCCAAGTGGGAAAAAGTAATAATCCATAGTCAAACAGTTGCTTAACAGGAGTGGCAGAATCAGCAAATCCTTGTATAAGCATTCATCAACTTGGCTAAAAACATAAAAGGATAATGCACAATTTTACAGACATTCTACAAATCCAGATACTCACATTCCTCTGAGGATTATGTCCTATCTATAATGATAGCTCCTCATTTACAGTAACTGCTGTTTCGTTCATCTGTGCAAAACACGATTCACCCGAGCTGTAGAGTCTCACAACACATGGCGAAGAGATTATGTACAGTAAATGCACATCTGTTCAATTCCGTTTCATAAACTCCACCTATGCCTATCTTGAGGCCCATTCTCACTGCAGGAATCGTTTCACAAACCCAGAAACTTTCAAGAAAATCAGTAACATTAGGTTTGTTTCCATATGAGGAAATCCAGATGCTCGTTTTTAGGGCCATTTTCATCCATCCATCCATTCTCTACACCACTTATCCTACTGGGTCATGGGTCCCAGAAGACTCAGGGCACAAGGCAGAGAACACCCTGGAGAGGATGCCAGTCTAATAAGGGCACAATCTCACACTTATTCACACTATACAGACAATTTAAATATGTAAATCAGCCAACAATACATATCTTTGGACTGGGGCAAGAATCCAGAGTACTAGGAAGAAACCCCTGAGGCATTTTCATTTCTGGTTTATTCCAAGAGTACTTAGGAGTAAAGAACGGTGTTATAGACAGAAATCATTAGGGTATATATGGCTATACAGAACAATGAACTCTTTTTTAAAAAAAAAAAAAAAAAAAAACCTTAGTCAAGCTTAGTATAGCTTGTTGCCACTGTCTGAATCTATATTTGGTTGTTATTAATTTCCCAAATACAGTGTCTGTATCTGTATGTATTTAATCCTTTTGATGCCATGAGTGTGTTATTTTACCAATGTGAGGTTACCCAAAGGGTGAGATCTGAAAGTTGGGTGATTACATGGTTCTGGTATGGGGATGGAGAATGCCTCAGGGTGAACAGCAGTTCAGTTTTGCTAGGATTAAGTTTAAGCTGATGAGCAGTCATTCATGAAGAGATGTCTCACATCATGAGATGCCAGACAGGCTGTGATCTGTAAAGAAACATGGGTAGGGTAGGGAAGGGAAGGGAAGGGAAGGGAAGGGAAGGGAAAGGGGAAAGGGGAAAGGGGAAAGGGGAGGGTAGAGTAGGGTCATCTGCATAGCAGTGATATAAAAACCCATGTGAGGATATAACCAAGAGAGCAGGTACTGTATATAGGGGGAGTAGAAGAGGTACATGTACCCTCTATGACACCCAAGACACCCTCCATGACACCCATGCCAAGATTATTGAGGGCATTTTAAGAAGGGTGTTGAAAATGATGTGATACTTTACCAGAAGCAATTGGTGGTTCTAGGGAAAATATGTGTAATATGGTCCCTGGAGGTGTAAATCCAAATTAGAGAGTATGAGAGGCAGCAACTAAGATGGTTCTTGCAGAGGTTTTAATAATATAGCGAATATAGCTAATATTGGCATAGAATAAGAGGGAAGGATCAAAAGTAATGCCTAGAACGCAGATTTTGAACCAATGAGGATGAAAACTTGAGAAAGTTCTGTTTAAATGCAGAAAAGTCTATATTTAAATGCAGGGTGTATAATGTGACTGAGGGGGAGTATGTAGATGATTAATAGTAGGGGTCCAAGGACTGTAACTTGGGGAAGTCTTTGAGTGAAAGCAGAGATTGATGAGGTGTGACCCTGCAAGATGCATAAACTGTTTTCTGTCAGTAAGGAAGGAAATGAAGTAAGCCAGTCCAGAGCAGAATTCTCAATGACCTGTTCATAAAGCTTAAGCAGAAGGATGCCATAATTAAAGAGGGAGGGGATCAAGGGAGCAAATAGACTTAAAGGCACTGATTATCTCAAAAAGTGTAGGATATCAACAAGGTCAAATGCAAAGAGGTGGGAAAGAGGAGGCTTTTAAGTTGGGGGTAGGTAGTAATGAGAGGAGAGAAAGGGAGCTAGTGAGACGTGAGAGTTTGATCCAGTTAGAGATTCACTTTAGTTTCAAAGTAATTCAGAAATAGTTGCAGAGGTCAGAGGAAGTGGCTAAATAGATCTGAGAAAGTTTGAGTAATTTGTTGGCAGTAGAAAGAGAATGAGTGCTCCTTTAAGTACTGTTAAAGAAGATGGAAAAGCAACTCTCTTCTTTCAGGAGAGTAAGAGGGTTAAAGAAAGTCTTCTAGTTGACGAGGAGGGTATTAGATGACAATTATGAGTAGGTTGATCAGTGAGGTAACCGTAACTGCATGGAAGTTGCTAGATAAGTTACAGTGAGATGAGACAGACAGGGGTGTGAAGTTTTGTCTCTGAGACAAAATGGAGGGTGAGAGAAAGCATAGGCATAGCAGCCAGTATAGATCAGTTCTGTGGAGTGATCCAGATCTCAGTTATTGCCAGAGCGTGGAGAGTGTAATGTGAAGCTAAAGCTCAGATGAAGTCAGCTTTCTGGCTGGAAGTTCCAGAGTCCACCTACTACCACTGATTGTGGTTGAGACAGCAGTAGAGAATAGAGGAGGCCACTGTATAGTTTGGCCTCTGGTTTATGGAGTATAGGTTCTGAGGCAGTGAAATGCGATGACAGACAAAGGATTAAGGCAGTCAGCAGTCTAGTCTGTAATTACATCAGTGAGATTAAATAGGGCTAAAAAAGAAAACAGTTAACAAAAACTTTCTAACTAAATTTTGCTTCGAACTGATACAACTTCAAGATAGATTAGTAAGCCCTGCCTATAACCCACACCTAAAGTGAGACAGATACTCTTGATTAGACTAAACAGAGAATTATTTAGCATCGACTAACAAAAACTTACAAAAACAGAATCTACAATACTAAAGTCATAAGTCTTAGATCCAAGTAATTAGTACAGAAATATCTGAATCTGACCTTTCCGGTAAAGAATAAATCAAAGGCTCCATTCACACAGTAGGCAAAAGTGGCCCAAATCCAAATCATAAGACAAGCCAGACATAAGACAAGTATTGAATAATTAGCAAATCAGCACCACATGCAATTACAGGCACTATTTCAGGGACATCTGCTGGGAGAAAATGTGAAATGAAATCGCATATCAATAAAAATTGTCCACAAATTACGATACAATCGTTGCCACACACATTTTCCAGTGAAATACCCAATATCTGCTTTTCAGAATAACAGTAAGTTAAGTGTAATTTGTCTCAGATCCTTGTCAACATCTATCATTCTGCAAATCTGATTCATTTGTTGGAAGTAAACAAATGAGTAGCTTCTCACAGCATCTCTTGCAACATAGCTACAGCATCTGCCGACTAGGATACTAATAAAAAAATGGTCCAGTGATTCTGATAAATAGTCAAGACATTTCCAGCACAGCTGGTTAAAAGAGGGCATGTTATTTTCCCTCACATTCTTGAACTCGCAACGAAAGTTCAGTTGACTTGTAAAATGTGCAAAGATATAGTATATGTCGTTGCAAAATCATTGCCAAGCCAGAAAAATGACACTAATCAATGTTGTGGAAGATTATACAAACCATCAAAGTATTACTAAATTATTTTCTAAATCAGATCCCAATCATAGCAGGTGAACCTTAATGCATTACAGAACCGACCTTGAAAGAAATACATCCCTATAATGAAAAATTCCTATGGGATTTTGAATTAGATCTCTGGAATATAGATTTTTATTGGGTTTTTATGATTTAGCCATTAATGTGTCTATACTGTGAGATATAGATTGCACTCTACAACATGAACCGTCAGTCATGAGTTGCAGTACTTTCTTGCAGAGATCTTGTATTGATGATAGGAGAATTTGGGCTCTGCAGTTAGTCTTCTCCAGCACATGCCAAAGATTCTCAGTGGGGTTAATGTCTGGACTCTGTGTTGGCTAGTCCATGTGTGAAAATGATGTCTCATGCTCCCTGAACCACTTCTTCACAATTTGAGCCTGATAAATCCTGGTATTGCCATCTTGGAATACGCCCATGCCATCAGGAAAGAAAAAAAAATCCACTAATGGAAAATTGGACATTCCATATTTTCAGGTAGTCAAGTGACCTCATTTTTTGGGCACATGAAGTTGCTGAACCTAAACCTGACCAACTGAAGCAATCAAAGATCATAATCCTGCCCCCACAGACTTGTACTGTTGGCACAAGGCATGAATGGTGCATCACTTCATCCACTTCTCTTCTTACCCTGATGTGCCCTTCACTCTGGAATTGCCAGGTGAAACATGTAATGGAAGACTCCTATCTATTTGCTTAGTTAAATTGAATCCAGGTGGTGACTGTTTTTTTGCACAGGCATCCCCTACATACATACATACATACATACATACATACATACATACATACATACATACATACATACATACATACATACATACATACATACATACATACATACATACATACATACATACATACATACATACATACATACATACATGGGGGTGGTGGTAGCTCTAGTGGTTAAGGCTCTGGGTTGTTGATTGGAAGATTAGGGTTCAAGCCCACCAAGCTGCCACCCTTGAACAAGACCCTCAACCCTCCATGCTCCAGGGGCACTGCATCATGGCTGATCCTGTGCTCTGACCCCAACCCTCCAAGGATGGGATATGTAGAACCCAAAGAAAGAACTTCACTGTGCAGTAATGTATATGTGACTTATATATGTAAAGGCTACTTAATTTAACATATATTGCATAGTTTTATGCATAGGATTTTAAGGGAATATTTTTTAGGTTGTTACTTGTGTTTCATCTGAAATTCAAATACTGGTTTTCCAGCCAGGGCTGGCTAAGTTGGAGAATCTTCAATGATTTTTATGTGATCCTAAATATACAGTTGTGCTCAAAAGTTTGCATACCCTGAAAGAAATTGTTTAACATTGCCATTTATTTGGAGAATATGACTGATAATACAAAAGATTTTTTTCTTATTTAAGGATAGTGGTCACGTGAAGTCATTAATTATGACATAGTTGTTTGACTCCTTTTTAAAACCTAATGATAACTGAAATCACCCAAACAACCCTGATCAAAAGTTTACATATCCTGAATGTTTGGCCACATTATAAACACAGGTTGACACTCAGAGGCTTAAATGGAGATTAAAGGGACGTTTCCATACCTGATACTCATTGTAATTGTAATTAGTGTCTGTGCATAAATAGTGAGTGAGTTTCTCAGCTCATGAGGTGATGCATTGACTTGGCTGGATACTGCACCATGGGGAAGACAAAAGAACTGCCAATGGACCTGTGTAATAAGGTAGTTGAACTTTATAAAGCAGGAAAAGGATATGAAAAGATCTCTCAACACTTGGAAATGCCAGTCAGTACTGTTCAAACTATGATAAAGAGGTGGAAAATAAGAGGTCAGGTAGACCAAGAAAGATTTCACCCACTACTGCCAGAAGAATTGTTCGGGATGCAAAGAAAAACCCACACATAACTTCGAGAGAAATACAGGCTGCTCTGGAAAAAAGTGGTGGTGGTGGTGTTGTTTCAAAGAGCACAATAAGGAGGTACTTGAACACAAATGACCTGCAGGGTCGAGTTGCAGGAGAAAGCCGTTACTGCACCCATGCCGCAAAAAGGCTCTCTTTCAGTACACCAGACAGCACCTAGACAAGCCTCACAGCTTCTGGAGCAGAGACATTTGAAGGTGATGAGACCAAGAATTAAACTTTATAGTCACAACCATAAATGCTATGTTTGGAGAGGAGTCAACATGGCCTACGGTGAAAATTACACCATCCCCACTGTAAAGCATGGTGGTTGATCTCTTGTGTTTTGGGGCTGTGTGAGCTCCAGTGGCACAGGGGCCTTAGTCAAAATTGATGACAAGATGAATGCAGCATGTTATCAGAAAATACTGGCAAACAATTTGCATTCTCAGCATGAAAGCTGCACATGGGACGCTCTTGGATGTTCCAACATGACAGTGATCCAAAGCCCAAGGCTAAGTTGACCCTCCAATGGCTACAGCAGAAAACTGTGAAGGTTGTGGAGTGGCCATCACAGTCTCCTGACCTCACTATCATTGAGCCACTTTGGGGAGATCTCAAATGTGCAGCTTGTGCAAGACGACCGAAAAATTTACAGGAACTAGAGGCATTTTGCCAAGAAGAATGGGCAGCTATACCACCTGAGAGAATTAAGGACCTCATGCACAATTATTACAAAAGACTGCATGCTATCATAGACGCTAAAGTTGGCAATACACAATATTAAGAACTAAAGGTATGCAAACTTTTGAACAGGGATTATTTCCTCATTTTCTTTATTGTCATGTTTTGTTTGATGATTGTGCCATTCTCTTATGACTTACATATGAACTTGAGTCCTATAAGAAATAAAATAAATTTGTTTTGCCTTCTCACTTATATTTTCTTTAAAAAATGGTACACATCTTGCAAATTCTCCCAAGGTATGCAAACTTTTAAGCACAACTACATATACCCTTGTTATTTCCAATGAATGCACTACAGTATATCATTAAGCCGTGAGATTATCTGCAGTTCCTGTGATGCCCCATGGATGCAAGTGACTATTCCATATAAAACCTTCTACATCACGAGAACCAAGTGACTTTTGCCTGTGAAACTGCAGTCTCTGTTTTTGTGGTTGGAATGAATTTGACTTCATGTATAATAACAACCAATAATTGCTGTTTGTGAAAGAAACAATTAGGGTTAAGCAGTTCAGTACACCACAAGGTCTTACTGATGGCATAATAATTACAGTATGATACAAATTATTACAGACACACAGACTTAAAGCAGATAGTGTTTGAAGATAATAATGCTGTGCTACATTCATGATGTGTTTCCTATGTATATCAACCATGATAGATTGTATCTCTTCCACTCAAATCAAAAAAGCTGTACATGTACAATCTACAGCTACATCATCTGTTATTTTGTGTTAAATGACTAGGGCTATGGCCTATATGCTTAGCTTCAAAATTAAACTGATTGCTACTATATTTCTAGACAAACTATCATAAAAAGACACAAAAAAAAGCTCCTCATAGCCCATGCAGACCTTATTGCTTTTTATATCTGTTGGAGTCTCCATAAAAATAAGTATTTAATTAATTTTTAAAAACATTAATTCCAATTTATGGTCATTTGTGTGTTTTTTTCTTATTGTAATTCAGTGAATATTCTCCATCGTTGCCAAAAGGAAATCTTTCCAGATATGCAGGCATTATGATTAAGTCGCAATTAAGGACCCCATGTTGACTTGCTGAAGGACGTTTCCCAGATTTGTAAAACATTCTGACAGCATTTCCAGCTAACTTTTCTGAACAAACAATCAAAATGAAATCTGATTAATTTCTGTATTATGAAGTGTTTATTATGGCTTATATTTATACTTGATTATCCACTATGACACTTTTGGATTGCGTGCCTTCTTCCCCAGGTGCATCCATGAGTTCCTCAGGTAAGTGACGCACATGCACCTGGCCATCCACGTGATGTAAAAGTAAACGTGATTCATCAGACCAGGCCACCTTCTTCCATTGCTCCATGGTCCAGTTCTAATGCTCACGAGCCCATTGTTGGTGCTTTCGGCAGTGCACAGGGGTCAGCATGGGCACCCTGACTGGTCTGTGGCTATGCAGCCACACAATAAACTGTGATGCACTGTGTATTCTGTGTATTCACCTTTCTATCAGAACCAGCATTAACTTCTTCAGCAATTTGAGCAACAGTAGCTAGTCTGTTGGATCGGACCACACGGGCCAGCCTTCCCTCCCCACGTGCATCAATGAGCCTTGGCCACCCATGACCCTGTCACCGCTTCACCACTGTTCCTTCCTTGGACTGGGAACACTCCACAAGAGCTGCAGTTTTGGAGATGCTCTGATCCAGTGGTCTAGCCATCACAATGTGGCCCTTGTCAAACTCGCTCAAATCCTTACGCTTGCCCATTTTTCCTGCTTCTAACACATCAACTTTGAGGACAAAATGTTCACTTGCTGCCTAATATATCCCACCCACTAACAGGTGCCATGATGAGGAGATCATCAGTCTTACTCACTTCACCACTCACTGCTCACAATGTTATGCTTTGTTTTACTTGCTATATTATGTTAATGATTTTAGAATGTGTACTGAAAGTGCAATATCACTGTTACTCATAATTTGTGTGATGTGTCTTTGAGAGGAGTGTACAACTGTTGCACAAGAATTTTATTGCACGTAGATGCTTAAGCACTATTTCTGCAAATGACAACAAATTGTGAACTGAGGAAAAAACATTGTTGTAAACACTTCCCTAGCTTAATCGATCACTATTGATAGAAAGTTTGCCGGAATGTTCCATAGTGTTGAGACTAATTATGAACCTGAAAGCTGTGAAAGTTCAAGAATAGTTCTGAAATTGCTGCTTATTGAAATTGTGAGTGAAAAATGACTGTTTTTCAGCAAACCTGCAGTTTCATTAGTGTTCATCAGTGTTCCTCAGGTCATAGTGGAAGTTTTCTCACTAAATAAAAGAAAAACTTTCTAGCTTAGAACATGCCCACTTCTAGTTCAAACCTGAGTAGCGATATTTTCACAGATAGACATGTCACTGCATTATATCTTTAATTCCAATCAATGATTCAAATCTAAACAGATCCCATCCAAACGAGTAAATACAGGATACTGATAAAGAAAAACGGCAGCTGCTATAAAGTGTTGTAAGAATAAGTAAATTAAGCTGTGGCAGGAGCACGAGTTCCTGTAGAATGTAAATTAAAAGACATGACAACCGCATGGATGAGGAAAAAGGTTACAAGAGCCAAAGTCTTAAACCAGAGACCTCCGTGTTTGTTGTGATATTGGTGTCTCCTGGTAATGAAAGCACATGTTTCTTAGTGGGTTTGGTTGGATAACGTGAATTTTTTGGGGAAAAAGTACAGTAATTTATAGCCTTTTGTATGGTTTGAAAGAAAATCAAGTATGCTGGATGGTAAGATATTAATAGTGGAAAAAACATGTGATGTGTTACTTTAAGTGGTTTACACTTCCACCTCTTCATATAAATATTTCTTAATCGCTTATATGCCATTTATACACCCTTTGCCTTAATAATTCATGCAAGCCTCTTTTGTATCCAACAGCTTGTGGATTCTCTCAGTTATAATACTAATACGTAATATTAGATTTTTCTGGTCTCCTGCTGTCTGTTTTTTTTTATTCTGGCTTTTTCTCCAGTTATTTTTCCTCGACTGGTTGTTTTGGTGTCTGTTTCTCCAATTCAGTGAAAACTTTTATACAGTGGACATGATGTCCACAGCCATAACATGATGAAATGTTGTATCCTATTCTCCAGATGTAAGGAAAGTCAATTGTTTTTGTTTGTTTGTTTTTTTGCTTCTGGTCTCAGGAAAGCTGTTTTCAGTTTGCAAACAAACAAATTATTAATAAGTATCTTGATATTTCTTTTTATATTAACAATCCATTAACAAATAATTGTTGTGTAAGCTTAGAAATATCTTATATAATAAATTTATATTTACATATTTCATTTTGTTAATAATAAAATTAAAAAAGAAAGGGAAGATAAAAGGTTTAATAATTAATACATTTTAATAATTTGTAAAAAAAGAAAAAAAAATCCTACTAATATTGAATTCTTTTTTTTCTCCTAAATTTGTGTATGTACTCATGTTAGCTTATAAATAAAATGTAATCTTGAATTCATAATGTTTTTGTTTCTCCCAAATTCATGTATGTACTCATGTTATCTAATATATAAAATGTATATAATGTTTCATTAGTGATTTTTACTGACTCTTTAACTGGTCCAAGTTTGAACCTTTCATTTCGTATGCCAGAATTAATAACATAAACATGTTGACTGTTTTAAATTGTTACACACTTTAAAAAAAAAAGCACATTCCCATATGTGAATATGGGACAATGCGGTTTATATTACGTAGAAAAATCTGTAAAATAGATTTAATACTATATAAAACATTTTATTTACACAAAAATGAAGGAGAACTCAAACTCTTACACTCAGCTGTATATAATAAATGTTCATAAAATTTGTTTTTAAGCATTTGCTGGATGCTAATTAGGTTCTTTTATTAAAATTGTTCTCATGATGCAGTTTTAAACAGCCCCATGATCATTCTTCATTTTAACAGCGCAGTTTAGTGTCCTCGCCCCTCTCCCGTCCCCTCCTCATCAGCGGAGGCTTGACAGCAAAGAAAGCCACGTAGATTGAGATTCCTGTTACGCCCGGGGCCAACTTTCCAGTAAGGAGTGTATGTTGAGCCAGTTCAGGCCTGCAGCATACTGCAGTTGAACACAGCTCCAGCTCTCTATCTCATGCAGGTCAACAGTAACCACACAGACATAATGTAGTCTAAGAATGTAGGAGCTGGCAAAAGTACAAACGCTGATAAATCTCCCAGGTTCAGCTGTTACGACTCTTTTGAACAGCTAATATCACTAATATCCACACTTATCAGACTGGTATTAAGCTGTTAAATTACATGAGGAGCATTCAGTAATCATATCGTTATTTTCGCAAATATCTGTCATTACAGAGCACTATGTCCATCATTTAGTTAAAAATTAATTTGCCTACAGCACAGTGATGTCATATAGATTATAAGCATGAAAGATTCCCATCACTTGGGCTTTAAATGTGTTTTATGACACTTTTATCTAGATGTTCTTGACACATCTTGGTAAGACCTGTAGCCTGATTGCTATTACGCCTTCCTTCTTTTAAATAATAATAATAATAATAATAATAATAATAATAATAATAATAATAATAATAATAAATAATAATTTTCAGTAAGTGATTTATCCTGTTTAAGGACAAAATGGATCCTGAGCCAGTCCCAGGAACACTATGAATGAGGCAGGAATAGATCCTGGTTAGGATTGCAGTCCAAAGCCCCATAACCAATAGGTATGACCTCACCTGCAGCTCTACCGCCTTCTCGCCAAATGGACCCCTCTCCTGAATACTGAACAGCCTCCGGGTCAAGGGTGACTTCCTGGTTAATGAACACTTAAACCATTTCCATGTCGAACATCGTCACTTGAACTCTGCCTGTTTCCTGGCCATGTTTTCTGCTCATCGTCTCTGGATCTGTTTGCAACCCTGACTGCTTTTCTGTTTTTTTCTTTGTTTTTTTTACTATTTCTTTTTCCAATTGTGGCTTTGTATTATGGATTATGGCTAACCCTAACCCTTCCACCTTTGAGGGTTCCTTTCAGATCCATAGCATGAGCTGCTCAAAGTAAGAAAGTACACTTTCTTCAGCACAAAGAGGCATAGAGCTAAAGAAGCTATGTTCTTTGGGATGGACAAGAACAACAGACAATGCCCAAGGTAATCAGGTGCTGCAGTCAGCCAGTGGATATGATTCATCCATGAATGATGAAGCTGTGAGAAATTCTACCACTCAATCTACAGTCTGGAGCTACACTTCAAGCAACAACCAGTGTAAAAATATGAGCAAAACTTCTAATCTCTGGAATTAAGGGGGCAGCAAAAAAAAACATTGGAATCTCAAGTGGAAAATGAATTTCTTGTCATACTTGTCAGAATTTCTTCCTTATGATAAATCAAGCACAATCTTATTTCTATTAATGTAAAGACACATGACTTCCCTTCTCTTTTCAGCCATTTACTTGCCAAGACTCTTAGAAGATATCTGACTGCTTTTCTGACATCTTTGATATCTTGGATGAATTTCCACCATCTGAAACTTGACAAAACTGACCGGAATTCCATACTAGTGAAGAAGACCTGCAAACGCGGCTAAGAATCTTGATGTGATTTAAGAGAAGAAACTCACTTTTCCAAACACATCACATTATCCACCGATGGTCCTGATGGGTCTTTACCAGTGGTCTTCATCTTCTTTGAAGTCCATCTTATCTCTTCAATTGACTTCTGCAACTTTTTGCTTCACAGGCTTTAACATGTTTTCATATGTGACCATTCTACTGAGGAGCACTGGCTTCCTGTTACAGCAAGAAATTCAATTTTAAAATGGTTTACATTAACATTCCAGACATTAAAGTTCTGCACTATCTACACAACCTGGTCCCAAATGCAGCACCAATGAACTCATTATTGTCTATGCAGGACTCAGACAGTGATAAGACCTGAGCACAGGTATCTACTGGTGTGCTGACTGAAATCAGTAAACACTTTGAAACGAGCTCAACTTTGATCCAGTATCAATTACAATTACTATTGAGTAAACTAGTGCAATAGATTTGTAATAGACTCTCAGAGTGTTCCACAAGCTCCACATCTCCTGTTTGTGAGCGTATGTGTGAGATTGTGTTCTAAGATGGGTTGTTAACCCTTTCAGGGTGTCCCATGCCTTGTGCCCTGAGTCCCTTGGGATAGACTCCATGGTCCTGGTGACCCAACATAGGATAAAAAGGGGAAATGGATGGAAATAGGAAAGGGAAAGGACCCATGGATGGATGAATGGACCCAAAGGATGGATGGATGGACCCATGGATGGATGGATGGACCCATGGATGGATGGATGGACCCATGGATGGATGGATGGACCCAAAGGATGGATGGAAAGGGACCCATGGATGGATGGATGGACCCAAAAGGATGGAAAGGATGGGGATGGACCCAAGGGTGGATGCATTTAGATTCCAATTCAGACTTAAACCTGAAGTTGGTGTGACCTAAACTGGAACTTTCTGTTTCGCCCTGTGGGATCCCTCTCCGGCTGCACATCTATAGTCTGTCTTGTGAACATTTCTGGCAAGCTTTCTACCAGAAAAAAATGTATAGAGCCAGCCCGGATCCCAGCACTCCTGAAAATACAACCTATAAATCTGACACTGTATAATGTATGCGCTTAACATGTGTGTAAATGCTGATGACTGTGAAAATTTGATTCTTTTTACATCCAAGAACATCTTCATCCTCAGGGTACCTGGAATCCTCATTTGTGTGTGTGTGTGTGTGTGTGTGTGTGTGTGTGTGTGTGTGTGTGTGTGTGTCTGTGTGTGTGTTTGTGTGTGTGTCTGTGTGTGTGTGTGTTATTGTCCCTTCAAGTGCATGATTTGCACTCTGGAAAAGCCCATCAGCTTAATGACTGATGTGAATGTAAATAACCTATATGTATACGATCATTCCAAGCCATAGTTATCATCTGTCCTGAATCATGCTTTGTTCATGGCCTGCTTCTGCTTCTCATTTACTGATTAAATCTTGTAGATTAAACTGTGTGCTGATCGTCTCACCATTTGCTTGCCGCACATTTCTGAGTATTGCCTATAGCTTTTGGTGTGTGTGTCTTAATAGTTTTAATAAAACCATCTGTCCATTTCATGATAATTGATCTGTTTTTCATCCTCATGATAATGAGAGGAAATGACCGACGCAGATATACTGTTTGAATATGAGCACTGTGAGGAGATTTTGGTCTCTATTGGTATCTTATTATTAAAGTAAATTATTTTATTGTTGGTTCAAGACCAGACATGAGGAGAAATTTTTTTGATACAGATATTTTTTTCCATAGCATATACATTTTAAATCATTGTAAATAAATACGCCAATCAGCCATAACATTATGACCACCTGCCTAATATTGTGTTGGTCCCCATTTTGGTGTCAGATACCACAGCACACCTTCAGGGATCTAGTGGAGTCCATGCTTCGATGGGTCAGGGCTGTTTTGGCAGCAAAAGGGGGACTAAGACAATATTAGGCAGGTGGTCATAATGTTATGCCTGATCGGTGTATGTATTAATGTGTTTTAGATGATTAATTATATATATTTTTATACTTATGTCCGCTTCATTATCTACACATTTACTCTATAAAATTCAGTTGCATTTTTAAAAAAGCCTAGAATAAAAAATTAGATAGAAGTTCAACATCATCCTTGGATCTTAAGCTAGCATCTGTGTCGAGTTTCACATGTTCTCCCCGTGGGTTTCCGGTTCTCCGTTTTCCTCCTGCCTCAGGAGCACATGCATGAGGTTGGATTGTAGACTCTAAACTGCCCCTAGGTGTGACCCTGTGTGTTCACGGTTCATGGCATCCCACACATACGGTGTATCCGGGTTAATAACCGTGACATCCAGTATGACTCAATTACAAAAAAGTGCTTATTTAAGATATGGTCCTGTCATGTTAAAACCCAGCTCAGTGAGCTTTTATGTCTATATAAATGTGCATTCATTTATTTGAATTGGTACAAATTGCAGGCGCAAAACCTTTTATCGCTCTGTAGTGTATCAAAATACACAACTTCTGCCTTTAAACAGACATTGTGTGTGTTCCTATCATGCATCAATTCTCTAATAATTACGAGATCTGATGACAGCCGTATTATTTCTAATCATAGTTATGCGTTCAAGTAAGGCTGTGCATGTTGTAAAATGTTATAGATTACATAACCTAAATTCCCTGAAGTGTCAGATATATTTTAAAAAATTCCACCTATTATGGTCTTCAGATAGCATGTTAGCGGTCACGCCCGCTCTTAAAGGTCTGTTTAGATTTTTTCCCTTTCTCTGCTGCATGTCGAGACTCAACTTGCGAAAAGAACAACACAACAGATAAAGGTGCAAAAGGGTGCAAAAGCCTGAGGTGCTACACTTCAGTGCAGTGCCAGAACTGAGGTTTTCAATCTGTCTCAGCTCAGCCTCAATGTTTTTCTTTTCTGGCTCTGAAGAGCTCACATGAGAGAGAGAGAGAGAGAGAGCAACTTGGTTGGCTTGCAGCTTTTTACTGGAAGTGTTTTGTGAAGAGGTCTGTTTAAACCTCAGCTATACATTGCCTGTGATTTTCTCCTAAGCTTAAGGCTGTTCACATCTGCAAGTTAATCCCTCAGCACAAGTGTAACAGCTCATTAAGCGGAAAAATAACTTCACACATCCTCTCTGGGTGAAGTTTATTATGTGGAGTGAAAAGCAGTGTGTGGCATTATGATGTAATGGGTCCCATTTTTTATCACAGGTTATGGAGGTCATTGAAAATGAACTATGATCCTAAATCCATTGATATTCATATAGATTCATATTATTTTTCACACGTGAAATTTAGCTTTGTTTGCTCACAACATACAGCGTTAAATGGATGACGCACACATTACAAAGTTTCCTTGAATTAAAATATAAAAATCAGATTTCCTCCAGCAGGATATCTTGCTACACCACTGGCTTTTAAAACGAACAATGAACCTGGCTTCTTCTAAAATTTCGTTCAAGTGTGTCCATATTTGTCCCCAATCAATATTTCAGCAAAACAGATGAAAATATCTCACTGCAGTATTGTGCTGTTTGTTTAACATCATTTAAAACTGACTGTTTTCGGTGAACAGCGCAGCACTGCATGGAAAATCTCCTCCGAAGCTCCCGACACAGAGCTGATAGAAATGGGCTTCTAGAGCAGATTCATGTAAACTATGTTCTAAAGGGAGTAAAGATCTCTTAAGTCTTTTTATACAGTGCATCATTTTGGGGGCCATTTGGAAGTGTTCATCTCTGGGAGTGATGGAGACTGAGGGTAAGGAGTGCAGAGTGTGTTGGACAGATGAGACACGGCTCTATCATATGATAATCTCTTAAAGGGGCGGGACCTTTTCAAACAATTGTAAGTACAAAGGCCTGTTGGATTATTTGCATTTGTTTGTGAACTTCCTTGTTGTTGCTTTCTTCTTTAGCTAGCAGCTACAAAATCTGATATTAGACCTGATATTAGCAAAGTGTTTTGATTCATATACTTAAGCCGAGAAAGCAAACCTAAGACAAGATCACTGTAGAACAGTACCCATGATCTGAGTTCCAAAGTCAAGGAGCAAGAGCAAGGTTTTTTCAGCTCTGATGGTGCAGTAAAGTTGTTTGTGTAAATGGCAGAGCTGTGTGTGTATAGTATATATTACATTATGAGAGTTTGCAGTGATGGCTACATTCATCACTGTCCTAGTCTTTTTTTTATTTATTTTTTGTTGTTTTTTGTAAGAAAGACGTGCTATAAATCATACCGAATGACACAATATGCCTATGTTCAAGAAAGTTCAAGCTTTCTTTCCTGTAAAAAAATGTTTTCTGCACTTTCACATTGTGACAAAAAGGAAAGGAAAATGATTTAAGAAATAATTATAAAATAAACATAAAAATTGCCTTCACATATCCTTGCACATAAGCAAACTTCTTCTTCGAAAGATCACAAGAAAGAAGGAGGGAAAGGAGGACATCTGGAAGTGAGTTCAAAAGGGAAGGGAGTTATGGAGGAAGTTAGGAAGTAGGAAGTTCAAAGGGAAAGAAGGAAGGAAGTTTGGAAGGAAGGAAGTAGCTTGAGCTTGTAACTCGGAGCATGGGATAGATATAGCTGTTCACAAGGGTTCATTAGAGGATTCTTAGTCTCTATTTAAACCTCATAGAACCTTTAGAAATTCCTCCTGAGAGACAAATAAAGAACATTTAAGGGATCTTTCCAATCTCCAGAATGCATCGCTAGGATTTTTTCAATCCAGCAATTGTCACTCTGTCCCTTTAAGATTGCGTGTTAAAGCACAGAAGGCTGTGTGTTAAAATTCCACTATTGCAAAACCCTCTAAATCTTCATCTTGGTCTTCTTCCATCTCATTTGTAAGTCACGTCCACACCCATACATGAAATGGGAAAAAATAGATTCTATCACTTTGTGTTTATTTGAAGCCGTGCTAATGGCTTTATTGCTTCTAAAAGACCAGTGATGGTTTCCAGCTGTGCCGGTGATAAAATTTATTATCTGTAAATTATCAAAAGCAGATGACTCATTTTTTTATCTGGTGGTTATTAGTAGCCCAGAAAACAAGAGCTGGTCATGATGCATGTTCCCATGTTCTAGCAGTGGAGGAGGGAAGCTTTAGGATGTGTTACAGGCTTGCATTAACATACATCACAAACTCGACATGTGTTAAACGGTCATGTCTGCATTGCATTGCACATTTATATGTATATTGAATTTGTAATCATGCCAGGCATAATACACAATGTATAATGTATCTACTGTGACACCTGTAATTATTGCTACCTCTCAAGGGGAATATATGAAGTAAATATTTTACGCTAGGGCTGCAACACAACATCTGTATCTGGCATGAAACCTAAAGTGGGCATGGTGCAATTAAAAATAAATAAATAAATAAATAAAAATGAGGGTGGGATGCAGCTCTGTCAGGATGTTCTGCGCATTCTTGCCAGTTCCTCAACCTCTTATTGTTTGTGCCTGAGCATTATATTTTCTTATGAAATTAGTTCCTATAGTCTAAACAAACCCCCTGTCATTAAAGCACAGCAATAGGAAAGTAAAAACTTCACTCTCACATGACCATGTCTTCTGCCTAATCTGATGTCAGTAATGTTATACACCTCTATCTGTATTTATATCCATTTCAAACTACTGTACATTCCTCTAATAAATCTCATTGTAAGTGTCATGTTAAGGAGGACTGCAGGCAACAAACACAATCTCAATAGAAGCATGAAAAGGACAAGGGTCATATTTAGAAGTGAAGTCATAATTACGACGCCATTTGCGTCAGTTTGATCAGCGCTAAAACTAAGGTGGTACCTTCTATTAATTCAGTACAAAAATACAAGGTTTTTTTCAGCTCTACTTCTATAAAATTAAGAACAAAGTATGCAAATCAGGTGTATTTTGCATTTGTTTTTTTTTGTTTTGTTTTTTTTTCATTTTATGAAGCGGTTTTAAACTTTATTGGAATTAGACAATGCTACGGTAATTTGTGCAAGCTTGAATATACAGTAATGTCAAACAAAATGGCAGTGTAACATTGCAAATCAATAAAAATTAACCAGTTCGGTTAAATCTGCTGCATAAATCAAACAGTATGACTGAAATCAGCTTCTGAAACGAGTAAACATTCAACATTCAACAAGTTTACCGTCAGCTACAGTCCTTGCACTCGGAACCAACTCGGAAAGCTGGAACTCAGAGAGTTTCCCCACTCGTATTCACAACATTGTGGTGCAGTGCATGTGCTTTCGACTCGTAATACAGTAAATACGAATTTTCAGACAGGATTGAATGCACCGTTAAATACCAAAACGATTCCATTTTCAACAATGGACATTGTCTCAAAGCAACTTATATAATAATGGTGATATCAGGGTGAAATGGGACACAGGTGAGGATGATTAGGACATGACATTGGGATTGATGGGAATTATATCACCGTCAATCACCGATTTGTCTTAACCAAGACAATAACAACATTCTTTATAATTGATCATATTTTTTCGCTGTTTGATTGCTAAAGAATATTTCATTTTAACTACTTAATTCAAGGATTGATTATTTTAATTAATAGATCTCAATCTCCATTGTTGATGTCTTGTGTTGTTGCCATTGACCAAATATCAGTTTCTTCATCCTTCATCCAAATCCCTTCTTCATGCGGAAAAGCAAATAATCAAGAGTGACAGATGCATACTGATCTGGGAAGTACAAATTGATTAATCATAATGACGTTAAGATGTTTTAAATGTCCACAACAACACGAATGAAATCAGAACCAGAAATTCAACACATAACAGTTATGTTTTCCTTTTAATTCTTTCACTTTATTACAGAACCTCTTCCTGGTTGCCTATTCCAGGATTTGAACACCTCATAACACCTATATGATTATGACTCCAATAGGCATAGTAAATATACAGCCTAATCAAACAAACAAAAAATGAGACAGACAATCAGTTCATGTGAAATGAACATCTTAGTCTCCTGATTTGAACTTGAAGATGACGCCCACATTCACAAATCAAAGTATTACAGGGAAAGGCTTGGGTGCTGTTAATTTTTTGTTTTTTTACAGAGGAGGTTGCAAAAAATCTTATCTGTGGGATCACCATAATATTCTAGCTTACTGAATGCTGAAGACGGGCCAAAACAAAGCCCCAGCATGCTTTTAAATGTGTGTATGCTTCGCTAGATATCTGGAGTTCATCACTGCTTTGCCCAAGTTAAGATGTTTTGCAGTAGAACTTGAGGAATAACAAACAACTCATCATGCAGAGAATATGTAGAAAACAGGCTGCTTTTTGGAATTGTAGAGCTACCAAGTTATAGATTTTTTTTCGTCTGTCTTGCTTAAAAACTAAAAAAACAAATTCTGCTGATGATAAAAATATTTTTCAAAGTATGAATGTTTTTTAATCTGAAACTGAAACGATGAATTTTTCAGTTTTCTATGTTTCATTAGTTGTATTGAGAAGCAAGACAGCTGCTATTTAATAACCAACAGGGAGGTGTGTGTATGTGTGTGTGTGTGTGTGTGTGTGTGTGTGTGTGTGTGTGTGTGTGTGTGTGTGAGAGAGAGAGAAAGAGAGTTTGAAGAGCACATCCGGGTGGAATTCTTTAGATCCTGTCACTCGTTTTTATACCATATGGCAACCTGATGTCTACAGTACACAGTTGTGAGAGAACAACGGATGTGGTCTGACCGAGTTTCTAGCATCTAGCATGCATTTTAGTTGTTAACATCCAGAGTATCATTAAAGCAGTAGTTTGGGCAAAATTCTACATTTTTTCTGTTTGAGTTTTGCTTTTGTTTCACTGGTGTAAATCATGCAGAAGAAACTTATAACTACCAGTTTAGGACTGTGCAAACTGCTTGCTTCAGTTATTCAGCATCTCAAACTTATGTATGTAGATTGTAACACTGTATGAAACACTGTTATATGTATGCAACTTATAGCAGGATGTCAAAAAGCTCCATCTCAAAACCAAATCACTTCTCCTCGAGATGTAGCTTGGTCAAGGACAGCAACAATAAATTGGGAAATACTAAAAAAAATTAAAACCCAGGGCAACACACACATACAGTGGGGCAAAAAAGTATTTAGTCAGCCACCAATTGTGCAAGTTCTCCCACTTAAAAAGATGAGAGAGGCCTGTAATTTTCATCATAGGTACACTTCAACTATGAGAGACAGAATGAGGAAAAAAAATCCAGAAAATCACATTGTCTGATTTTTAAAGAATTTATTTGCAAGTTATGGTGGAAAATAAGTATTTGGTCAATAACAAAAGTTCATCTCAATACTTTGTTATATACCCTTTGTTGGCAATGACAGAGGTCAAACGTTTTCTGTAAGTCGCCACAAGGTTTTTACACACTGTTGCTGGTAGTTTGGCCCATTCCTCCATGCGGATCTCCTCTAGAGCAGTGATGTTTTGGGGCTGTTGCTGGGCAACACGGATTTTCAACTCCCTCCAAAGATTTTCTATGGGGTTGAGATCTGGAGACTGGCTAGGCCACTCCAGGACCTTGAAATGCTTCTTACGAAGCCACTCCTTCGTTGCCCGGGCGGTGTGTTTGGGATCATTGTCATGCTGAAAGACCCAGCCATGTTTCATCTTCAATGCCCTTGCTGATGGAAGGAGGTTTTTACTCAAAATCTCAGGATACATGGCCCCATTCATTCTTTCCTTTACACGGATTAGTCATCCTGGTCCCTTTGCAGAAAAACAGCCCCAAAGCATGATGTTTCCACCCCCATGCTTCACAGTAGGTATGGTGTTCTTTGGATGCAACTCAGCATTCTTTCTCCTCCACGACACAAGTTGAGTTTTTACCAAAAAGTTCTATTTTGGTTTCATCTGACCATATGACATTCTCCCAATCCTCTTCTGGATCATCCAAATGCTCTCTAGCAAACTTCAGACGGGCCCGGACATGTACTGGCTTAAGCAGGGGGACACGTCTGGCACTGCAGGATTTGAGTCCCTGGCGGCGTAGTGTGTTACTGATGGTAGCCTTTGTTACTTTGGTCCCAGCTCTCTGCAGGTCATTCACTAGGTCCCCCCGTGTGGTTCTGGGATTTTTGCTCACCGTTCTTGTGATCATTTTGACCCCACGGGGTGAGATCTTGCGTGGAGCCCCAGATCGAGGGAGATTATCAGTGGTCTTGTATGTCTTCCATTTTCTAATAATTGCTCTCACAGTTGATTTCTTCACACCAAGCTGCTTACCTATTGCAGATTCAGTCTTCCCAGCCTGGTGCAGGTCTACAATTTTGTTTCTGGTGTCCTTTGACAGCTCTTTGGTCTTGGCCATAGTGGAGTTTAGAGTCTGACTGTTTGAGGTTGTGGACAGGTGTCTTTTATACTGATAACGAGTTCAAACAGGTGCCATTAATACAGGTAACGAGTGGAGGACAGAGGAGCCTCTTAAAGAAGAAGTTACAGGTCTGTGAGAGCCAGAAATCTTGCTTTTTTGTAGGTGACCAAATACTTATTTTCCACCATAATTTGCAAATAAATTCTTTAAAAATCAGACAATGTGATTTTCTGGATTTTTTTTTCTCATTCTGTCTCTTATAGTTGAAGTGTACCTATGATGAAAATTACAGGCCTCTCTCATCTTTTTAAGTGGTAGAACTTGCACAATTGGTGGCTGACTAAATACTTTTTTGCTCCACTGTATGTTGGACTTAACAGCATGAAAGGCTTTGTAACGAAACACACAAACAGTAAGCACATTCAATAAGTATCACAGAAATAATCAACGAGTTATAATGATAATCAACAAGGAGGAGAACAGGAAAGTACGGCACTGTACTATACCATACTATACTATACTATACTATATTGTACGGCACTGTACTATACCATACTATACTATACTATACTATACTATATTGTACGGCACTGTACTATACCATACTATACTATACTATACTATATTGTACGGCACTGTACTATACTAAACTATACTATACTATATTGTACGGCACTATACTACACTATACTATACTACACTATACTATACTATACTATACTATATTGTACGGCACTATACTACACTATACTATACTATACTATATTGTACGGCACTATACTACATATACTATACTATACTATACTATATTGTACGGCACTATACTACACTATACTATACTATACTATATTGTACGGCACTATACTATATTATATTATACTATATTGTACGGCACTATACTATACTATACTATACTATATTGCACGGCACTATACTACACTATACTATACTATACTATACTATACTATACTATATTGTACGGCACTATACTATACTATACTAAATTGTACGGCACTATACTACACTGTACTATACTATACTATATTGTACAGCACTATACTATACTATACTATACTATATTGTACGGCACTATACTACACTATACTATACTATACTATACTATATTGTACGGCAAATATACTACACTATACTATACTATACTATATTGTACGGCACTATACTATATTATACTATACTATATTGTACGGCACTATACTATTTCTATACTATACTATATTGTACGGCACTATAAATATACTATACTATACTATACTATATTGTACGCCACTATACTACACTATACTATACTATACTATATTGTACGGCACTATACTACACTATACTATACTATACTATATTGTACGGCACTATACTACACTATACTATACTATACTATATTGTACGGCACTATACTACACTATACTATACTATACTATACTATATTGTACGGCACTATACTATATTATACTATACTATATTGTACGGCACTATACTATACTATACTATACTATACTGCACGGCACTATACTACACTATACTATACTATACTATACTATATTGTACGGCACTATACTACACTATACTATACTATACTATATTGTACGGCACTATACTACACTATACTATACTATACTATATTGTACGGCACTATACTACACTATACTATACTATATTGTACGGCACTATACTATATTATACTATACTATATTGTACGGCACTATACTATACTATACTATACTATACTGCACGGCACTATACTATACTATACTATACTATACTGCACGGCACTATACTACACTATACTATACTATACTATATTGTACGGCACTATACTACACTATACTATACTATACTATATTGTACGGCACTATACTACATATACTATACTATACTATATTGTACGGCACTATACTACACTATACTATACTATACTATATTGTACGGCACTATACTATATTATACTATACTATATTGTACGGCACTATACTATACTATACTATACTATACTATACTATATTGCACGGCACTATACTACACTATACTATACTATACTATATTGTACGGCACTATACTATACTGTACTATACTATACTATATTGTACAGCACTATACTATACTATACTATACTATATTGTACGGCACTATACTATACTATACTATACTATACTATATTGTACGGCACTATACTACACTATACTATATTGTACGGCACTATACTACACTATACTATACTATACTATATTGTACGGCACTATACTACACTATACTTGTCACGGGTCGCTGCTACAGATTATGGTGGTGATGAAGATGATGATGCAGCCGGTGTAAAGGAAGCAGACCCAACGCGGAGTTAGACAGCGGACAGGGGTTTTATTAAATAAACAACATAGAAGCACACGGACATACACTAAGACGAAGACTGGCAAAGAAAGGGAGACAGACGGCCACTATAAATAAGGAACATAATTACACACACATTAGGAACAGGTGACAGGCATGAACACATTAGGAAAAGGCGTGGCTAGAACGAACACATGGATAAATAAACAAAACCCCTGCTGAAGCCCCCTAGTGGTCCATCGGGGGCACTTGCCCCCGTAACAGTACCCCCCACCCTACGGCGCGGCTCCCGACGCGCCAACCCCTCCCCCTAGTCCGGAAAACCCTTCGGACCAGGGAAACCCAGAGAGGAGCGAAGAACACGGAGAGGCAACAAGGGGGGGGAGCGAGGAGCAAGGCAAGGCAAGTGGGGGGAGCGAGGTGCAAGGCGAGGCAGGAGGCGGGAGCGAGGAACCCGGTGAGGTGAGTGGGAGGAGCGAGGAGCAAAGCGAGGCAAATGGGGGGAGAGACGGGCACGACGGTAAGGCCGGAGGGTCCCAAACGACGTCCACAGCCGAGCAGAAGCGTCGAGCGACATCCACCGCCGAGCAGGGGGGCCGAGCGACGTCACCGCCGAGCAGCAGAACCGAACGACGTCCACCGCCGAGCAGCAGCACCGAACGACGTCCCCTGACGCGTAGTCGAGATGAGCGACGACCTCAGCCCGGCTGGGCCGAAGACCCCCACAGGGAGGGAGGGAGGGAGGTGTGGCCGGCGATCTCCTCCGCCGATGAGGAATGAGGCGGAGCGAGTCCCGGCGATGAAGAGGAAGAAGAAACAGGTCTCATCGGGGCCATCCTCCGCCGACAGAAGTGAGGCGGCGTCCTGTATGGAAACAGGAAGAGAAAAACGCCCCCCACAGGAAAGAGGCGGAGCAATGCACCCATACCGAAGAAAAACAAAAAAAATAATCCAAGCAGGAAACCTCACCGGATCAGGAAAACAGGTCTATAGGGAGAAAAGAAAAAAAAAATCCACTCCGGGAAAAACGAAAAACTCAAAAAACTGAAGCGAGGGTAGCCGGTACTCCACTCCGCCGACGGAGGTGAGGCAATACGCTCCACCGGAAACGGAGACGTATTCCTCACAGGGAAAATAGCGGAGCGAGTGCCGGCACAAAAAGAAAAAAAAAAGGCAGGTTAAAAACATCTTTCCGCTATGGAGAAAACAGACGCGGAAAGATGTGCCGGAGGGAACAAAAAATCCAAACGGGGCGTGCTAGGGAGATCAGGGGAAAAAAGGAAGCCTCGCATACCTCGCACCGCGTTGGGTCTGTACGGTTTGGGCCAGTCTTTCTGTCACGGGTCGCTGCTACAGATTATGGTGGTGATGAAGATGATGATGCAGCCGGTGTAAAGGAAGCAGACCCAACGCGGAGTTAGACAGCGGACAGGGGTTTTATTAAATAAACAACATAGAAGCACACGGACATACACTAAGACGAAGACTGGCAAAGAAAGGGAGACAGACGGCCACTATAAATAAGGAACATAATTACACACACATTAGGAACAGGTGACAGGCATGAACACATTAGGAAAAGGCGTGGCTAGAACGAACACATGGATAAATAAACAAAACCCCTGCTGAAGCCCCCTAGTGGTCCATCGGGGGCACTTGCCCCCGTAACAATACTATACTATACTATACTATATTGTACGGCACTATACTACACTATACTATACTATACTATACTATACTATATTGTACGGCACTATACTATATTATACTATACTATATTGTATGGCACTATACTATACTATACTATACTATACTATACTATACTGCACGGCACTATACTACACTATACTATACTATACTATATTGTACGGCACTACACTATACTATACTATACTATATTGTACGGCACTATACTACACTATACTATACTACACTATACTATATTGTACGGCACTATACTACACTATACTATACTATACTATACTATATTGTACGGCACTATACTACACTATACTATACTATACTATATTGTACGGCACTATACTATATTATACTATACTATACTATATTGTACGGCACTATACTACACTATACTATACTATACTATATTGTACGGCACTATACTACATATACTATACTATACTATACTATATTGTACGGCACTATACTACACTATACTATACTATACTATATTGTACGGCACTATACTATATTATACTATACTATATTGTACGGCACTATACTATACTATACTATACTATACTATATTGCACGGCACTATACTACACTATACTATACTATACTATATTGTACGGCACTATACTATACTATACTATACTATACTATATTGTACGGCACTATACTACACTGTACTATACTATACTATATTGTACAGCACTATACTACACTGTACTATACTATACTATATTGTACAGCACTATACTATACTATACTATACTATATTGTACGGCACTATACTATACTATACTATATTGTACGGCACTATACTACACTATACTATACTATACTATATTGTACGGCACTATACTATACTATACTATACTATATTGTACGGCACTATACTACACTATACTATACTATACTATATTGTACGGCACTATACTACACTATACTATACTATACTATATTGTACGGCACTATACTATACTATACTATACTATACTATACTATACTATACTATACTGTACGGCACTATACTACACTATACTATACTATACTATACTATACTATATTGTACGGCACTATACTATACTATACTATACTACACTATACTGTACTATATTGTACGGCACTATACTATACTATACTATACTATACTATACTATACTATACTATACCATACTATACTATACTATACTTTTATGAGACCAAACAGTCAGTTATTAGGGTCATGAGGTCAGGGACACGTTAGGGACACTGTGGCTAACATGGGTTGCCTGTGTGCTTGTACTTTCATAAATAGAAACCAATGTTTTTCAAATAACACATACAAATGCAAATAATAACAAATAATAATGCAAATAATAATGGGATTATAAGAATACTATAAGAATTGCAAGAGAAATTGTGTAGATACAAATTGTTTAGATGTTATCTTTTAGACCTCGCTCATGATCATCACCATAGACTCAGAGTTGGGGGTTTTTTCACATCAAGTGATCATCTGTTGATGAAACTGGCACGAATCAAGTAATGCTGTAGAAATGCCATTTGTTCTGGTTTGAATAAATAGGAAATAAACACTGAATGCGATACACAAATTGTTTTAGTGTAGTTGTTTATATAATTATCTGATCATTTATTTAGCACTGGCTCTGTGATCTCTATGCATGGGTGAGTTTTGAATTTCTGCATACACTTGGAAATAATTTGTGTATTCAGTGTATTTCTTATTTCTGTCCAATGAATGAAATAGCTTTACAAGTATATTTTCTGCCTCCCACACAGGCACACACACACACACACACACACACACCATCAGCCAATGTTTGACTGATTTTGCTCTCATTAGCACTCTACAAACAAGATAATAGGTGTGATTGTGCGATTAGGCGTTCACTTTGCATCATGCTGAACTGGTAGTCTGTTAGCAACATTAGCTCCTTGTCTCACTGTATAAAAACTGCAATCTTCAGCCCCCAGCTTATCTTAGATAATGGCTCCGTTCTGACTGTAAAGTTTCTTTTTGGCTGAACTATTCCTCTTTAATAAGGTCTGTGTGGAATATTCTGGCTGAAAGCATGACGTGTGTACCTGGATTCATGTTTAAAGTTAACTAAACTGGACAGAGGGTTAAAGATTGTAGTTTAAATGAAAAGAAAAAAGAAACAAAAATGACATCAAGAGGACAATAAGCAGAGCTTTTTAGAGTTAAATGAACCGTAGCTCAGATCATGATGCGTTTAAAGCTCGGTACATTTAAAAGAAGCAACATTAGCTGGATTACAGCTTTTGGAAAACTAACTGAAACCAGTAGGCCTGAGAGAACTCCTCTGATGTAAGGTTTTGGACAAAACTTAACCACAAACTTGAAATCAAAAGCAGGCACCAAGTTTGAGGAATAATAAAAAAAAATGATGATTGGGAGCAGCTGTTTTGAAAAAAGTAATACAGGGAAAGAAAACATCTTCACACTTTTGTTATTAGTGGTTATGATTTTTGGGAATTGTTCCAAGGGATCAAGATTCTTTTTTATTTAATTGTTTGTTTATTTGGGGGGGGCATGGTGGTTTGGTAGTTAGCACGTTTGCCTCACACCACCAGGGTTGGGGGTTCGATTCCCGCCTCCGCCATGTGTGTGGAGTTTACATGTTCTCCCTGTGCTTCGGGGGTTTCCTCCGGGTACTCCGGTTTCCTCCCCCAGTCCAAAGACATGCATTGTAGGTTGATTGGCATCTTTAAATTGTCCATAGTGTGTGATTGTGTGTGTGTGTGCCCTGCGATGGGTTGGCACTCCGTCCAGGGTGTATCCTGCCTTGATGCCCAATGACGCCTGAGATAGGCACAGGCTCCCCGTGACCCAAGAATAGATCGGATAAGCGGTAGACAATGAATGAACGTTTGTTTATTTGGTTGATTATTATAATATAGGATATAACCAAATTTTTTTTCTCTAATAATTCTTGCCTGAAAAGTTTACATGCCATCTAGTTGAGATTTGAGGAAAAATTTTACAAACAGAGAAACTTTTTACTTTCATGTTACCAAACTGAAGTTTGTGAGAAAAGGAAAACCTTATTAACTAAATTAACTAAAAAAGGTACGTTTATATAGTTAATTCTTTCATCCTTAGTAACTGCCAGGTCAGGGACACGGTAGATTAAATTTGACTGTTAGTTTTATATTTTGTGTGAATAAAATAAACTATATTATTAAAATTCTAGGAACAAACAAAAATAATAACAAAAAAAAAACAGACCTGATCTGAAATTGATCTCAGACTAAGATAAGATAGAACTTTATTAATCTTGAAAAAAAATTGTTTTGCCAGTGACTGCTTGAGATTCAATAAACAGAAATAAACATGAAATATTCTATATTTACAAAATGTATACAAAAGTACAAAAAGAAGGTGCTAGGGAACTAAGATCATATTGCACATGATGTGATATTGCACATGGTATTATATTAACGTACATATTGTAATGTATGTTAATATCTTCTTCTTCTTCTTTCGGCTTTTCCCTTCAGGGGTCGCCACAGCGAATCATCTCTCTCCACCTAGCCCTATCTTCTGCATCCTCAACACTTGCACCCACTAGCTTCATATCCTCATTTATTCCATCCATATACCTCCTCTTTGGCCTTCCTCTTTGCCTCCTGCCTGGCAGCTCCATGTCCAACATTCTCCTACCAATATACTCACTCTCCCTCTGCTGAACATGTCCAAACCATCTTAATCTGGCCTCCCTAACTTTGTCCCCCATATGTCCAACATGAGCTGTCCCTCTGATATACTCGTCCCTAATCCTGTCCAATCTTGTCACTCCCAAAGAGAACCTCAACATCTTCAGCTCTGCTACCTCTAGCTCTGACTCCTGTCTCTTCCTCAGTGACACTGTCTCTAAACCATACAGCATGGCCAGTCTCACCACTGTCCTGTACACCTTCCCCTTGATTCTCGCTGATATTTTCCTATCACACAGAACTCCCGACACCTTTCTCCACCCATTCCAACCTACCTGCACTCGCTTCTTTACCGCTTTCCCACACTCTCCATTACTCTGGACTGTTGACCCCAAGTACTTAAACTCCTGTACCTTCTTCACCTCTTCACCCTGTAACCTTACTGTTCCACTTCCCTCCCTTTCATTCACACACATGTACTCAGTCTTACTACGACTGACCTTCATTCCTCTTCTCTCCAGCGCAAACCTCCACCTTTCCAGGTTTTCCTCCCCCTGCTCCCTGCTCTCACTACAGATCACAATGTCATCTGCAAACATCATTGTCCAAGGAGACTCCTGTCTGACCTCCTCTGACAACTGGTCCATCACTATAGCAAACAGGAAGGGGCTCAGAGCCGATCCCTGATGCAGTCCCACCTCCACATTGAACTCCTCTGTCTGACCTACAGCACACCTCACCACTGTCCTGCTCCTCTCATACATGTCCTGCACCACTCTGACATACTTCTCTGCTACTCCTGACTTCCTCATACAGTACCACAGCTCTTCTCTTGGCACCCTGTCATACGCTTTCTCCAAGTCTACAAACACACAGTGCAACTCCCTCTGACCATCCCTATACTTCTCCATCAAAATTCTCAGAGCAAAAATTGCATCTGTTGTGCTCTTTCTGGGCATGAAGCCATACTGCTACTCACAAATTTCTACTACCTTCCTTAACCTAGCTTCCACTACTCTTTCCCATAGCTTCATTGTATGGCTCATCAACTTTATCCCCCTATAGTTGCTGCAACTTTGCACGTCACACTTATTCTTAAAGATCGGCACTAACACACTTCTCCATTCCTCAGGCATCCTCTCACTCTCTAAAACCCTGTTGAACAAACTAGTTAAAAATTCCACTGCTGCCTCTCCTAGACACTTCCAGACCTCCACCGGGATGTCGTCAGGACCAACTGACTTTCCACTTTTCATCCTCTTCAAAGCCTTCCTGACTTCATCCTTTCTAATCTTATCCACTTTCTGTTCCACAGAGTTCACCCCTTCTACTCCTTTTTCCCTCTCATTTTCCTCATTCATCAGCTCCTCAAAGTACTCCTTCCATCTCCTCTGTACACTCTCCTCACTTGTGAGCACCCTTCCATCTCTATCCTTAATAACTCTAACTTGCTGCACATCCTTCCCATCTCGATCCCTCTGCCTAGCTAACCTGTACAAGTCCTTCTCTCCTTCTCTAGTGTCTAACCTAGTGTACAACTCGTCATATGCCTTCTGCTTGGCCTTAGACACCTCCCTCTTCACTCTGCGCTGTAACTCCTTGTATTCCTGTCTATTCTCTTCAGTCCTGTCCATGTCCCACTTCTTCTTGGCTAGCCTCTTCCTCTGGACACTATCCTGAACTTCCTCATTCCACCACCAAGTCTCCTTATCTTCTTTCCTCCTTCCAGATGACACACCCAGCACCTTTCTCCCTGTCTCCCTGATCACTTCTGCTGTAGTTACCCAGTCATCTGGCCGCACTACCTGACCACCCAGAGCCTGCCTCAGTTTCTGTCTAAATTCCTCACAACATTCCTCCTTTTCCAGCTTCTACCACTTGGTTTTTTTCTCTATCTCTATCTTTGACCTCTTTGTCTTACAGACCATCAAAGTCATCCTACACACCACCATCCTATGCTGTCTGGCTACACTCTCTCCCACTACCACTTTACAGTCACTAATCTCTTTCAGATTGCCTCTTCTACATAGGATGTAGTCTATCTGTGTTCTCCTACCTCCACTCTTGTAAGTCACTCTATGCTCTTCCCTCTTCTGAAAATAAGTGTTAACCACAGCCATGTCCATCCTCTTAGCAAAGTCCACTACCATCTGTCCTTCTAGGTTCCTTTCCTTAACTCCAAACTTGCCCATCACCTCCTTTTCACCTCTGTTCCCCTCACTAACATGTCCATTAAAATCTGCTCCTATCGCCACTCTCTCACCCGTGGGAATACTCTCCATCACCTCATCTAATTCACTCCAGAATCTCTCTTTCTCCTCTAACTCACAACCTACCTGTGGGGCATAACCACTAACAACATTCAACATCACCCCTTCAATCTCTAACTTCAGACTCATCACCCTGTCTGACACTCTCTTCACCTCCAGAACATTCCTCACAAACTCCTCCTTCAGGACCACACCTACCCCATTTCTCTTACTATCCACACCATAATAAAACAGCTTGAATCCTGCTCCTATACTACGAGCCATGCTACCCTTCCACCTGGTCTCCTGTACACACAGTATATTCACCTTCCTTCTCTCCATCATATCAGCCAGCTCTCTACCTTTCCCTGTCATAGTACCAACATTCAGAGTTCCTATTCTCAGTCCTACACTCTTATCTTTCCTCTTCTCTCTCTGTCTGCGCACTCTCCTCCCTCCTCTACTTCTTCGACCAACAGTAGCCCAATTTCCACCGGCGCCCTGTAGGTCAACGGCGCCGATGGCGGTCGTTGTTAACCCGGGCCTCGACCGATCCGGTATGAAATTCAGAGTACTGACGATTTGCATGGTTAAATTTGGCAATGTTTTACGCCGGATGCCCTTCCTGATGCACCCCTCTCTATTTATCCGGGCTTGGGACCGGCACAGAAGTCACTGGACTGTGACCCCCATGGCTAGATTGTAATGTATGTTAATATAAGATTAATTATAACTTTACTTTTATAAACTGTTTCAGGAGTGTTTACATTTAATTCCAACAATTCATTTTATTGTATTGTATTTTATTTAAAATTTCTTTAAAATCCCTTCCCCCTTTTTTAATATATTTGATTCATTTATAATATGTACAGTCATGGAAAAAAAGGCATTTCACTGCATGTTGAACTGTGTATGATTGTACACATAACTACTAAAATGCTCATTTTAATTTTGAAACCTTTTCAGTTTATTCCAAGTCCCACTTCAGGTTTATATCCAAACCCAGATGCAGTTCTGACTTCTTCTTCTTCTTTCGGCTTTTCCCTTCAGGGGTCGCCACAGCGAATCATCTCTCTCCACCTAGCCCTATCTTCTGCATCCTCAACACTTGCACCCACTAGCTTCATATGCTCATTTATTACATCCATATACCTCCTCTTTGGCCTTCCTCTTTGCCTCCTGCCTGGCAGCTCCATGTCCAACATTCTCCTACCAATATACTCACTCTCCCTCCTCTGAACATGTCCAAACCATCTTAATCTGGCCTCCCTAACTTTGTCCCCCAAACGTCCAACTTGAGCTGTCCCTCTGATGTACTCGTTCCTAATCCTGTCCAACCTTGTCACTCCCAAAGAGAACCTCAAAATCTTCAGCTCTGCCACCTCTAGCTCTGACTCCTGTCTCTTCCTCAGTGACACTGTCTCTAAACCATACAGCATGGCCGGTCTCACCACTGTCCTGTACACCTTCCCCTTGATTCTCGCTGATATTTTCCTATCACATTTCTCTTCTCTCCAGCGCAAACCTCCACCTCTCCAGGTTTTCCTCCACCTGCTCCCTGCTTTCACTACAGATCACAATCTCATCTGCAAACATCATTGTCCAAGGAGACTCCTGTCTGACCTCTTCTGACAACTGGTAGATGCAGATCTGACTATTTGGACTAAACCCTAAACAAAAGCAGATATGATTACAGACATTGGTGTAACACTATATATACATTGCGTTCTCATAATGTGCTGCCATTTTAAACCTTTACTGAGACTTGATTAAAAAAATAAATGTTATTAATAATGATTTGCCTGATAATATACTTTATAATCCATTAGCAACAGTTTAGAAATAGTGTACAGCACTGATACTAGGCATTATCTATCTATCATTATATCTGTTACATATAAATGCTTTGTAATTCAAAATTAGGTGTTATACAGTATGTGTACAGTAAACAACAAAATGTTTGCAGACTTGCATGTTTCCCTTACATTCCTCATGCATGAATGTTTTCTTTTGCCAAGATCTTTGATAGACATTTAGAGGGAACCGGTGAGTAAAACAGCATCACCCAATCGTCTAAAAGAAAGTGGGAAATATGACTCACACTCCAGCTGTGTCACTATAACCAGTCATATTCTCACATCGCCACTTAATTATGTCTAAACATGAATTGCTGACTTTATTTTGGACCTCGTTCTTTTAGTGCTTTCTGTAAAGCATATGGAAAATGTGCAGCAGAGCTCTTTAACTTGTATTTTTCTTGGCTGTAGTTTCTTGCACACTGAAGTTTCACACTGCAGAATAGAGCTGCTTTACAGGAGACATGCAGCTTGTTGAAGAATCTCAAAAACCTTCATTAACCTTTAGCTCAAATCAGAAGTACACTTTACTCAGGTTACAGCTGGGTTAAGAGCTAAATCAGTGCTCATACCACGTGTTTGCTATGGTACTCAGGTTGGTTGTAAGGGTGTTCTTAGGTCGATGTTATATTGTTATATCTGTGAGGTTACTAGATGGTTTCTCTGTTATCCTAGGCAGTGAAAGCCTAGAATGTTTCTAAGTGGTTGCCAGGTGGTCGCTAAAGAATCTCAGCTTAGTGATAGCATGTTCAAAGACTGCCATTAGGTTCCAGGAGGTTAGTAGGGTGTACTAGGGTGTGTAGAGTTTTGATAGTCTTCAGTATGTCTGAATAAACACATCCTCAAAGCAAAGTCCATGGTTTTCTATACAGAAACCATAATTCAGATCTTTCCAACAAGCACCAGCTCACCATTCATGTTTAGGATATATATCTATTTTAAATCTTGTGGTTGTTTGTCTAAAATGGGACCTTTGAACATATTGAATGGAATAAGATTAATAAGAAAAAAGAAATGTTATTTTTGTCAAGGCATCATATCAAGCCATGTGACTCCACCTCCATCTATGACCATGTTGAGAAAGTAGGGAAGTGACTCACACTGAAGAGTAATTCTGGAGAATTTACAAAGCTTCACATGTTAACAACATTTGGCAGACACCCTTGTCCTGAGCAACTTACAATTGATCTCATTTTATACAACTGAGTAGGCCCAGCAGTGGCAGCTTCATGGACCTGGGATTCAAATTCACAACCTTCTGATGAGTAGGCCAACACCTTAACCATTAAGCTACAACATCCCCACACAGACATCAACCTAAGCTTAATGCTGCACCTACATCTATTTATACCTTTGTATATCCATGACATAAAAGTCCTGATATATAAAATGCACAGTGTACATACACTGAATATCTTTTTTGGCTAAAATGCAGTTTGTTTTCTTATTCAGAAGAAGAAGAACTGTGGGCACAAAGCCTTTATTATCACCACACATACATTACAGCACAGTGGAATTCTTTTCTTCGCATATCCCAGCTGAGGAAGTTGGGGTCAGAGCACAGGGGCAGCTATGATACAGCGCTCCTGGAGCAGGGAGGGTTAAGGGCCTTGCTCAATTGCCTGACAGTGGAGTTGGTAGTGCTGGGGCTTGAAACCCAATACTCCAATCAACAACCCAGAGCCTTAACCGCTGTCCAAAATCTAGTTTTGAAGAATTTTTCCAGATTGATGCTTTTCTTGCAAAGTATTGGTGGCTCAGTTGTAGGTTTCTTGCCTACCATGCAGAAGGCCCGGGTTCAATTCCCAGCCACTGGATGCAGTGCTGGTCCCAAGCCTGGAAAAATGGGAGGGTTGTGTCAGGAAGGGCATCCAGCATAAAAACTATGCCAAGTTGTTGTGCGGACCAGTTGGTCCACTGTGGCAACCCTGAACAGGGAGTAGCTGAAAGCAATGCTTTTCTTGCAGAGTACTAACAGGTCATCACCTCATGATCATGAATGTAAGTGTGTAGCCAATAAAAGGTGACTTTTTGAGTTACATTTATTCAAAATAGAGAGATTCTTATCCTCAATGGAACACAGTGTCCGAATTTTTTCAGCAATTCCTATCCTACATGAAGAAAAATATGAGCATTTGGAGTGATTCTCATCCCCAGTGAAGAACAATCAGTACCTTTCTTATACTTCGGGGACCTTTCTCATCTATTCTTCAGTACCTTTCTTATCAATGTTTCTTATCATCCTCATTTGGGTGATACCAGAGAATGTAATTATAAATAATGTCCTTTCTACAACTGTATAAAGTCAAGTGGAATTGTGCAACTAAGATGTCCTGAGTAGCTTAAAGGTCAAAGTAATTTCTGAGTTCATTATAGATTTAACACTAATTCCTTCCTGCTGAAGCTTTCAAATGTTCAGTGCTGAAGACCCGAGTGCAAAAAACAGACCCCTGCTACAGCAGTTCAAGTATCCAGGTGTTTCTCTTTACAGCAGTCCCATGGGTCTCTGGTCTGTCCACATGGAGCCATCCTGGGCAGCAGTGGGCATCACCAAACAACAAAACTCCAACCAGAAGAAGGGCATCAGGAGGGATCAAGCAGGTCAACTTTTAAAAAGAAAACCTTTTAGATCCTACACATGTAAGGTCACTAACTATGATTCCATCCAGGTATTTCTATGCAAATTTTGAATGAAATGATTGAAAACACCAGATGCATGCACTTATGCACTCTATTGAGGTGGATCATTTTTATTCGTTAAGAGACATGAGAATGAACCATTACGGAAACATGTCTACTGGACAAATGAAGAAATTCCCTATGTACCTCAAAAAGTCATGTGACTCTGCTTCAGCAAATCACGTGATTAAATATTTGGCTCAGAAAAGTCTATTAGACAGCATCTCAAATGTTGATTTTGTTATTTTAAAATGGCTGAGCTCAAAGTCTGTCATCAAAATGATTTGGTACATAGTAATTACTTCCCAGAGATGCCTCATACGATTCCGTTCACAAACATCAGGCATCCATCATCGATGGCAAGATAACAAGAGATTTGTCATGGCATTTCCTCTATTCCTCTTTGTAATTTATATTACTGAAAGAAATTCCCCCAGATGTGATGATTTTGTTCTCTCAAACACATGAGACACTTCTAAAAATCTTGCTCTTGTTCGACTCTTTAAAAACTACTTCCACATATTCAATCCATTTAATCTATCCATGTGAATTGAACCCTGGTGGGAATTTCCTCTTCGGTGCAGTGAAGTCTGTTTTGAAGGAAGTAAGAAAGCAATTCAATCCTGAATCAATCCAATTAACTGAACCGAACATGCCGAGTATTTTGGGTTCTGGGTGACATTTCACTGTAGGAGGAGAAAAGGGGGATGTGGTAGCTTAATGGTTGATGCGCTGGCCTAATGATCGGAAGGTTGTGGATTCAAATCTGAGGTCCACCAAGCTGCCACTGCTTGGCCCCTGAGCAAGGCCCTTAACTTTCAATTGCTCAGTTGTATAAAAAAATGGATAAGGGCACTGCCTGAATCAGAATCAGAAAAGTTTTTATTGCCAGGTACAGCAAAGGGTTTGCGAAGAGCACTTTACAGTACTAGGAATTTGTCTTGGTGTCAGGTGCAAAACATATAAACAGATAAAATTTTAAAATAATAAAATAAACTATAATAAATTAAATAAAAGTTGCGATTTACAATGTAAGTGTAAGTGAAATTGAAGGAGACTGTCCAAACATATATACAGAACATATATATATATATATGTACACAAATGAGAATGATAGTAAATATGTACACAGAAGTTTGAAGTTGAGTGAGAGTGACTGACCAAATAAGTATACCCAGTATGTACAATCGAGAATGAAATAAATATTGTGTACAGAAGTTTGAGTTTGCAGAAGATGTAGTGCAATTTAGAATGTGAAAGTGTCATGGTTGTCTTTAAGTTCTTGGGGGGGGGGGTCATCTGGGGGTAAGTGGGGCACTGTTCAGCAGGCTGACTGCAGTGGGGAATAAACTGTTTTTGTGGCGTGAGGTCCTGGTCCTGATGGACCGAAGCCTCTTTCCAGAGGGGAGGGACCGAAAGAGTTCATTACCAGGATGAGAAGGGTCGGCTGCGATCTTGGCTGCACGTCTCCGGGACCTGAAGACAGTACAGCTCTTGGAGAGATGGGAGACTGCAGCCAATCACCTTCTCAGCTGAGTGGATGACACGCTGCAGTTTGGCCTTGTCCCTGGCTGTAGCTGCAGCAAACCAGACTGTGATGGAGGATGTGAGGACAGATTCAATGATGGCAGTGTAGAAGTTTACCAGCATCTTTACAGGGAGGAGAAACTTCTTCAGCTGCCGCAGGAAATACATCCTCTGCTGAGCCTTTTTGGTGAGAGATCTTATGTTCTGCTCCCACTTGAGCTCCTTGGTGATGGTGGTGCCTAGGAAACAGAAGGACTCAGCAGATGACACCGGGGAGTCACAGAGGATGACAGGGGGGCAGGGGGCTGGGTTCTTCCTGAAGTCCACTGTCATCTCCACTGTCTTTAGGGAGTTGAGCTCCAGGTTGTTCATGCTGCACCATGACACCAGACGATCAATCTCACCCCTGTAGGCCGACTCGTCCCCATCAGAGATGAGGCCGATGAGGGTGGTGTCGTCAGCAAACTTCAGAAGTTTGATAGACTGGTGACCAGATGTGCAGCTGGTGGTGTAAAGGGAGAATAGCAGAGGAGAAAGGACACAGCCTTGGGGGGATCCAGTGCTGATGTGCTGGAGGTCAGAGACATGCGTTCCCAGCCTCACGAACTGCCGTCTGTCTGTCAGGAAGTCTGTGATCCAACTGCACATGGAGTCAGGCACATTCAGCTGGAAGAGCTTGTCTTTGAGCAGAGCTGGGATGATCGTATTGAAAGCAGAACTAAAGTCCACAAATAGTATCCTGGCATAGGATCCTGGGGAATCCAGATGCTGAAGGATGAAGTGGAGGGCCATGTTCACAGCATTGTCTACAGATCTGTTGGTTCTGTAGGCAAACTGTAGTGGATCCAGGAGAGGGTCTGTAATGTCCTTGAGGTAGGACAACACGAGGCACTCAAAAGACTTCATGACCACAGAAGTCAGGGCGACGGGTCTGTAGTCATTAAGTCCTGTTATCTTTGTCTTTTTGGGGACTGGGACAATGGCTGAGGTCTTGAAGCAGGCTGGCACATGGCAGGTCTCCAGTGAGGTGTTAAAAATGTCTGTGAACACTGGGGACAGCTGATTGGCACAGTGCTTCAGGAGGGAGGGGGAGACGGAGTCCGGGCCTGTAGCTTTGCGGGTGTTCAGACGTTTAAACAGTCTATTCACCTCTTCCTCTTTGATGGTGAGAGATGTCAGGGGTGGTGGGTGGGGTGTTGCTAAGGTGTGGAGCTGTGTGGGTAATACAGGTATGAAAGTGTAGGAGGAGGAGCTGCTGCTGATCAATAGCTGATGGGGGGAAGATTGGGGGTGGTCAGGACTGTTCCATTGTCTTTCAAAGCGGCAGTAGTACTCATTCAGGCTGTTGGCAGTCGCAGGTCATTCACAGAGTGGGGGGCTCTAGGCTTGTAGTTGGTGATCGCTTTAAGCCCTTTCCAGACAGAGTCATTTGTTTGGAATTGTTGTTGCATTCTCTCACCATGCTCTGTTTTAGCTCTTCTCACCTCCTCACTAAATCTGTACTTAGCCTCCTTGTATTTTCCTCTGTCCCCACTTCTGAATGCGGCCTCTTTCTCTGACCTGAGCCGTCTGAGTTTGGCTGTGAACCAGGGTTTGTCATTGTTATAACTCACCCTGGTGCATGTTGGAATGATGCTGTCCTCACAGAAGTAAATGTAGGACGACTCAGTGTCTGTGTACTCATCCAGACTGTTGGTGGTAGACCTAAAAACATCCCAGTCTGTACAGTCCAAACACCCCTGAAGTTCCCCCACAGCCTCACTGGTCCACTTCTTTGATGTCCTCACAACAGGTTTGCAGAGTAAAAGGGCTTGCAGTTAATGATGAAGGCTTCCAGGTCCGGGGAACAGAGTTGAGACAGTACTTTCACATCGTTACACCAACTGTTGTTAATATAAAAACAGATTCCACCACCTTTTGTTTTGCCGGAGAGCTCTGTGTGTCTATCTGCTCTATAAAGATTAAATCCGCCCAGCTGTAGCGCAGAGTCCGGTATAAGATCACACAGCCACGTTTCCGTGAAGCACAAAACACAAGACGTAGGAAAGTCTCTGTTTTTGTTCATCTGCAGGGTCAGCTTGTCCATTTTGTTGCAAAGTGAGCGCACATTAGAGAGGAATATCCCAGGGAGCGCTGTGCGTAATCCATGCCGGCGGAGCCACACGAGCACACCTGAGCGTTTCCCTCTTCTGCGGGACTTCACTTTGTTACGTGCCTCTTTGATTAAAATCGCCAGTAAATCCGCGGTAGAAGCCAGAAAATTCAGAAATAAGTCCACTGGGGTAGTAGCTCTGATGTTCATGAGCTCTTCTCTGGAATAGGAGCCACCAGAACTGTGACAAAAAACTGAATAGGAACACAGAATAAGGAAAAGTAGAGCACACCGAAACACCGTGGCTGCCGTCCGCGGCGCCATCTTGATCTTGATCAAGGGCACTGGATAAGGGCGTTTGCCAAATGCCGTAAATGTAATGTAAAAAATGAACCTAAGGACAGACTTGTGCTGTAGAAATGTGATGATATGGAAATTTGAACTAATAACTGGAAATTATTGAAAATTGAAAATAATTGGATGCGCTACACAAACTGCAGTGTAGTGGGGAAGTGGTAGCTTAGGGGTTGAGGTTTGGCTTACTGATCGGAGGGTTGTGAGTTTGAATCCCAGCTCCACCAAGCTGCTACTCCTGGACCCCTGAGCATGGCCCTTAACCCTAAATTGCTTAGCTGTATAAAATGAGATAAAAATGTAAGTCACTCTGGAAAAGGATGTCTGCTAGTTGCCAGAAATGTAAATGTAGTGCTTGTGTGAGTTCTACACATGCTTGGCTTAAATATTTAAATAAAATCTTTCTATAATTTTTCCGACCAATAAGTCTGAGTTTTACTTTTCCGTTTGTTGCATTAAATGCAGTGAGGACAAATGCCAAAAAATCAGATTTTATTCTGATTCTGACTTAGCAACCAACTGAATAGGTGTGAAAGCAATCTAAAGCTCTGAACTGGATTCTGCTTCATTTCTTAGACATTGCTGATGAAAAAACCTGCCAGAGATGTTACATTACTTGTAAATATTACTGTCACATTGTGGATTTTTGTAAGTATACTACCGCTCAAAAGTTTGGGATCACTCAAAAATGTTATTGTTTTCCAAGGAAACACACACGAAATTAGTCTGAATAGAAAATATAGAAAAGAACAAGACATACTGACATGTCAGAGTTAGAAATAATGATTTTGAGGGAAATGATGAATGTTTTCTTCAAACTTTGCCTTCATCAAAAAAACACCTTTTGCAGCAATTACAGCCTGGGCATTTTAGCTGTCAATTTTTCAAGATAATCTGATGAGATTTCACCCCATGCTTCCTGGAGCATCTCCCACAAGATGGATTGGCTGATGGAGTCTTCCTCCGTAGCTGTAATCAAGCTGAAATATGCAAGTGATCCCAAACATTTGAGCGGTAGTGTGTATTTCTGCCCACGCTCATTGTTAACAACTCTCAATTTCAATACACGTCAATCATACGCATTTTATCCATACCTTTTTGTGAAGCTTCTTTGTCCTTGCTGTGAGAGATGTACGCTTTCACTCAGGAGCCTAATAAAACACCATAGTTGTGTTAGCTGAAACATGTAACGGCATGCAGCATCTCATTATATTCAGAGGAGAAAGCTAAGGGTTAAGAGCAGGGTCAGCATGACAACAGCTCCAGTGTCTTGCTCTTAGATAGACACAAAAGAGGGTGTGTTTTTAAAACTCAGTTCAATTCAGTTTTATTTGTATAAACCTTTCATTAATTGATATTGTAACAAAAATAAAGCAGCTTTTCAGAAGCAACAGGAAAAAGTCTTTATGATTACAGCAGCAGTTCTTGTGTACTACAGTAACCAGGATCTCAGTTCCTGTTTGTTTCCACAGTCAGTATTTGACTAGCTGGTTCTGTTTCCCAAAATACTGTATACTTCATTCATTCATTGTGCCTATCTCAGGCGTCATTGGGCATCAAGGCAGGATACACCCTGGACGGAGTGCCAACCCATCGCAGGGCACACACACACACTCATTCACTCACGCAATCACACACTACGGACAATTTAGAGATGCCAATCAACCTACAATGCATGTCTTTGGACTGGGGGAGGAAACTGGAGTACCCGGAGGAAACCCCCGAGGCACGGGGAGAACATGCAAACTCCACACACACATGGCGGAGGTGGAAATCGAACCCCCAACCCTGGAGGTGTGATGCAAACATGCTAAGCACTAAGCCACCGTGCCCCCCATACTGTAGACTTGAAAAAGTAAATTAAATTACAGATACCACATTCAGGATGAAGCCTTTATTGAAGATTAATGAGTACTGTGTCCAATTCACTAATGTTAGTCAGGTTGGCTTTTTATTTATAAATTTATTTATTAATTTATTTTGTTTATTAATTTACCTTTTTATTTTTTATTTTTTACTTAATTATTTATATATTTATTTATTTGTTTTGTTTTTTGTTTATTTATTTGCTTGTTTATTTGTTTAGTTAGTTAGTTAGTTATTTGTTTGTTTCTTTGTTTGTTCTGTTTGTCCTGTGAGCTTCATATCTGATAAAAAAAACGTTTTTTTGTTTTGTTTTTTGTTTGTTTGTTTGTTTGTTTTTAGTTGATCCCAATTACCATTAAGTTGAACTGATGTTACACTCAGCTTGTTACACACAGGGGTTTGTTTGTTTTTTTGTTGTTGTTGTTGTTGTTGTTGTTGGGGGGGGGGGGTTTGTTTGATTTTTTAATCAGTGAAGATAAATTCACGTTCAGATTGCAGATATTTTACTCAAGAAACCAGAAACCTGTGACTTCAGGTTAATAAAAGAAATAATAATAAACATATTTAAATCATATGTGTGTGTGGAGTTTGCATGTTCTCCCCGTGCCTCGGGGGTTTCCTCCGGGTGCTCCGGTTTCCTCCCCCAGTCCAAAAAACATGCATGGTAGGTTGATTGGCATCTCTAAATTGTCTGTAGTGTGTGATTGTGTGAGTGAATGAGAGAGTGTGTGTGCCCTGCGATGGGTTGGCACTCCGTCCAGGGTGTATCCTGCCTTGATGCCCAATGACGCCTGAGATAGGCACAGGCTCCCTGTGACCCGAGAATAGATCGGATAAGCGGTAGACAATGAATGAATATTTAAATCATTAACAGTTAATCCTTTAAATCCTGATCGATAATCAAAAAGAAATAATTATCGTAATTCTCTCATCATTTTTTATTTCCATCACTGAAATATTTTGTTACACTTCTTGGTTTCTTAGTTTGCCTTCCAAAACAATTACCCAAGAAATTTAGCTAGCACATGTTAAAGCGACACGGTGTTCAGAGGATTAGAATTTGATGCAACAACTGAGCTCTGAAGTGCATCGTGTGACTTTGGTACGCTGCAGTGCCCAGTCCATCTACACACACTTTTGGGTTCTTAGACACAATGATTTATATTCACACTACTGTTTAAATGTGTTAAAATGTGCTGTCTGACCTGCTTTGATAACAATATGTGTTTTTTTTTGTGTGTGTGTTATTGTAGTGATCTTTTTTCTAAAGCTGGGTTGATTTCTTTAATCCGTGAAGCATCAGCCTGTTCCTTTAATGATGAATGGCTTTTAAAGTCTTTTAGATTTAATCATCTGAATCACTGTTTGGATGGCAACTCCTTACTATATTAATAGCTGTGACTAGCCCTGAGGATGTGGGTATTAACCCTGCTAATATCTCCACCTACGAGTCACAAAGCTTTCTCACCATTTTCAGACTTTTACTCTTCTCAGAATAACATGAAAGGGATCTTTGTTAAGCCTGAAGATATGATGCACTCAGTGAGCGTGACAATCAAAACAAAGCCCAGATTCCACTGCCAGAGCGTCAGGTATATCTGTCCAGTGTTTATTAACGATGTCTTTATTTACTTTGTTGTTGACTAGTGCCTCCCAGTGGCAGCGCAAATCTGTTTCTCTGCACTACACGTTCGAGCTTGTCCTAAAGTTTCCAGCTGCAGCTCTTGGCATGGAAGAGATTGACAGTGCGTTCGAAATGAATGTCTATATTATCAGCACTAAGCCAAGCATGCCTTTGAAAAAGCTTTTAAAGTCAAACCACCATTTGTGATTTCATGAATTGGAGTATTTGACTCGTTCAACAATGCCTTGCTGTAGGGGTTCAACTCAGGCTTTTTTTTCTTTTCTTTAATACACTACAGATAAGCAGAATGCTTTGAAGTCAGTGTGACCTTGCTTCACCTTCATGCTGATTGTTCAGTGTGTTGTCATTTTCCTGGATGCAGAAAGCATATAATCTCTCCAGCACGCATGAATCTTATCTTTACAAGATGGTGCAAAAGTTCCCTCTCGAACAGCAGCAACACAGCATGTGTGTGTGTGTGTGTGTGTGTGTGAGTGTGTGCACTAACAGCCTGCTTATGTGTTTATTATTATTATTATTATTATTATTATTATTATTATTATTATTATTATTATTATTATTATTATAAAACTTTACATTATATTTGTATTATCAAAAAGTTATTTATTTATTTATTTATTTAAACTACTGTGCAAAAAACTTAATGAAAACCATCATTATGTAGTCAAAGACACTGGATACTGCTGCATTGTGGAATCTAATGGCTGATGGCACAAAAAAAGTCCCCCAGATGTCTTGAGGCACATGTCTGGATGACTCTCTGGCTGAATGTGCTCCTAATCGGCCTCAGCTCAGCACAGAGAGGATGAGAAGGATTATCCATGATAGCTTTCAGCTTTCCTCTCATCTTCATCTCAGTCACTGCCTCCACACTGTCCAGTTCCATACCCAGCACAGAGCTGGCCTTTCTCACCAGCTGGCCCAGTTTGTTGCTATCACCAGGCCCAATGCCTCCTCAATCAGCACAACAGAGCAAAAAGATAAAGCTGGACAACTACAGAAAACAGAAATTTGTAGCACCCTTGTACATACCTTAGAAACAATACCCTGCTCAGTTTTTTATTAAAATAAAAGCATGTTCAAATATGGCAGTGAGAGGAAATGTCACTGATGGATATGTAAATAAATAATTATCTGGTTTTGCATCTTGTACTTGAAAGACCAACAATTTCACCTCAGTTAAGTATACACATTAATTTAGCAAAATCATTGAAGTTATTATTATTATTATTATTATTATTATTACTTTACAACATTATATTTGTATTATTAAAAGTTATTTATTTATTTATTTAGTTAGTTAGTTAGTTAGTTAGTTAACTAGTTAATTAGTTAGTTAGTTAGTTTATTAGTTTTATTTGGATACCTAAATGCCATTGTTCTTTGCACAGATAAAAGTCTTTACATTACAGAAATCATCTGCATACTTCAATGAACGGACTGTAACACATCTGTGAAAATTACTATAAATAAAAAAGCAGTAAATGCAACAACATGCATTAAAAATAAAACTATAATGTCATACAGCTATGAATATTCAAAACTTTTTATACTATAAATATTCAAAGTTGTATGTAATTATATATGATTTTTAATATTACAATCATTTTTAGTTCTTTAAAAAAAGAAGAGGTAGAGTAGGTGATGTTTTCTCCCGTTCCACCACGCCCTGGCTGCAGGATCCAACAAGCAATCTTTGACACGATTTGACGGATAGAGCTTAGTGATGATTCTGATCATCGTACAAGTTAGAACCTTTTATAGGTTTATTAACATATCAGAGGCGTATTACTGGATTTAATGCATCATCTTTTCAGTTCCCTTCTGAAGTATTGCCTAAACCTAATAACTTAATAACTTTAAGGCTTCTCTGTTTGAGGGAATCCTACAACAGAGAGATTTCCCTTTCCCTTTCTCTTTAAGAAGCTCATACTATCAAAAAAAAAAGAAAAGAAAAAGAAAAACTTTGAGTAGGGGTGTAGGGGTGTATGATCATGGCTAAAAGGATAACATTAACAATAAAATTACAATTATCTCATAATCCAGGCAAAAAAAAACCAACAACAGGGCAACAGACACTCAAGATAGGTTTGGTGTAAACATAAGGATGACGTTGGAGAAAAGAATGTAATCCCGATTGTTAAATATAGCGGAGGATCTGTGATGATGTGGGCTGTTTTTCCTCCAAAGGCTCTGTTGGATGGACATAAAAGCCACAGTGCTTCTGCCAAGAAGCTATAACTGGATCATTGTTGGCTCTTGTAGCATGACACCTATGTGAAACATATGTCTAAATCCACACAAAAAATGGTTCAGTGAGCACAGAACCTCGCCCAGTCCCCTAACCAAAACCCTGCTGAAAACCCCTGGGAGCTGAACAGGAGAGACCTGGAGGATCTCCATCCAACCATCTCTCTTTTCTATCTCTCCATCCAGCTATCCACTGTATCTATTTATGCATCTATCCATCCATCTATCCATCCATCCATCCATCCATCCATGCATATATCCATCCACCCATCTTATTTGCCCAACCATCTTTCCATCCTTTCTATACATCCATGTTATTTTTCCACCCATCTGTCATGTCCATCCATCCATCCATCCATCCATCCATCCATATATCCATCCACCCATCTTATTTGACCAACCATCTTTCCATCCTTTCTATACATCCATGTTATTTTTCCACCCATCTGTCATGTCCATCCATCCATCCATCCATCCATCCATATATCCATCCACCCATCTTATTTGACCAACCATCTTTCCATCCTTTCTATACATCCATGTTATTTTTCCACCCATCTGTCATGTCCATCCATCCATCCATCCATCCATTCATCCATTCATCCACCCATCCATCCATCTACCCATCCATTCACCCACCCTGTATATCCATTTATCATATCCACCCATTCCATCTATCCATCCACAATTCCATCCATCCTATACACCTATCTTATTTGTTTTTATCCTTCCATATATTGAGTTCATTCACATATCCCCCCCCCATCCATCCATCCATCCATCCATCCATCATCCATCCATTTAATCTGTCTACCCATTTATGATTTTCACCCATCCATCCATCCATCCATCCATCCATCCATCCATGTTATTTCTCCACCCATTGGTCATGTTCATCCATCCATCCATCCATCCATCCATCCATCCATATATCCATCCACTTATCTTATTTGTCCATCCATCATCTATCCATTTTTATCATATCCAGCCATCCGTCTATCCAATTTGTCCACCCATTCTATCTATCCTTCCACCCATCGACTCACCCATCCACAATTCTATCCATCCTATACACACATTTTAATTGTCTTTATCCGTCCACCTATTGAATTCATTCATTCATAAATCCATCCATCCTTCCATTCATCCGTCCATCCATCCATCCATAATCATAATTATCATAATTATCATATCCACCCATCTATCTATCCAATTTGTTCACCCATCTGTCATATCCATCCATTCATCCATCCATGTTTCCATCCTTCCTATACACCCATGTTATTTCTCCACCCATCTGTTATATCTATCCATCCATCAACCCATCCATCCATAATTACATCCATCATATACACCCATCTTTATCCTTCCATCTGTTGAATTCATTCATTCATCCATTTTTTAAATCTTATTTTACCATCTATTGTGTCTATCTACACAGTATAATCCATACCATGTAATCTATCCATCCATCCATCCATCTACCCACCCATCTATCCATCCATCCATCCATCTACAAGATTTTTACACAATGTTCTACTCAGCACTCTCTGCTGTGTTTTATTAGCATTCCTTCAATTATCTCTCATTTCACTCTGTGCATTAAACTGGAGCCTCAGGATATGATGTCATTTAACTGTAGTGCAACATGCGCTGAATTTATGATGGTGTATAAAAGCTTTATGTACGCTTCATGGCCGCTTCAGGGGAGGCTAAAACATCGACTCCATCCATGTGCTGTCCACAGTAAATGTAACACATGTGCAGAAGGATTTGCTTTGTCTTTGAGTTATTTTGTTCAGCATATGATTGGCACATAGCATTACTAATGCTACTAATGCTACTAACACCTTTCACATAGACAGACTTTTACACACAGCAGATGCAGACTTGGACAGCTGCTGTACGTCATTTGTTTTGGGAGAGTTTTAAGGAACTACTGAAAGGATTCCTGTACAGTCTCAGGTTTCTCCAGCTGACTTAAATGGTGGAGAATAAAACTTGAGCTGAGTAGTATGAGGTTGGTTATGGTTGAAGAGCTGCTTTTATAAACAGAGTTTTGAGCTATTTAGAGATATATTGAGATATTTGAGCTAGTTAAACTCTACATTTAGTCATAGAATTTAAAGGTCACTTCAGATTTACATTATCAAAAGTCTCTGATGATTAGAAAGTACCAAAGACCAAACAGAGGCACCAAATATTCTCTAAACTCAGGGTACTGCTTGATTTAATGCAGTTCTATCTGACTGTTTCTCATTAAGCAATACTTTAATCCAATAAATTGCTCCTAAATGATATAAAATCAGCCAAGAAAGACTTTCTATTGTCTATTCAGACCACATTATGACCATGTGGGTTTTATTTATGTGAATGTATTCTCGAACATATAAAATGCAGATCAAAATGCAGATGTAGATAAAGTGAACATTTGATTTTAAAGCATTTAAAAATATAAATTCTAAACTTTATTTGTCACATACGCAACCACATACATAGCATCGCATGTAGTGCAATGCCTTTTAACAATCTGTGTCATTAAACAATGGAATAGAAATAGAAATAGAAAATATTATAAAATAGGAAAATTAAAAACAATAAAAATGGAAATCGAAATTATTATATATATATATATATATATATATATATATATATATATATATATATATATATATATTATATATATATATGATAATTTCGATATATATAAAATTTTCTATTATATATATATATATATATATATATATGGATTGGCGTCAGGTGTGAATAAATTCATTAATCAATTAATACAGCTGTATTTATTGACACTCGCACACATTTAAGCTCATGCTTCATGTTTATAACTTGAATAGCATATGCTAAAGAAATATATAAAAAAAAAATTGTTTTTTTAAAATTACTTCTGACATTTTTGTGTCATTTTTACTTTAATTAAACAACGTGAACTCAGTCTATTGTGATGTGATGTGATGTTCCTTTATTAATCCCCCTTAGAGGAAATTCAAGTTGAAATATCAACAAAAATCAAGAAAATAAATTAAATAAAAAAACAATAATAATAGAATAAATAAAAATAGAATGCAATAAATGAAGATAAAAAAAATATTGAAACAGTATCATAAATCAGTTTGTATATCCATATGCTAGAGTTACTTTTATATATATATATATATATATATATATATATATATATATTATATACAGTGAGACAAAAAAGTATTTAGTAGCCACCAATTGTGCAAGTTCTCCCACTTAAAAAGATGAGAGAGGCCTGTAATTTTTATCATGGGTATACTTAACTATGAGAGACAGAATGAGAAAAAAAAATCCAGAAAATCACATTGTCTGATTTTTAAAGAATGTATTTGCAAGTTATGGTGGAAAATAAGTATTTGGTCAATAACAAAAGTTCATCTCAATACTTTGTTATAACCTTTGTTGGCAATGACAGAGGTCAAACGTTTTCTGTAAGTCGCCACAAGGTTTTTACACACTGTTGCTGGTAGTTTGGCCCATTCCTCCATGCAGATCTCCTCTAGAGCAGTGATGTTTTGGGGCTGTCGCTGGGCAACACGGATTTTCAACTCCCTCCAAAGATTTTCTATGGGGTTGAGATCTGGAGACTGGCTAGGCCACTCCAGGACCTTGAAATGCATCTTACGAAGCCACTCATTCATTGCCCGGGCGGTGTGTTTGGGATCATTGTCATGCTGAAAGACCCAGCCACGTTTCATCTTCAATGCCCTTGCTGATGGAAGGAGGTTTTTACTCAAAATCTCACGATACATGGCCCCATTCATTCTTTCCTTTACACGGATCAGTCGTCCTGGTCCCTTTGCAGAAAAACAACCCCAAAGCATGATGTTTCCACCCCCATGCTTCACAGTAGGTATGGTGTTCTTTGGATGCAACTCGGCATTCTTTCTCCTCCAAACACGACAAGTTGAGTTTTTACCAAAAAGTTCTATTTTGGTTTCATCTGACCATATGACATTCTCCCAATCCTCTTCTGGATCATCCAAATGCTCTCTAGCAAACTTCAGATGGGCCCGGACATGTACTGGCTTAAGCAGGGGGACACGTCTGGCACTGTAGGATTTGAGTCACTGGCGGCATAGGGGTGTTACTGATGGTAGCCTTTGTTACTTTGGTCCCAGCTCTCTGCAGGTCATTCACTAGGTCCCCCCATGTGGTTCTGGGATTTTTGCTCACCGTTCTTGTGATCATTTTGACCCCACGGGGTGAGGTCTCGCGTGGAGCCCCAGATCGAGGGAGATTATCAGTGGTCTTGTATGTCTTCCATTTTCTAATAATTGCTCCCACAGTTGATTTCTTCACACCGAGCTGCTTACCTATTGCAGATTCAGTCTTCCCAGCCTGGTGCAGGTCTACAATTTTGTTTCTGGTGTCCTTTGACAGCTCTTTGGTCTTGACCATAGTGGAGTTTGAAGTCTGACTATTTGAGGTTGTGGACAGGTGTCTTTTATGCTGATAACGAGTTCAAACAGGTGCCATTAATACAGGTAACGAGTGGAGGACAGAGGAGCCTCTTAAAGAAGAAGTTACAGGTCTGTGAGGACGAACGAGGAGTTACAGGTCTGTGAGGACGAACAACGAACGAGGACTAGCAACTAAAGCAGACAAAGACAGGACTATAAATAGGAAACGTAATCATAGAAACATTAGGTGCAGGTGAACATCAATCAAGACACATTAGGTTAGGGCCGGGCTTAACTGACACATGGCCGACGTAAACAAAAACAGACATGACATAACAAACCCCTGCTGAGATCCCCCTAGTGGTTCAACCCCAGCCCTGCTACCCGTAACATCTCCCCCCTCTCAAAAGCGCGGCTCCCGACGCGCCAAACCTTAGCCCTCCCCAAAAAGTCCGGTCCAGCGATGGGTCCTGAGGAGGAGCTAGGAACATAGAGGCCGGTGGGGGAAGCGAGAAGCAGGGCGAGGCACTTGGGGAGGGAGCGAGAAGCAAAAGCAAGGCGAGTGGGGGGAAGCGAGGACCAAGGCGAGGCAAGTGGGGGGAACGAGGGTCAAGGCGAGGCACGTGGGGGGAGTGAGAAGCAGGAGCGAGACAAGTGGGGGGAGCACAGTACCCGACGGCAAGGCCAAAGGGTCCCACGCGACGTCCACAACCGAGCGGAGGCGCCGAGCGACGTCCACAGCCGAGCAGTAGCACCGAGCGACGTCCACCGCCGAACACTCGCACCGAGCGACGTCCACCGTCGAACGATGGCTCTGGGGCGACGATGTCCGTCTCGCTGGGGTCTGGAACTCCCCAAGGGGCGGGAGGGTGGGAGCTAGGTGCTGCCGGAACTCTCCTCCGCTGGCGACGGGCGGGGCAGCGCCCCCCATGGAAGCTACATCGTGGGGCGACGCCCCCCACAGGAACATGGGCGGAGCGAGAGTCGGAGCAAACAAAACAACAAAAAAAAGTTCAAGGTCCGGGGCCCTGGCCGGAACTCTCCTCCGCTGGCGAGCATTGGGGCAACGCCCCCCACGGAAGCTACATCGTGCGGCGACGCCCCCCACCGGAACCTAGGCGGAGCGAGAGCCTGAAACAAAACCTTGAAACTCCGGCCCTTGGCCGGAACTCTCCTCCGCTGAATAAAAACGGGGCCACGCCCCCCACGGAAGCTACATCGTGGGGCGACGCGCCCCACCGGAACCTAGGCGGAGCGAGAGCCTGAAACAAAACCTTGAAACTCCGGCCCTTGGCCGGAACTCTCCTCCGCTGAATAAAAATGGGGCCACGCCCCCCACGGAAGCTACATCGTGGGGCGACGCCCCCCACGGGAACATGGACGGAGCGAGAGAAAAATCAAAAATCCTCCAAAAACCTAACTTTTCTGCCGGAACCCTCCTCCTTTCCTTAACCACGGGCGGAGAGAGGGGCGGAATAAAAAAAAAAAACAAAAAAAAACACTCCGAACCAGAGCGCAAACTAAAAACCAAGCAAAACATTAAAACCCGGAAACGAAAAACTAACCTTCTTGCGGAAGATTCGCGCTGGATCTGTTCGGTTTGGGCTAGTCCTTCTGTTACGGTCGGTAGTGTCCGGCAGGATATAACAGACCCAACGCGAAGCTTGACGTGAAAATCGGGGTTTTATTAACATAAAGCACGAGACATGAACATGAAACAGAAACTGCGACACTACACCAGCCTACACACAAACGAGGACTAGCAACTAAAGCAGACAAAGACAGGACTATAAATAGGAAACGTAATCATGAAACATTAGGAACAGGTGAACATCAATCAAGACACATTAGGTTAGGGCAGGGCTTAACTGACACATGGCCAACGTAAACAAAAACAGACATGACATAACAAACCCCTGCTGAGATCCTCCTAGTGGTTCAACCCCAGCCCTGCTACCCGTAACAGTCTCAGAGCACAGCCCTGATAACAGTGTCAGTATGGCAGCACTGGGGCCTGAACTCCTGACCTTCTGACCAATAATCCAGAGCTTTAATTTTAAAATATTGTCATTTGTTTTTAAGACTTCCTATGCTTCCGAACATATATTTCTCATCTTCTTTATCTGTATTTTGCTTTCAGGTCACTCAGATCATCAAACCAGCTCCTTCTTAAGGTCCCATGTTATGTTATGTTCACGTCTAAAGGGGGATCAGACTTTCTCGGTTGCTGCACTCGCACTCTGGATCAGATTCCCTATCTAAATTAGATCCCGCTCTTCCATTACCACTTGAATCTCATTTAAAAGCCTGTTTTTATTCCAGTGCATTAAAAAAAGCTTGAAGGTTTTTTCTGCTCACTTCCTGGTTATTATTTTACCTTATGGCACACATTAACTGTATTAATTCTTTTTCTTTTTTTCTTTTATTTTGACTGTACAACACTTGGTCAAATCCTGATGCGCTTTATAAATTAAACATGTTCATTACACCTGAGTCTGTAAAATGGATAAGAGTACGCATTACTACATAAAGTACACAATAAAATTCACAACAGTGTGAGGAGTGCACAATGCAAGGTAACTCTAACAGTAACCCTGCTTCATCACACCGTCCGGCATTGATTATTTTCCTGTAACAGCATGCCCCCTAGTGTTTTACTCCTTGTATGTTATCTGTGAATCTGAGATTTTTTTCCCCCCAAACATTACATAAAACAAAAAGAACTGCATAAAAGCAGACTTTTCTCCCCCATCCCATTTTTTCTCATTTAATACATACATATTTGTGGATTTGTGGTGTGTTTAATGCTAAAGCCAATTCTCTCAGATTTTCTACATTAAATTACTTTTATATTGATATTTTATACTAAATAAATATTCAATAGTGATATTTAATTCTTTCTTTCTTTCTTTCTTTCTTTCTTTCTTTCTTTCTTTCTTTCTTTCTTTCTTACATTGACACATCATTCTATTTTATTCTAGTTTCTTACATTACCCAGAATGCCATCTGATGACCTGCTCATACTGGTGCAGTAGAATTTATGCTTCTATGCTGCGTTCAACTAAAGCTTGTGACTCTTTCCATCTTCCTACTTGAACAACATCGGAATTCCTACTCGGAAAAACAGGAAGATCCCCTCAAACCTGAGTTCAGCATTAGACGTGACATCAACATGGCTCTTCACACAGTCTAAAGTACATCAAATATCACTTTACTGCTTCAGTTTGTCGTAGTATAAATAGTAGTGTAAATGTGTTACATCTATAAGACTGACCATACTGTATATTGTTTTAAGTAAATATCAATAATGTTTTTTGGCTAGTTTGAATGCTAGCAAAGGACATGCTTCAATGGAGGCCTACTTTTTTTTCTCCAAAAATAATTCCGAGTTCCCACATTTGAGTTAAGTTGGAGTTGACTTTAAATTCACCTTTAACAAAAGAGAACAATGAAGTCTGTCCTCAAAAAAGCTCACTGAATTTACATAAATTAAATGTGTACATCGGTTAAACATGACTGAATCGAGCAACACAATTTAACTTTAACACAATTAGTTTTTCTAGAGTCAACCTGACTTGATTGTGGATTTAAATCTAACCCTGAGCTCAAACCTGAGTTTAGAATCAAACCTCTAATGTTGGTGTTTAGTAACAGACTTGAGCAAGGCCCTTAACCCTCAGTTGCATTTTTTTTTTGCTTTCGGCTGCTCCCTGTTCGGGGTCGCCACAGCAGACCAACTAGTCCACACAACAACTTGGCAAATGTTTTATGCCGGATGCCCTTCCTGACACAACCCTCCCATTTTTCCAGGCTTGGGACCGGCACTGCATCCAGTGGCTGGGAATCGAACCCAGGCCTTTCGCATGATAGGCGAGAACCCTACCACTGAGCCACCAGCTTTTATGTTAAAACTTCCAACATCATAGAGTCTAACATCTGCAACAGTGTCTTCAGTACTTACATTTACATTTCCAGCATTTGGCAGAAGCCCTTATCCAGAGCGACTTACATTTTATCTCATTTTAGACAACTGAGGGTTGAGGTCCTTGCTCAGGGGCCCAGCAGTGGCAGCAAAATCACAACCATCTGATCAATAGTGCAACACCTTAACCACAAAGCTAGCATATCCCAGTACTTCTGTGTAGGATTTCTCTCATTAATGTGATATTTGAAGTTAAACATTGCTGAAAAAAAATGGAGTGCCAGGTTTATTTATTTATTTGTTTGTTTGTTTGTTTGTTTGTTTGTTTTTTTTTATTTATTAAAAAACAAACTGATAATTTTCCCTTTGTTTTTTCTTTTCAATTACTATTAAACACCAACGTAACTCAATACCAGCACAATACATCCGCAATACAATACAACACAATACAAAACTTGTATTTATATCATAAATATTTTAATATAACTCTATGTAATGTGTTTCCAAATTGCAGAGTTTTCCTCTAAATAAAGCTAGACTCACTAAATGTTTTCAGCCACAACAGCGTAGATGACCATGTTCCCCTTGAAACACTCATGACCGCCAGCACACATGAGAAACAACTTCTTTTCATTAATTTATAGCTTCACGTGTTTTTGCATATGAAAGTGTTGCTGCATGATTTATTTTTTCATTAAAAAGCAGATCAGTTTCAGAGAGTTTTCGGTTCCGAATGTGGACTCCCATTTTTCCTGCTTTCTCAACTGGTGACTCTGGCTTTTTTATGACTTCTGCACTTGGATGGTTATTAAAGGGAAAATAAAAACAGTGACAGACAAAAACCAGACTGTTTACTGTGGAATTTTTGCTTTTTTTTACGCACAGTGTCTGGTTAGCATTCGCAAGTGTGTTTATATGAATTTAAGCTTTTAACCAGTAAAAAGAAGAAAGAAAAAACATTTTAGATTATTATTATTATTATTATTATTATTATTATTATTATTATTATTATTATTTTTTGCTAGTATTTAAAAACCTCCTAATAATAAATCAGGTTCATCTGCGTAACTTAAATATTTCTGATTGTTTTTCAAACAATTCCCTTTAATTTTAATGTTTTCCCTTTTTTGTATTTAATTCTACACAATATTACTGATATACTGATTCATGTAGTAGTTTATTTTTTTTTATTACTTTTTATTTTTATTATACGGTTGTATACTGTATATATAAAACCTTATTCTGTTTTATTATTATTTTTTGCTTATATTTTCACTTTTATCTCTGTTCATATTATTACACCACTGTTAATTTTCAAATAGTTTATGATAAAAAAAATTACTTTTTTGTACAGCACTTTGAGTTATCATGCATTATTATTATTTTGTTTCCTGATCTGTTCAGTACTCTCTCATCATTTTAATCTAATTTAATTTCATTTAAATTTCATTTCATTTCATTTCATTTCATTTCAAAATTTTATTTTAGTGGAAAAGTAAATGCTCTTTCTAGTTATTTTGTGCAATAATTAATTTAAACAACAATTCTTCCTTCGTTCTCATGCAGTGTGCCTATATTTTTTATAGTTACTCACATGCTGTTGTGTGGCTTTGAATATTTCTGGTCATATTGTGTTTTGACCTGTTAAGCGGTTTCCCAGCATGGGTATGTTTTGTGTGTGTGTGTGTGTGTGTGTGTGTGTGTGTGTGTGTGTGTGTGTGTGTGTGTGTGTGTGTGTGTGTGTTCCTGCTCTTTGCCCCAGGAAGTGTGTCTGGAGATAGCACACAGTCCTGGATGTGCATGCACTTTTTTTTTTATCTAAATATGAAGAAATAGTAGCTGTTGTACTAAGTAAATCTTTGTTTAACTTCTTTCCTAACTTCACTGCATGGTGATAAACAATGATATCACTGAGAATTACACTAATCACTGGTAATGTTTACAGCCAGCAGACTGCAAACACAACTACTGGAAATGACATTTACTAAGCATTCATTATTTAGGGAGAGTAATACTGTACACTGTATATTTCTGTGTAAATAGATTTTATCCTCATTACTACCATGTGATAGCATCATATTCTTTGGAAAGCATACACCTCACTCCTACACTAACTTCTGATTGTAAACTAATTACATATGAGATTTTCCTAAATAACATCTGGATCTGGAAAGGTTAAGCTCAAGGTAAGATCCAGGGTCAGATGTCACGGCCTGAGCTACTAGATAATAAAAACAAAGTTAAAAGTTAGGCCAGTGTTGCCAAGCATTTAAATAATACTTCATCCTTCTGTATGGCATAAATTAAATGCTGGGATAAAACAGAAAAAAATCTGTTTAAACAATTTTAAAAAAAACCCCACAAACAACGACAAAACACTTTTCTGAAGTTATTTTATTTTATTATTATTATTTATATCTTAATTATTACTTAATAAAAACAGTAAGCTGGGTGTTAAAATATACTTTTGCTCCCTATGTTGCATTATTATTATTATTATTATTATTATTATTATTATTATTATTATTATTATTATTATTATTATCATTGCTGTGAGTGCGTGAGAGAGCGAGCAAGCGCGCAAGCGCCTTCTGCTGCTTTCTGATTGGTCACACGTTGAGCCCAACAGCCAATCCAGAACATTCTATGCGGAAGTGAAGCGGATGCACTCAGACCCTACGATCTACAAATCATGGGAAATCCACAAGTCACTACCAGATGGTTTGTAGCTTCGTGATTGTGCGCAGGAGGATGATGTAAAAGGCAGTAACGCCGCAGGCTGGACTCATAAACTGTCAAACACACAGAGGGACTCAACACAAACACTCAAACTAACTGATACTTATTTAATTGTCGAGCTTCGGTTCTATACAACAGCTCGTTTTTTGGTAAGTTATCCATCTTAACTCTTTGGTAAGATCTGATATATGACGTATTTGTAACTAACTTAATAATAATAATAAATCAATTACACTGCTTAACATGTAGGTCTCCATTTTGGAGTTAACATTACATGGCTTTATTTTAGAACTTTTGACATGATTTTACAACTCCACTGTTTCTTGTGTCACAAATATAAGATCTAACGTAAATTTGTTAGCAATACATCTTTTCCGTAAACTTCCGTGTTAGTAGTTGCGCTTCGAGGTAATAGCCAATCGCAGCGCAGATATTGAGACGGTTTAACCAATCGCAGCGCAGATATTGAGTCGGTTTAGCCAATCGCAGCGCTGGAGGCGGGATTCTGTCGGAATACGTGTGGAGAACGCTTCCTCATAGCATGAAAATATATTAGATTGTTTACTGTTAAGTTCACGAATATTGGACAGTTTTCACGAAAATGAGCTCAAAAAGAAATAACACATGTAATGAAGTGCAGTTTGAGTTAAACATTTGCGGATATAATATTGTTTTTATCTTAAATATTAAAAGAAAAAGTAGTATTTTTTTTCTTATATAGGTAAAACACTGAATTAAAAATTATTGGCACCAATGCTATGATTAATGCTGAAGTTTGAAGTCTCCATTGGAGAGAATGACACAGGCCTGTGACTGTAACAAAGCCAGAGATATCTGTATGTCCAGGATCTTGGTACAGTCTTCATACAGAACATTTTAAGCTCATTTATATATTCAGATTTGTGCAAGTTGACTTCAGCAGCAACACCTGTTTCTCAGCGAAGAGGACAAGTCTGCACTAAAAACCATTCGGTTACTGTAAATAAGTGACACTTCTACCTTTTGTGGCAACTTCTGGAGTAGCCTGCAACTTTCTCACACATCAGTTGTGAAATAGAAAGAACACGGCAGACCAGAATTAAACTCATTTTTGGCTAAGCATGGCTGTGCACTGATGCAATAGTGATATTTGTTTGTTTCATCATTCCTCGATCTCTTTCAGTTTATAACAGCGATGTGGTAAACACTGATAATGCAGGAGTTTTATGGAAAAGTCTTTCATAGAAAAACCTTTCTAAGAAGGAAACATTCGATCAGTTAGGAGATTGAATCATTCCCAAAATTTTCCTTAATTTGTATGCTGTTAAATGGTCATTTAGATAATACCATGCTACCCTCAAACTATGATATTTAGAGATTGGATTATAATACTGTGGAAAGTTTAAACCATTACAATAATTCTGTAGCTTGCGAGTGTTTCAGTTACTTTTTTATGTACACAGGGCATGGAGAAACCAAAGCAGGATCCCTTCGACAGAGCCAGACTACAGGTGATTAAGGATGGCTATGAACGAGCATTCGAGTGCATTAACAGGGCTCTTTCTGAGGATGAGGCGGGACACAAGATGCAGGCTCTGGAGCTTTACCGCCAGGGACGTCAGCACCTTCTCCGAGCTCTCAGCGTGCCCACGAGGGGAGACGAGTGCGTCGGCGCTCAGTGGGATTCGGCCCGGCAGATGCAGCAGAAGATGCAGGAGACTCTGAACAACATCATGTCTCGATTAACAATGCTGGAGAACGGCACGGCTCCCTCGGCTGCTCTTCCTGACTCGCAGAGACCAGGGAACGAAGCGACTTCTCCGAACCTGTACCCTACACTCCCTACGAGACCGCCGCCACCCACGGTTCTGTTCCCCAGCAGCCAGGCCGCAGGAAGCGAACAACCTCCCGCGTACTCGCCACAAGCTGCTGACGGACACGTCAGTATTTCATACGGAACAGCTACAGGAGAGCTGTCTTTAGTCGGGGAAGAGTTCTACAGCCATGCGTCAAGCTCAAGTACCTCGCCACAGATCCTGGGGGAAGATGGAGAGGAGCTGTTTTTCCTGCCTACTGGTGTCCAGATCTTCTTCGTCACCCCCGATGGACAAGTGAGCGCACCCTCTTATCCAGGATACCTGCGCATCGTGAAGTTCACCAACAACTTTTCGGAGACGATGCCCACCAGGCCACCAGCCTTCCTACAGGTAAGCAATCAAAGCCTTGGAAGAACTTACTTAGCACTCTCATGAGCTAGCTAACATGAACTAGCGAAACCCTTTACTAAAAATCCAATTAGAGCAGTTTAACTAAACAGTTAGCAAATAATACAAAACATTAAACTTTAAAGGTAAGCAGTGAGTGTGTGTGAGATCAGAAACAGGTGAAAAGTCTGAAAAGTAAGTGAGTGTGCACTGTGAGACGTGGAGACTGGAGCAGATTTCCGAGATATTAAAATCGAATATGGGTTTGTCCTGATTTGTGCAAAAGTACATTATAAAACATACACCGATCAGGCATAACATTATGACCATCTGCCTAATATTTTGTTGGTCCCCCTTTTGCTGCTAAAATAGCCCTGACTCGTCATACACTGTGTATTCTGACACCTTTCTATCAGAAGCAGCATTAACTTCAGCAATTTGAGCAACAGTAGCTTGTCTGTTGGATCGGATCACACGGGCCAGCCTTCGCTCCCCACGTGCATCAATGAGCCTTGGCCGCCCATGACCCTGTCACCGGTTCACCACTGTTCCTTCCTTGGACCACTTTTGATAGATACTGACCACTGCAGACCTCAAATCCTTAAGCTTGTCCATTTTTCCTGCTTCTAACACATCAATTTTGAGGACAAAATGTTCACTTTCTGCCTAATATATCCCATCCACTTAACAGGTGCCATGATGAAGTGAATAACACTGATTATCTCCTCACCTGTCACTGCTCATAATGTTATGGCTGATTGGTGTAAGTTAAATTCAAGAGAAAAAGCTGTGGGTAAGAAGATAGACACTCTTGGCAAAGGCCATACATATGATCAAATGATATTTATGTCACATTGCATCAATTGTGTCGTTAGATATTTAAAGAACAAAAAGTGTGCATCCAGAATCGTGCACCTATATAATATAATATAATATAATATAATATAATTTTATATATATATATATATATATATATATATATATATATATATATATATATATATATATATATATATATATATATATACTAAATCCAGAGTTGTTTAAACAATTAATAGCGCTGAATATGTACATTTGGTTTGAGTCCTGGGTTTCACCTGTGAAGACTGCAGTTGTTAATAAGGATAAACCAACATGAAGACCAGAGAGCTGTCTATGGAAGACAAGCGAGCCATTTTGAAGCTGAGAAAAGAGGGAAAATGAATCAGAGCTATTGCACAGGCACTGGACACCATCAGAACAACAGTTTAGAGTGTCTTGAAAAAGAAAGAAACCACTGAGCAACAGGCACTGGACAGTTTACAGAAAGCCATTGTGTGAACTGTGAGGAAAAACCCAAAACAGCAGTCATCAACAGAGGTGAAGGTATCACTGTTTATTATTCAGAAACATTATGAGAAGAAAGTGGAGGCCATTCCACAAGACGCAAACCAGACTAGAATTCACAAAGAAGTAGAGGGAAGAGCTACAAAACGCCTGGAACCAAGATGTGCCTCTAGCAAAGTGCTGGAAAGGCTAAAGTGTGGAGGAAGAAAGGATCTGCTCATCATCCAAAACATACCTGTGAAACATGGTGGTGGTAGTATCAAGGCTCGAGCTTCGACGGCTGCTTCTAGTACATTCTCACTTAATCTTTACTGACGATGGAACTCATGATGAAAGAACCAAAATGAATTCAGCCAGAGTTTGTCTGACATTTTTCAGAGAAACCAATCTAAATGAATTGGGAGGAGCTTGGGAAGTCTTTCTGCAGCATTTCACCTCCTGAAGAGGAGACTGACGGGACAAACGCATCACAAAAGAACGAAGAATGATGTTGGTGATGTTCGGAGGAGGCTGTAGGTTGAGTAAGCGTTTATGATAGATATTAAGACATGTCCTGGTGCTGCTATCTTGTTGATGATGATGATGATAACTGCATGCCTGAATGAGCTAATGCACTTTATTTAGATTGCAGTCATTCAGATAGCACCCTTTCCCCCACTTTCACAAACTTCAGCAGGTGATATTGCAGGCTTAGTTAATCAGTCCTGCCCCTGTCCACATGAGGAGCGTGCATTCACTGCTCGTTATCTGTCAGGATGTCCTGGAATGACATCAATGTCGTGAAAAGTCATGAGGCGTTGTCATGTTGGAAGAGATAAAGACGACGGCCAGCCGCGTGGATGAGTTTAACCTTGTAAGCGACCACATAGAAGAAAAAAGAAATCAGTTTTGTCGTTTCCATTTGTGGAGCCAAATTGAGGGTTGTGTGTCTGTTGGAACACTTAAAATACTTTCCAGATGAAATTTGGAATATCGGAGTGTTTACGTACAGACTGAAAGAAATTTGTCTGTGTTTGATTATGAAGTCTCTTCACTATCCTCCTGTGCTCTTTAAACTCTCCACAATACCAACATCACATTCAGTCCCAGTGACACACGTCTTTGGTTTGGATGTTAATGGTGTGCTTACACGTACAATCTGATAACACCCAAAGGAAATTGTTGTTGAAAACTCATGCAACCACAATATTGCCGAGCTTAAAGCTATCAGATCAGCCTGAAGTTACGTTTTTTTGTTGTTGTTTTTTAATTTATTTACTAACTTATTTTAATAGATATATTTTAGTAGATATTGTTACTTGAAATTCACAGAAATCACAGTAGTCAGTTTATTTACCTCAAATGTGTTTATTTATTTAATTACTTATCCATTTATTTGTGTACTTGTTTGTTTATTTAACTATTTTTATTGACAATTAAAAAGTGTATTTATTTAAATATTTATTTACATAAATTTTTGTTTTTCATTCACTTACACATTTGTTTTCGTTAAACTATTTATTTATCCATGTATTTATCTACTCACTTGTTACTGTGCTTGTTTGCTTATTTATTTATATTTAATCGCCTACCTACTTGTTTTTGTTAAACATTTTGTTTAGCCATGTAGTTATTTACTGATTGATTTATTTGTTTATTTAACCATTTATTTAGCTAGGAAATTTACTCACCTATTTGTTTGTTTAGCCATTAATTTACTTATGTATTTATTTATTTGTTTTGTTTGTTTACTCGGGTTGTGGTTAAGTTCCAGAAAACATGCCCTCAGGTTGCTTATTGACTCTAAATTGCCCATCCAGGTGGTATTCCCTGCCTCACACACAGCATTCCTGGGATAGACTCCGGCTCTGCCTTGACCTTGACCGGGATAAAGTGCTTCTTAAAGATGACTGACTGAATGAAAGTGTCATTAACGCAATGACGGAGCAGTCTTATCCCTAAACTCTTCCTTATTCGTTATCATGAAGCCCCGCCTCCTAAATCTGATAACTTCACCTGCTCTTTCTCAGCACCATACATAACTTTCACATGCAAATAAAGGCTTGCGTCTCTGCTTATACAGCACATTTACTCCAGAAACAGAATCGGCATTAAATGTCTCGTGTCCTAAGAGTCGAGTATCCTCAAGAGGAACATATGTATGCATTCTTAGCTGAACTTTGTCCTGCACAGGAAGTGTGAAAGAGGGACTGTGCTTCAGGTCATCATACTCGGAGTGCAAGCTCTAATGCAACATCCTGACTTTAATCCAACATAGTCATGTGATGGAAGTTTTTTTTTTTCTTTCTCCTTGCCCCATGCCTCAGAGCAGATTAGAGGGGAATTCCACATACTGATGCTGTCTGATTTATTTATTTATTTATTTTTTCTTCTTCTCATACTTTAAGCATGTGTGTGTGTGTGTGTGTGTGTGTGTGTGTGTGTGTATAAATGTATATTATATTTTAGTCACACAGTTAAAGCCATTTTGGAATTTTTTCTAAATAAGTCGTTTAATTAAATGCCGAAATTATATTATTTATTATAATTATATTAGGCAGCAAGTGAACATTTTGTCCTCAAAGTTGATGTGTTAGAAGTAGGAAAAATTGGCAAGCGTAAGGATTTGAGCGAGTTTGACGAAGGGCTGAATTGTGATGGCTAGAGGTATTCTAGACTTACATTTTCATTCATCTGAATCTGCTGCTTATGTACAATGATTTTTTTTTTTTTAAATAATTTTTTACTGTTTGTTTATTTTCTACAGCTTAAATAAAAGTACCACTGAACTCATTTCTGAAATGTTTTAGGAAATGATTTGTGTCGTCTGTCGTGATTTTAAATGTTTCTTTCCCACCTGTACATGTTCCCGTCATGATCTTTTTTTTACGTACAGACGCACGAGTAGCCGAGTGACCGAGATGTTTTGTGTTGATTTTCAGGTGTGTGACTGGCTTTACCCGCTCATGTCCACTGACTCTCCAGTCCTGCTGTGTAACACAGGAGTCTACATGTTCCCTGATCTGATGGCTCCCTCTCCGGGCTACTACGTGGGCGTGGTGCTGTCCTCCGAACTGCCCCAGTCAGAGCGTAACCTCTTCCAGGACGTCCTGTCCCAGCTGACGGACCTGAGAGTCCAGGTGGGTTTCTACATGGATACGCTGTCTCTTAGCTGTGGGTCAGGTTGATCGAGACCCGTTTTCAAGCATTTAATTTGAAATCGTAGCATTTTACAGATGCTAAAACATTTAAGGTATCGACCTCATTTTAAAATGATGAACCGTGACATACAAATTGTCTGAAAACAGAGCTGTTCTACTTTCTCAGATCCATTTAATAATAAAGAGCGAAACGTGCCTGGTGGAAAAATCATGAGCGCTAAGGTTGCAGTTACTTTCATTTCATGCCCACTTTATCTAAATGAACTTTGATTTGAGTTCTCGAGTCTCCATCTAATGGGCCAGTTGAAGTCGAGACACTGGGAACGTGGTGTATTTGGAGGAGCTGCGTATTATTAAGTAATGTCACACTACAGGAGTGGTTTTTTACTGCTGATTGATTAACATAAAAAAAACCCCAGAAAACTAATAATACTAATAACTACCAGTTTGATCCACCTTCCTACCATATGCCAGGGTTTTTGAGATTTTCTTTTTTGCTTCTTGTTTGTTTGTTGCAATGTTAGCTCCACAACAGACTTTCATTGATTATTTAGAGTTACTGAATGCCACTAAAACATTTCCAACCACCAAATTCTGTATTACTTACCCAAGTTTTTTGATCACGTTTGCTACAGTTATATCTTGATGAATGATGTATATTAGCCTCTAACAGTCCTTCCAAGATTTTGGTATTTTTTGCTATAGCAGAAATTAAAGCCCAATCAAACAAACACCAGGATATTCATTTGGAGCTTTGAATTTCTCATAATTACGACAGATTTTCTGCAGGTTTGAGCCGTGTCACGTGACATCATCATAACACACATTGTCATAGAAAGTAATTTCATAAAATATATTTCTTCACTTGTAGGAGTTTAAAGAAGAGTCATGTGCTTGTGATTTTAACCAATTTAAAGTTTTCTGCAAAACAAAGCACAACTACTCTGCAAGTTGTATCTCAAATTAAAAAAGCTGCAAAATCAAGCCTTTTTGGATGCAACAGTGAGACAAAAAACAAAACAACAAATTCTGGAGGGACTGGAAAAAATATGATATTGATATTACCTCAGGACACAGTACCGTGATACTGTGGAAAATGGAACATCATACATACGTGTCACTTGTATGGATTTTAAATATTTATTTATTTATTTATTTTAATTTTTATTGATTTATCTAATTATTTATTTGTTTTTGTTATTTAATGTAAATTAATTTTTTTTTAATTTTTTTTTTTTTTTTTTTTTTTAATTTATTTTTTATTTTTGCAGTGAACGTGTTATTTAATAGATTTGGTTTTCTCTCCCAGCTCAATCCTAATGCCCCTGTCTGCTTCATTAACGCATCCATTCCTGTTTCCACAGATTTCAGGTGCATTCGAGAGATTAAGAGATTTATTTAACCAGGTACCAGGTTGCAGGTTGGAGTATTGTTGAATGCCAAGTGCCTTTGTAGTTTCTGCAAAAACCTAAATTTCCAGAATCCATCCACACAGGGATGGGGTGTATTTACAGCTCCAGTGTGTTAGAGCTGAAGAATGTTTTTCAGTGCGTCATAACACAAGCTGTATGGAACGTAATTATAACGCAAACGTACAAACTTGCTCAGTTTTTTGCAAACCAAGCAACTGCTTCAACCCCATTCTTCTCTCTGATAATCAATGACGGCGGTCTTATATATATATAAAATAATTTTTTATGTATGTATGTATGTATGTATGTATGTATGTATATGAGAGAGAGAGTCTTTTATTTTGCTCATCATCATTGGCTAACAAGCTGTTTGGGGTTTGTTTCTAGCCGTTTTTTTTTTCCTTTTCACGTCAAACATTAGCAACTAGGAATGATTAGCATGAATGCGTGTAGACTAGCATCTGTCTGCATTGACTGTCATATTTCTTTGTTGTTTATTTGTAAAACTGAACAGATTTTAATAATTGCTTCAGAGTAAGCTAGAGGTTTTGCTAGCTCAGCCTGTTCCCTCAAATCTGATCGGTCATACGCTGTTGTGTGATTTGCTAAATAACAGCACCCTTGATGCTAGTACAGCTTTGATACGTTATAGTTTCATATAAACAGCTTTGAAAATGGGCAGAACTGTTGATATGGTGAAGCTTTCTGTAAGGAGATTTATAGTGTCAGAGATGTAAAGTTTCCTGCCTTCATGAAGGAGGAATTTACGTGGTTTTCAGTCACAACATGACAAACTGCATTGTTTTGGCTCAAACTTCAAGAGAGTAAAAAATAAACAGGCTGGTGAAGGGAAACAGTGTTTACAGATGCTGTAACGCAAGCATTCCAAAACGTTAAATGTAGCTCTAAATGGATAAAAAGTAGGAATCGCTGTGGTGTAAGGAATATGAGAGATAGGACATTCTGACATGCAGGAAAATAGTCAGCTTTCAGGGTGTTTGTGTTGTATTTCATACGTAGAGCATTTAACATACATGCTCACTTGCATTTTTGTGATGTCATCACTGTGTTATATCGCCACGCCCCAAACCTTCAGCTCAGGTTAAAGACTTCAAGGCACTTGACACTTCATTCAATACTCAATGCTTTCCATAGCTTGTGTTAGATAGAAACAGACAAGCTCGAGCATAAAGGCAGTGAAAGGTAGCATTAGCGCTGCTTCAAACTTCTCCCTGCTAGGCGTAATGACGACAAACCCAGGTGGAAAATTCAAATGAACCCTGCTACCTTTTAATCCTTTCATATCTTGGCATGAACACAGGGTTTCTTTTTACTCACGTCATCTGTCTGACCTACAAATAAGAAAAAAAGAGTTCATCAGTGACTCATTGTTATGATTAATCAGTTATGCCACAGATCGTAGTCGGACTTTCCAAACCGCGACGTATAACGATGTCACTGTTTCCTACCTGATGCCACACATTCCTGTTTGAGAACACACTCTGTAAACATTCCAGCTCCGGCTCGGCACCGAGCGTCACTGTCCTCCTTAAAGGTGCGAGCAAGTACAAACCCTCGCTTTGTTTTGGACATAACAGCCTGTTGTGTGAGGTGCTCCGTCTGCTGACTGACCGCACAATGCACCACCATCAGATCAGAACAAAGCGGCTGTTTGACGGAAAAAAAAAAAGATAATTGCAAAGTTCACAGATTCACATTCCCATGCAGAATTCCCACGTATCGCTTGCTTTTAGTGAGCGCGCTAGCGTGGTGCTGTAACGTGCATAATGTCATGTTTTAACTGCTTCGTACTCTCGTGTGTGTCCAAGCCGTCCGGAGAGGCAGCGGACACTATTAACCTGCCTCAGAAGGTGCCCATAGAGCCAGCCGTGCCTGAGGTGGCGCCCCCTGCTGAGGATGAGAAAGAACTGCCTGAGTGGAGCGAGAAAGTGGCTCATGGGATTCTTACAGGTGAGGCCTGAGGACATACAGTTCTCTCTAAACACCTAATTATATTTAATATTTATTTATTGGTTTACTTTATTTTTTATTTTTATATAATTTATATTATTATTATTATTATTATTATTATTATTATTATTATTATTATTATTATTTAAATAATTTTCTATAATATATAATACAATTTTAATAATTCCAAAGGAAGGCTTTTCACAACTTTACCACAACACGGACATGTGACGTATCAAAACGCTTAGCACAATTAGGAGAACTGCGTGACTTGTGTTCTGGTGACTTCACGTCCGCAACAGCCCTGAAAATATGCAGAATTGCAAAGTTACCGTAACATACACATGTGATATATCAAAACGGTCAGCACAATGAAGGGAACTGCTTGGCGTGTATCCTGGTGATGTATCCACTTGCCTCTCTATGTATTGGCACCCTATCTCTCCGCTCGCCTCCATAAACATTGGCACATTATCTGTTCACTCGCCTCCGAAAATCATCGGGCGTTACGACTACTTACTTCATCAAGCTAACATCAAAGTTTGTCACGACAAACTTTAACAATCTAGTTTTCTAATTGAATTGCACTGCACTCACAGGAGCTTCCTGGCTGAGCTGGGGATTATCGAAGGGAGCCGAGTACACAGGGAAGGCCATCCAAAAAGGAGCATCCAAACTGAGGGAACACATCACACCAGATGACACGCCAACCCAAGTCAGCCCTACGGTCACTAAAAGCCTCCACGTAGCTAAGCAAGCCACAGGAGGAGCTGTGAAAGTCAGCCAGTTTCTGGGTAAAACTTCCGTCAACACTGACCCTTCCAGATGTTTCATTACAAAACATAGTTTTTTGTTTTGAGTGCTTCTGAACGCTCTTGCTGTTGGCTGTTGCAGTGGATGGGCTGTGCACCATCGCTGGGCACGTGGGCAGAGAGCTGGCGCCTCATGTAAAGAAACACGGCGCTAAGCTGATCCCAGAGTCCATGAAGAAAGACAAGGAAGGACGATCGAACATCGACGGCGCCATGGTCGTAGCTGCAAGTGGAGTTCAGGGTAACGTTAAATACATAGGTTTATTTTTTTTCACACACACAGGACACTAATTATTTCATTAGGACCCTTTGTTTGCAAGTGAAGTGAAGGTGAGAGGTCTTGTGTAAGCATCTGCATTCTGTATTTGTACGTTTTGTTTAAATAGCTGGTTTTGAATCAATAGGAATTCTTTAATTATACAGCCATTGTACTGAATTGAAAAGTGCTTATTTTTCTCTATACAGAGGAAAAGGGTCACCTGGCTATGAGAAGCAGCAGTGAACATGCTACTCAAGAGCAAAAAAAAGCTTTTAAATATTTATCTTTTCAGTTAAAATCGAGTTAAAGATCCTGCTTAGAACTGGGATTAAATTATGAAAGTAAATGTATTTAATGGTATTCTCATTAAAGCAACTCTGAGCATAGAACAAAAACAAGAGGGAAGGAGCTTAGAAACATGGTAGAAATCTTTACACAATGAATAAAAGAGATTATTAATAGGGAGATATGAATATTTCTGTTCCAGTATTTCACTTTCAGTATTTCCTAGATAAAGCCAAGCGTGCTGCACTACCCCAGTATTGTGGACATTTTGAATCTCTAGCTGTATGACATGGACGGCTTACAGCTAGCTTAAACTGTTAGCTTCACAGAAAAAAAAAAGTGTCTCGTTCAGATATTTTAGCCAGTTTTTCTAACTTGAGTAATGAATGTGCAGAAATGAAAAATGACTTGTATATAAATATAGTACAATTGAAAAAAGTACCTGAGTACAGCAGTGACAAAGTACCTGTAGTCTTTATTGCCTAAAATTACCACAGTGCAAAATAAATCTTCCTTTAAAAAAAACAACAACTCTGTAGTCTGTCATCAATTATTTATTTATATGTTTGTTTGTAGCCAAAATGTAAAATAGAGCATTTACACCTGTACGTCGTGGGGGATACAGACTTTTACATTAAACTGTATACAGTGTAGCCTCGGCATACGGATGCCTTCCCTTATGAATTTTCCCAAACTTGGTGGCACGACTTCCTGTGAGGAACCTTGACATGGAATGGTTGGCTTGGGTCAGTTCTTTGAAAGCGGCTATACAGTTTACATACGCTTCATATTGGTCATATTTTTGGGTGGCTGGAACGGATTATCTGCATCTGTTACTACTTATGGGAAAATTCGTTTCGCAATACACATTTTCACCTTAAGAACTCTCCTCCTGAGCCAATTAAAGTTGTATGCCGAGGTTCCGCTGTAAATGTAAAGGGAAGTAGATATCCATGCGTACGTGCTTGTTATATTTGTTTTTCTGGTCTGATGTTGTTCAGGATTTGCCACGATGTGGACAGGCCTGGAAAGCGCAGCCAAGAACATTGCAAAGAGCGTTGCAACCGAGACCGTCACCACCGTCAAGCACAAGTGAGTAAGAAAGCATCCAGGAAGTACAGATTTCCAGTCTATATTATATATGTAAAGATTTCCTAAAGAACGTATCATACACTGACTGAATACGATCTCGTAATCTTAATCGAATCAAGCGTTACAACACTGCCTAACTTGCATTAAACACAGACTCGTATGTAGATTTGGATTCAAGCCCTCTACATGTACATCTCTCCCCTCTATGTGTTTACAGATTCAGGGGTCTTGAACATATCCAATTCCCAAAATGAGAAAAAGTAGCTCTTATCGTATAACGCTTGCCAATTATTAACAATCTAAAGCACTACTGTGGCTAATAGTGCTCTGATTGATATCTGGCACTCCTAATAATGGTTATGGTGACGGGGAACCTTTCAAGCTTAACACAATGATTAACTGATTCATCAGTTAATGAATGAAAACCTTTTTATTAATTCCCTTTTTTTTCCAGTTCAATTCATTATTAATAATTCAGTATTAGTTGTTGATTAAATCATTTCAGGAAGTTTATTAGTTGAATATTGGTGCCTAAAAATTAAATGTTACAGATTTCTCACAATATTAGGCTCATTTACACTGCCTTTTTTTTTTTTTATTTTACTACATTTAATATTTAAAATTTTTACTGATCCCATACACAAGCATACACAGGAACAGGAACGGTCCGAATTATACGCCAGATTTAATTACAAGACACTTATTCGTGAACTTTGTCAGTTATGATTTGTAAATCATTGGAGTGTTTTTGTGATTTCACTGGATTTCTGTGCGTCACTCAGTAGAAATGCTATAAACGAATGAAGCACTGCATGTATAGGAGATCGAATGCTTTAAACTGCATGCTTTTAACCCACACTTCCTCAGCTTCATATCCTCACATCTACCTCTGCTCCTTGCAATCTATTCTTAAAAAAAAAAAAAAAAAACCCTAATTTTTAACTGATGTGGATTATGTGGTAAAGGTATGGGGCAGCAGCAGGGCAGGCCACAGACCACGCCGTCCACTCCGCCATTAACATGGGCGTCACCGCCTTCAACATCGACAACCTGGGCATCAAAGCTATGGTGAAAAAGACGGGGAAAGAAACAGCACAGGCCATCCTGAAAGATTACAAGGTGCAAGACGAAGCGGAGACGAAGAAAGAAGAGGAGAAGCCCAAAGAGCAGAAATAGACTGCTGTCACGTAACGGACAGGGTTCTGCTTCAGACGTGTGTTTTACTCTGAAAATAAACACACTGCGTTCTGAATGTAAACGGGTTTACCATCATGGTGGACTTAATACTGACCTGCTTTGGTTTATCTACAAAAGAAATAACCTCTCACTGTTTTATTATTATTATATTACCAACATGCTGCCTATAACTTAGAGTCTGGGTCTATTTTTATATACCGATCAACTCCTCTTTGTAAGAATCCTCACAGGTTTTAAAGCTCTCCATCCTTGCCTTATTCTCTGCTCGCTGTGAAAGTTTAATAGATGGTAATCATCTGGGTTCAGGTTTACTTTGGCCTTTATTTGTCAGAGTTAAGACTCAAACCTGAACGCATAGAAGTTCAATTTCACGGTTCATCCCTTTCCTCGCTCCTGGATCCGGAGGATGATCTTACGCTAGGTCGCAAAAATCTGAGCGCAACATTTTCTCCAGGAATTCTCTAACAGCACACCCTTATTCCGTATGTGTTAAATAAACTTTTTTTGAGTTGATGCAAAAAAAAAAAAGTCACCCTTAAAATATGATTAATGTTAAAATGCATTTAAAATTCATTCATTCATTCATTGTCTTCCGCTTATCCGGAGCCGGGTCGCGGGGGCAGCAGTCTAAGCAGGGATGCCCAGACTTCCCTCTCCCCAGACACTTCCTCCAGCTCTTCCGGAGGGACCCCGAGGCGTTCCCAGGCCAACCGAGAGACATGCTCTCTCCAGCGTGTCCTGGGTCTTCCCCGGGGCCTCTTCCCGGTGGGGCATGCCCGGAACACCTCTCCAGGGAGACGTCCCGGAGGCATCCGAAACAGATGCCCAAGCCACCTCAACGGCTCCCTTTCGATGTGGAGGAGCAGCGGCTCTACTCCAAGCTCCTCCCGGGTGACGGAGCTCCTTACCCTATCTCTAAGGGAGCGCCCCGCCACCCTACGGAAGAAGCTCATTTCGGCCGCCTGTATCCAGGATCTTATCCTTTCGGTCATGACCCAGAGCTCATGACCATAGGTGAGAGTAGGAACGTAGATTGACTGGTAAATTTAAAATAAACTGTTATTGTCATAACAGCTGCAACTGCATTCATAAGGAAGCTTCACATAAATTTAATGTCATAAATGCGCACGATGGAAAATTGGTGCTTGTGCATGGAATATGCAAATTAGGAATAAGGGGGCGGAGTCTAATGACGGAACAAAGATTGAGCTGAAATTGAAATTCCAGTGTCAGAACTATTTCATAAATGTGTGTGTGTGTGTGTGTGTGTGTGTGTGTGTGTGTGTGTGTGTGTGTGTGTGTGTGTGTGTGTGTGTGTGTGTGTGTGTGTGTGTTTCAGATAATCAAACTTATTTGACTAATAAGGGCTAAAGTAATTTAGCAGTACAAGTTAAACTGGTAACAGTTTAGTAACATTTCTACAAATGTTCATGTCCTGTGTCTAAATGCTGCACTAGATCTATAGACTATAGATGACAGATTTCTATATTTAAATGCTTTATTTATAAAGATGTGTTCTAACTAATTTCATTTCATCTCTTTTCAAGCTTTAAGTCTATTTCCAAGCACTTTACACTGTTAGGAAAAGATTACATTAGAATGAAAGAGTATTCGATATCTTTTTAAAGTTGCATATTTCTGACTACTAATGTTTAGATATTTTAATGGAACTAAAGCTAATATTTCAATGATGCATTGCTATGCAGTTATTCCAGTGTCAGTAAATGAACGTGTGTGTGTGTGTGTGTGTGTGTCTCCCAGTTTGGTGTAGTTTTTATATTTTATTTCCAAGCTACCAGGAATAAGAAATAGTGATTTGATTGACAGCTAGCTGAGCTTGAACTGTGCTGTGTTTGTGTACACCAACATTCAGACACTGCCAGGCTTGACTACAGATAAGCTCAGACTCCTGCTGTTCACTGCCAAGGTCTCTGGGTGAAAAAAAAAAGGAAACTATGTACTCCATATTTTACAATTGTACCAAAAACAGTGACAAATTGGTGAAATTGAAATGTGGATGCATTTTACAGGACAACAGTTCTAAACAAAATCAGCAGGAATTTAGTTCAAAAGTTCCACATGACCCTCAGCCTGTTTCTTTTCTTTTCCTTTTTTTTCTTTTTAAACTTTGTATGAAAGAAAAACTGATACGTGATCAAGCATAGCATCAGACTGCAATGGAAAACCACTTTTGTGTGTGTGTGTGTGTGTGTGTGTGTGTGTGTGTGTGTGTCCTTCCTGTTAAGTACATTTTTCCTGTGTACGCATTAGGTTTAACTGCAGTGAAGTAATGGCTAAATATTAATATAATTATCTGATACAATAAACTGAGCTACTCAAACACAAAAGCTTTGTTTCTGTGTGTTGTTATTGTGGCTTTTCTTTTGAATGGTGTTTGTTTATCCAAACCTGGCCTCTGGTTAGTTCTAGTCTGATTTATTTGGCTCTACGATAAATATGAGGTATGAATATGTATTTATTTTTCTTTTATAGCTAAATTATTATAATTATCATCATCATTGTTATGATTATTATTGTTATTTATTTATGGTTAGTTCTAGTCAGATTTATTTGGCTATATGATAATTATGAGGTGTGACATGTAGAATACATTAACCTAGTCCCTGCACATATAAAAAAAATAAATTCAGAAATCCAGACAATAAAAAAAATGTATTTATTTATTCGTTTATAGCTACATTATTATTATTAGTAGTAGTAGTAGTAGAGTATCAATGTTATTTATTTATTTTATGATAGCTGTACTCATTTCCAGCGCACCTGGATGGAGGAGGGCTTCGACTGACTGCGCGTTGTGATGACGTCACCCGACGCGTCTTGGCCCAAAGCTGCAGAAAATGTGCCGTAAATTTCTAAATTATAAACTCATCGATATATTGCGGTGTGTACTTGATTGTGCGTTAATTTTCTGATAAATCGCATTCTGGAGGGACCGATAATTCTCTCTCTCTCTCTCTCTCTCTCTCTCTCTCTCTCTCACACACACACACACACACCAACTTACTTGCACAAAGGGAAAGGCAAAGCAGCATGTCTAAGCTTTTACACAGTTCCTGTGTAGAACATTGGAGCAGTCAGGACTCAGAGCAGATGTGGGTAAAGTTTGGAGTGTGTTTTTCTGCAGCGACAAACTCCAGATTATTTTATTTGCCATAGCGCCATCTAGCGCCAGAGATCATGCATGCATTTGTAACTGCAAACATATTTCAGATAAAGCTGTAAAGGCACATGCCCAAAACATGTCACATATATTTATGCAAAATTTATACATTTTTCTTAACATTACTTCTACTAATACTACTAATAATAATTAAATTAATAATAATAATCATAATAATAAGGGAAACCTCTAAATCCCACTATTATTATTTCAGTTATTTCTATTGTTCTTGCTCTTTACATCATCAGACCAGGAGACATTTCTTCAATCTTCATCTGTCCAGTTCTAGATTTGTGTCCAGTTATGATTTTGTCTTCTGCTGTAGTATTCCATCTAGGTCTGAATCTGGACTGTTTTGTGCATTTTGAGATGCCTTTCTGCTCACCACGGGTGTGAAGAGTGCTGGCCATTCTCCTCTGAGCTTTCAGTTCAGGCATGTGATTGTATGAGAGTGTAGACGTGTGTATGGTATAACAGATCACACACACACACTACAATGTATCTTTTATTTTCTATTTAATGAACTACAGCATAGAATTAAGACCAGTCTTTTTGGTATGATCCGCTTAATGAATAAAGCGCTGCTTGTGCTCATTATAAGACACACAGAGTTTGATAAATTGCTCAGAGAAGGCACACCCTCTGCAGCCATCCATCCTCCATCCTCTCTCTCATTTCTCTCCTTCTCCCCCTCTCTCATCTCTCCCCTCCTCCCCCTCTCTCATCTCTCCCCTCCTCCCCCTCTCTCATCTCTCCTCCTCGCCTCTCTCTCTCTCTCTCTCTCTCTCTCCTCTCTCTCTCTCTCTCTCTCTCTCTCTCTCTCCATCCTCCACTCTCTTTCCCTTTTTCTCTCTCCTCCTCCTCGTCTGAGGGAAAAGCTGAAGCTTGGGGCACAAAGAGATCGCATGGCCCTGCGCCCCACCGCACACGACTGAATGGCATTTTAACACACACTACACACACCTACACACACCTCGCCAACCCACGGACAGGATATACACGCACACATCCGGGCAAAGTAAGTAGAAAATGCCATTTCATTGCATATTTAAGACGCGCTGTTTAATGCCATCATCATCATCATCATCATCATCATCTTGATCATCATCAGAACCGTGTTTTAATGTAAACGCGTCGAGCTGATCAGGTACCTGCAGGATGCTGTGTGTGTGTGTGTGTGTGTGTGTGTAAAGCTGCGTGCATTGACATGGATGTGCAGGATGATTATTTCAGGAATGAGCCTTAATTCAGTAATGCGGATTAACTCTAATCATCTCCGCTCAAGGATTTCGCTCATCAGCCATTAATAAAGGGAGCAGAAAGGACGAGTGTGTAAGCTATAAATGTCATCAGATTAAAACAATGAGAGCATCCTAGACAGAAAGGTCACCATTTCACGTGTCGTGTTTCACACGTTTTTCACACGTGCAGGTTTCACATGTAGAGCACGTTTTTCATAGCCTGTGCTTTTTTTTTTATCCCACCTTATTTATATGCTATCTATAGAATTTTTTCACACGTTGTCCATGTTTTTATTTTTTAGATGCATTTTTTTCTTCAAATTTAAATTTTTCACACAATTTATTTATTTCCATGTGTTTGTTTTTATTTTTCTAAAAATTTTTATATATGATGCATTATTTTTAAAATGTTTTTTTCTTCAGATTTTTATTTTTACACAATTCATTTATTTCCACATGTTTGTTTTTATTTTTCTAAAATTCTTATATGAATTTGTGTGTATATGTTTTTATGTGTGTATATGTTTATGCTTTGCCTATGACCCCCCCCCCCCAGATTTTGAATTTATTTTCAGGAGTGTTAATTTTGCTTAAAGTTTGCTTTTAGTTTCCAATTTTTATTTATTTAATACATTTTTGTACAATGCATTTATTTACCTGTGTTTATGTTTCTCATGTAATGCATGTGTTTTTTTTTTTTTTTTTTCATAATACATTATTTATAAAATTTTCATCCTTCAGATGTGTTGCCTGCATTTTCTTTTTTTTTTACATGCAGTTTTACTTGATTCATTTATTTGCCTGTTAATCCTTCATCACCTTGATAACAGTGCTAAAATTTCACACAGTGTTGTGTGTTTACTCGAACTCATAGGATTTAAGGGCATAACAAGTCAAAGTACACTTTGTCCACACAAACACACATTACTAACGTAATCAAATGTCCATAAAGGATGTACAGAAAGTCTTATTACTACATCTGAATGTCTCTCATATTTATTCAGCTTGAGCAGTTTTGCTGTGTAGATGTTAATAAAGACAACAGGAAATAAATGTCATAAAATCAAATCTTGTGATATCCATAATAGTTTGTTTATAGATTTCATAGAAAAAAACCTTTGCTATAACTCTCATAGCACATTCTGCATGTTTGATACACATTTTTCAAATCATTGTTGCTATGCAAATGCTGCTATTAATGTCACTGAATTCCTGCAGAACGGTGGCACCAAAATGGAGCTGGAGCACTTTGACGGGCGTGACAGAGGTCAGAGGTCAAGGCGAGGGCTGCCCCCGAGCCCAGCGCACAGTGCCCACTGTAGCCTGGGCCGCGCTCGCACACTCCAAGCCCTCAGCTCTGAGAAGAAAGCCAAGAAAGTGCGTTTTTACCGCAACGGTGACCGTCACTTCAAAGGCATCGTGTACGCCATCTCTCGGGACCGGTTCAGGTCATTCGACGCACTGTTGGCTGACCTCACGCGCTGCCTGTGTGACAGCCTCAACCTTCCACATGGCGTCCGCTCTTTATACACCATCGACGGGTCTGGCAAGATCACCAGCCTGGAGCAGCTGGAGGAAGGTGAGCATGTCCGCAAAAAGAGTCTATATGAAAGTTTCTTGATTTGTAAAAAAATTCTGAGTTTTTTTTTTTAGTTTAAACTCAACTCATTTTCCTCAATTCATCTCTGTGTGAAGAGAGGGATGCAGCAGTGCTTTAGTACTTCTGTGTATTCTATTCTATTCGGTCCAAATTCTAAAAAAATATTATTAATACACAATAAAAATAGATTAAGAAAACAATTCAAATAAAAATAGAATTTAATTAAACAGGTAAGATGGTAAAAAAAATATCTAACAATACAAAAAATATATAATACATAAAAAATATTCCAAATGAAAATATAAAAATATACAAAAAAAATTTAATATAACAAATAAAAAAAATAGAAAAATAGAATATAAAAAATAGAAATTCTAAAGGTCATATATATATATATATATATATATATATACGACCTTTAGAATTTCTATTTTTTATATTCTATTTTTTTATTTGTTATAATAAATTTTTTGTAACATACATACATACATACATACATACATATATACACACACACACACACACACACATATATATACAGTGGGGCAAAAAAGTATTTAGTCAGCCACCAATTGTGCAAGTTCTCCCACTTAAAAAGATGAGAGAGGCCTGTAATTTTCATCATAGGTACACTTCAACTATGAGAGACAGAATGAGGAAAAAAAATCCAGAAAATCACATTGTCTGATTTTTAAAGAATTTATTTGCAAGTTATGGTGGAAAATAAGTATTTGGTCAATAACAAAAGTTCATCTCAATACTTTGTTATCTACCCTTTGTTGGCAATGACAGAGGTCAAACGTTTTCTGTAAGTCGCCACAAGGTTTTTACACACTGTTCCTGGTAGTTTGGCCCATTCCTCCATGCAGATCTCCTCTAGAGCAGTGATGTTTTGGGGCTGTCGCTGGGCAACACGGATTTTCAACTCCCTCCAAAGATTTTCTATGGGGTTGAGATCTGGAGACTGGCTAGGCCACTCCAGGACCTTGAAATGCTTCTTACGAAGCCACTCCTTCGTTGCCCGGGCGGTGTGTTTGGGATCATTGTCATGCTGAAAGACCCAGCCATGTTTCATCTTCAATGCCCTTGCTGATGGAAGGAGGTTTTTACTCAAAATCTCACGATACATGGCCCCATTCATTCTTTCCTTTACACGGATCAGTCGTCCTGGTCCCTTTGCAGAAAAACAGCCCCAAAGCATGATGTTTCCACCCCCATGCTTCACAGTAGGTATGGTGTTCTTTGGATGCAACTCAGCATTCTTTCTCCTCCAAACACGACAGGTTGAGTTTTTACCAAAAAGTTCTATTTTGGTTTCATCTGACCATATGACATTCTCCCAATCCTCTTCTGGATCATCCAAATGCTCTCTAGCAAACTTCAGATGGGCCCGGACATGTACTGGCTTAAGCAGGGGGACACGTCTGGCACTGCAGGATTTGAGTCCCTGGCGGCGTAGTGTGTTACTGATGGTAGCCTTTGTTACTTTGGTCCCAGCTCTCTGCAGGTCATTCACTAGGTCCCCCCGTGTGGTTCTGGGATTTTTGCTCACCGTTCTTGTGATCATTTTGACCCCACGGGGTGAGATCTTGTGTGGAGCCCCAGATCGAGGGAGATTATCAGTGGTCTTGTATGTCTTCCATTTTCTAATAATTGCTCCCACAGTTGATTTCTTCACACCAAGCTGCTTACCTATTGCAGATTCAGTCTTCCCAGCCTGGTACAGGTCTACAATTTTGTTTCTGGTGTCCTTTGACAGCTCTTTGGTCTTGGCCATAGTGGAGTTTGGAGTCTGACTGTTTGAGGTTGTGGACAGGCGTCTTTTATACTGATAACGAGTTCAAAGAGGTGCCATTAATACAGGTAACGAGTGGAGGACAGAGGAGCCTCTTAAAGAAGAAGTTACAGGTCTGTGAGAGCCAGAAATCTTGCTTTTTTGTAGGTGACCAAATACTTATTTTCCACCATAATTTGCAAATAAATTCTTTAAAAATCAGACAATGTGATTTTCTGGATTTTTTTTTTCTCATTCTGTCTCTCATAGTTGAAGTGTACCTATGATGAAAATTACAGGCCTCTCTCATCTTTTTAAGTGGGAGAACTTGCACAATTGGTGGCTGACTAAATACTTTTTTGCCCCACTGTATATATATATATATATATATATATATATATATATATATATATATATATATATATATATATATACACATACATACATATGTATATATATATATATATATATATATATATATATATATATATATATATATATATATATATATATATATATATTAAATTTTTTATTTTCTTATTAAACACCATTGCAAGTGTCCTAGCAACGTCATTACAGCCCACATACACTAACTGCTCCTGGGAATAACAGAAGTACAGCAACAACCAACAAACCAGCACTACAATTTCACTAGAATTATAAACGAATTTAGTTTCAGGGTGTCATTTTCCTTTAAGTAGAGATATAGAAATAATTGATATTGCACTTGTGATGAACCTAGTCATGTTTGTTGTGAGCAAATGCTCTAAGTGTTTGTCTAAATGGAAGCCATATGCTACCGAGAGGATCCACTTCTAATGTTTCATACATATTTTATGGTATTTTACAGCCTTACAACACTGCTACTTTTCTCTGTATGCATCGCTGTATCGTTGCTCACACAATCAAACACAATGAAATTCATGTAGCGCACAAACTTCTGGCCTGAAGTCCTAATATCTGTGGTTCTGCTTTGATACTGAATAAGGAACCAGCTGCTTTGCATTCCGCTAGAGGATTGCAGTGAAATATTTAGGTCGGGCATCCATTCATGTCCAGACCCACAGCACTTTTATAGCCAAGGTGAGCTAGTGAAAGTGAAAATGAGACAATTCTGGTCTCAACAGAACAATTATCCATGTCTGGATTGTTTCTTATTTAGGCAGTGCTTAGGAAATGGCTGAAAACACAGCAGATGCTCAAATTATAGCTTTAATCTTTAGTCAGTCTCACATAGACCACAGTGTAGCTGAATTATCAGGTGCTGATTCACTTTCTACAATACTATGTTCACGCATACTGTGATTTTTCGCTGGAAGCCTCACTCGCTGTACTATAAAGTCGCCATGAAGTAGGCATACCTACTGGTTGCCATAGTAATAATGTTTATCAGCGAGTGACATAACTAGCATTCTAAATTTTCTTGAAGCTAAAATGGAACGTTCTGGAGGGAGATTTGGTGTTTGTGTATATAATTTAGCATCATATCATATGAGATAAAGGAAAAGCAGTGTGTGCTCGTTGTCACGGATCACATGACCTCTATTGTCTTAACTCCCATTCGCAGTTGCTACACCGAGTCACTTCGTATTTATATAAAGTTCAACTTTTCTCAACTTTGTTACGTAGCTGATTTTGGCACGCCCGCGTCTAGCAAGCACCGATGCTTGCTGTCGCTTATGTTGCTAGAAGTCAGCAGTTCTTGTTGAAAATAAATGGATTTTGGCTGTATGTGTGAATGCAGCACAAGGCAAAACTCAGGCTTATATCAATACTCTGGAGGTAGGTTAGCATGTCCGCAAAAAGAGTTTATGTGAAAAATTCCTGATTCGTAATAACATTGAGGGTTTTTTTTTTAGTTTAAACTCGACTCACTGACCTCAATTCATCTCTGTGTGAAGAGGGATGCGGCGGTGCTTTAGCACTTCTGTCTATCCAGTTCTGTTAACTGTGAAATGCTATGTTATCATTTCTATAGTAATAGCTTACCCGGGGACTTAAATTATTTAAAATGATTTTTCACCTAAACAGATTGAAAATGTGTTATTGTTGGTCCATTGACATTTTGACGCATTTACTAAAAGGAGTCTCCAGTGCCAGGGCTAAGGCTGTAAAGTTTTCCAACACTGGAAAGTCTTGAGGACAGAAATGTTTGTAGTTTCTTGGTAACATGACAAAGCTGTACTTTTTTAAAGAGAGAACTTTCACAACATTAAATGTAGCTATAAAATGATACACATCCAATGTGTAGTTTTTAACTGAATGATTCTAAGCACTGGCAAACTGCTATGGTGCAAGCACAAGGTATATATCAGGACTTGCTTTTAGTGCCCAATTCTCTTAGCAATGTTGAAAAGAAACCCCTCACAGTGGATATATCTAATGAGAGCAGAATGAATCCTTAATACGACTCGGAAACAACGAGTCATCTCAGAGAGTGATTCGTTCATTTTGTATTGACCACGCATGCACAACATCCTATAATTTCTGTACAGGAAACATGATTAGCTCATTTCAACCTGTTCATGTTTCAGGTGAGAGCTACGTCTGTGGATCAATAGAACCTTTTAAAAAGCTTGACTACACCAAGAACGTCAATCCCAACTGGTCGGTCAACGTGAAGACCGTGGCAGCTTCTCGGATGCCCACATCACTGGCTAGTGCCAAATCCAGCTCACTGGACACCAAGGAAAGCAAAGACTTTATCCGACCCAAGCTGGTGACCATCATCAGAAGCGGCGTGAAGCCTCGTAAAGCCATCCGAATTCTCCTCAACAAGAAGACGGCACACACTTTCGAGCAAGTTCTCAGTGACGTCACGGACGCCATCAAGCTCGACACGGGAGCCGTCAAGAGACTCTACACGGTGGACGGCAAACTGGTAGGTGCTCAAGTGGAGTTTGATCAAGTCTGCTGGAAGTGTGTTGTTTTACAAATCACCGATAGATAGATAAATAGATACAAAAATATAATATGTAAAATTTTATAATAACATTGTACGTTATATATATATATATATATATAATTTTACACGTATATATACATACACAGGTGCAAACTGGTAATAATAATAAATATGAAGTACCTTGAAAGTCTAGAAAATAGTGTGAATAGTTGTAGTAGTGCAGCATGAGAGTGTTATCACCTGTCACACACAGGTGAACCATTGTACAATGTTATTGTGAATGGTATGAATGACCTCCTGTAACGTTCTCTGTAACAACGAATCTTATTGAGTCTTTTGGAGAATGAGCTCCACTGACACTGTAGTGTATTGTAGAGTGAGTGAAATGGGTTGTCCATGATGGAGAGCAGTTTGTTTAGTGACCTCCTGTTCCATACTGACTCAAACATCTTTAGTTTGTGTCCAATGATAGATCCAGCCTTGCGAATTAGCTTGTTAATCCAGCTGGCATCCATGGTGCTGATGCTACCCCCCCAGCAGACATTTACATTTCTAGCATTTGGCAGACGCTCTTATCCAGAGTGACATACAAAAGTGCTTTGAAGTCTCTATCAATGAATACATTAACACTGGTTCAATAGGTCACAGACTTAGGATACCATTAGCCTAAAAACTGAGTAGAGGATTTTTTTTTTTTTTTTTTTTAAATATGTACATGCAACATATAACAATACATAAAATCAGGGAAAAGCTAGTTTAAGTGTTTCAGAAAGAGGTAGGTCTTCAGTTGCCGTTTGAAGACGGTCAGTGACTCGGCTGTTCAGACATCTAGGGGAGGTTCGTTCCACCGCCTCGGTGCCAGAACAGAGAAGAGTCTAGATGTATACCTACCTTTTACCCTGAGAGATGGTGGGAACAGTCGAGCAGTGCTAGTGATCTGAGGGCACGAGGTGCAGTGTGTGGAGTGATGAGAGCGTTGAGGTAAGATGGCGCTGGTCCATTCTTGGCTTTGTAGGCAAGCATCAGTGTTTTGAATCTGATGTGTGAAGCTACCGGAAGCCAGTGGAGGGAACGCAGCAGTGGGGTGGTGTGTCACATTTATCAAGAATAGTATTAAAACAGAATATGAATAGATTAAGAAAAGAATTAGAATAAAAATAGAATTGAATTAAATAAGTAAGAAAGTAAAGGTATATTTATTTATTTATTTATTTATTTATTTATTTATTTAAAAATTAGAATATAAACCCTTTTTATCCTAACTCTGCATCATATAGCGGCATGGCATCCTGGGTCTTTGAGTCTAACATTTGTACCATCTAAACTATTAGGATTTCTCATTAATAGGATATTGAACATTGCTAGAAAATAAAGGAGTTCATTTGTTTGAATTTTTTTATTTCCTATTAAACACCATTGTGTCCATGTGTCCTATCATTGTCAGTACAGACCACATCTGCTATCATCTCCTGGGAATAACAGAAATACATTTAATCTTATAATTTATGTACTGTTGGAAGCTTCGGACAGATTGCTTATCTCTAAATGCATTGTTCCCTAAAGTAATTCTTGGAGCGCAATAAATGCGTAAAGAAATGAAATGCAAAATAGGAATGTGCTGGATCAAGTGCTATGTGTTTTTGTCTAATGAGGGTGGATTGCACAGTGATCATTAAAACAGCACAAATATACTGTAGATTGCCTATAAAAAATCATCATACCCCCCTTGAAATAGTTACTTTATCTGTCATACAGCCTGAAATCAAACCTCATTCCAAATAACTTTTCCCGCTTTATTTACAATTTTGGTCTTACAACATCAAACCAATGAAAGAAAAAACACAACAGTTCCGAAATTTATTAAAAAAACACTAGAATAACAGTTTACGATTGAATTACAATAGAAAAACAATTTACAGCCATCAGTCTTTTTGGATATGTATGGGGCATTGGTGGCTCAGTGGTAGGTTTCTCGCCTATCATGCGGAAGGCCCGGGTTTGATTCCAAGCCAATGCCTCAACCCTAGCCACTGGATGCAGTGCCGGTTCCAAGCCCGGAAAAATGGGAGGGTTGCGTCAGGAAGGGCATCCGGCGTTGCCAAGTTGTTGTGCGGACCAGTTGGTCAGCTGTGGCGACCCCGAACAGGGAGCAGCCGAAAGCAACTCTAGTCTTTTTGGATATGTCTGTACTAACTTTGCACACCTTGATTGGGAAATATTGTACATGTCAGGGGAGATCTGTGGTCTTCCTCTTATTTGATGATGCAAGTACATTTATATACATGTAAAAGAAAATTGATTTGATTTCCCCTCCATAACTACATCCGTTAATAGAAAAGAAAAAAGATTCTCCATTTTAGCAGTCTAGTCTTGCTCAAAAGATCTCCAGCCAGAGGATCTCCTCTCACCTACGTTCTCCTGCAACGTATTTTAGATCCGTGGCCTGGTTTCTCCGAGGTGAATCTGTTCGTGCGTCACTAGCAGTCCAAACAGGTCACTCTGTTCCGCTCTCACAGGGTTGTACAGGACTCGGCTGGTGTCCTCGCTTCCTCCTGTTCTCCTCAAAGTGTCCTGCTTTTCTCTGGCCGTGTGGGAGATCTTCCACACAGCCCTATTTAGCAGCAGAGGTTTACTTCTCAGGTATACGTTTTGGAAGAATTTTATGGTCAATAGAGTGTTCTGGGGGAAAATTTTATGTTTAATCACATTGGATATGGGAGAAGAGAGAAGAAGAGAGGAGAGGAGAGGAGAGGAGAGGAGAGGAGAGGAGAGGAGAGGAGAGGAGAGGAGAGGCATATTATAAACTGGGACTGGCAGCCTGACCTTTTCTCTACAGAAGCTGTAACTTCCATCACCACAGGCTCTGGAGCTCATGACACACACCCTCTCAGCTCCTCATATTTTTTAGACTAATCAAGTTTCTCTCAGCAGATAGGACTCATATTTAAACAATATTGCTTTTCTATTTTTATTTATTTTTTTTTTCATTTTAGGATTAGGAGATTTTGTGTTTGAGGGCTGAAGAGAGTGACTGTTACTGATAGAGAGTTGACTGTAGTGATGTACAATAGGACGCAGCCATTAAAAGAAATAAAAGAACTAAACACTGTTGAAATAGAAAAAAAGAAAAAAGAAAAAAAATAAGAAAAATAATAATAAAAAACATTCAGTGTGGCTATTAGGCTTATTTGAAAGCTATAGGATAAGAACTGGCTTTTCAACTAGATTTAAAAGTAGTAATAGAAAAGAGAAGATATAAAAAATTTAACAAATTTAAAAATAATAATCAGTATTGAGGCTGTCCATTACAACCCTGAAGTCATTTTCCTAAAGCAATGCCTTATTCCTCGAGAGAAATTCATTAAAGAACACATCATGCAATTACAGCTGTTTAAAGTTAGATTAATGTTGTTGAACATCTGTGAAATACGGATTAATTACAGATGTTATGACCCAGTCTAGGGTTGGGACGAACAGCATGAGAAACAGCACAGTGTTTTATATATAGGAGATGGGCAGATAGGAATATGATGCCCTAGAGGTAGTAGTAATGACACACAACACAGCAGTGAAATAAGGTGGATATAATGTTGTGGTATATACAACACAGTGAACCTTGGAAGACTTCAGGGTAGACCAAGGCCAGAATAACAAACAGAAACACTCTGGTTTAGGGGCTAACAAACCTACACACAAAAAAGAAACGAACAAAAAGAAAAGCAAACCTTCCCTAAGCTCCCTTACCAAGATAAGCAGAGAAACCTTTCACCTGAAAGTTTTGCAGTGGGTTCACGACCCAGTTGAGTCAACGCCAGTTCTGGTGGCCCTCCCTATGTCACGATGTCGCCAACTTTGTCAGAACTTGCACTGTCTGTGCTCAGTCATGCACCAGTCGTCAGCTCCCAGAGGGCCTCCTCAAGCCTTTACCCATCCCATGACGCCCCTGGTCTCACATCACGGTCGACTTCCTGACTGACCTAGCGGTCAAGCAGAAAGGCGCAATCAGGAGATTAAGCAAATTAAGACTCCGGTTACCGTGCCATAAGTTAAGCCCAAAGTTCCATGGCCCCTTTGAAATAGACCACCAAGTCAACCCAGTGTCTTACTGCCTCCGGCTTCCCCCTACATACCGCATCTCCCCCACGTTCCATGTCTCTCTCTTCAAACCTGCCCATGGATCACAGTCTGCTGTTAAAGAAAAAGAATCAACAAACCAAATCAAATACACGAATATCACAGTAAAATAGAAAATGAGTAAGAAAATACTTTACACAGAAATTTCAAAATCTCAGAATCTGTGAAATTTGTAAATCAGAATCTCAGCATGTCCTCCTGCCACCCCATATAGCCATCATGCTGATTAGCTAAACTAGTAAAATTATCAAGCATTCACAAAAGTTAGTTTCAGCTAATAGGGATATTTTTTTCTGTCCATTGTTGTGTTTTGACTATATTTTGTATTGCTACTACTGTGTTAGCTGTGCAGCTTACTGCTCACTGCTGCTGTGGACAGACTGTCACCCAGGGGACTGCTGTGGATAGAACCACACTTAGCCAAACCCATGGAGGGTTTGGCTAAGTTGCCTGCTGGAACACTAGGGGTCTTCCAGTGGGGGTTTGTTTATGTCTGTGCCATGTGTCTTTGTTTTTGTGTTTTGACATGTTTGCCCCGCCTGATCCTTAGCCTGTTCCCACCTCTGTACACCTGTCCCTCGTGTTGCATTGATTATCTCCCCTATTTATATTGGTTGTCTTGCCTGTATTGTTTGCTAGTCCTCGTCGTTAATGTGTATTTTTTCTGATGTTGGGACTTTGTGTTTGGTTTTCTTCCTAGTGTTCCTGTTGATGTGTTTGCTTATTTTTGGAATAAAACCCCTGTTTCATGTCTATCCCTGCACATGGGTCTGATTTCTCCTGCCTGGTACCACCAGCCCGTGACACTCGGAGACTTTCACGATGTCTCTGAACTGCCATTGCATCAGTCAGCTTTCGGCAGGAAGGAATCAGCGTTAAGTCTATAATGAGCTTAGAAACTACACTGACCTATTAGTTCCTCAAGGTTGCTATTGTAGAAAGGACATTATCAACATTTACATTATTTACTGTCCAGTGTCACCCAAATGAGGATCAGGTTCTCTTGAGCTTGGTCATTAGGGATAAAATAGTAACTTAACCTTAAACTTTACAATTATAACCATGTGTCTATTCTTCTGTAAAGCTGCTTTGAGACATTGTTAATGTCTAAAATAAATTGAATTGAACTTAATTGAATAGCTCTGCCGTAAGTTTCAGGCAATCCCATGTCGTCCTTCTATCAGTGGTCATGAGATGAATGTTGTATTTTCACAGAGATTTTCATAAATTCATAAAAAACATCCTACATCTACTAGTTTTTGGATGTAATGATGCTAAATTGGATGTGGTAAATGCTCTCGTTGCTTCGTGGTGATCAAACATGGCCGCCACAGACTGAAAATCCCATCAGACACCATTGCTCTCATACTCACGGTCACCGCACTTTTGATCATATTCAACTGTTCCTTATTGTGTTGGACTGTTACTCACTGTATTTAGGCGTGTGTTCTTTTGTTCACTGTGAGGTATACACTTTGTGTTTTCTGCCATGAAGTTACTGAGCCGTTTGAATCTCACTGTTTATTACTGCTTTTCCGTTCTGTTTTGCCGCAGTTTGGCCCTGTTGTTTACCGTTCCGTTATTTTTGAATGTTCCTAATTTTGTGATTTATTTTGTACTTTGCACTTTTGCTTCATTGTGACTGTATCAGCTGCTGTTTTTCACTTCTGCGTTTGTCTTCTGTTCTGCTTGCTCACTCCTTGTCACCTGCGTCTTTAAAATTTTCTTCCTAAAAACTCAAATTTAAAATAGAAACACAATGTTCCAGAAAAATCCAGAACAAAACGAACATTCTAAAAACATTTTCAGTGAAGTGCAATCTTTATGAGCAACCTGCCATTATAATATTATTTTTTTTTTATCTTTGTGAAACATTGCTAGAACTTGGTGTAACGTTCCACCGTGACCTTCTTAGAACGCGCCGCATGCATTACTGAATGTTCTGATAACGTTCTCTGCTAGCTGGGATTAGAAGTATAATTAGCAGCTTTGCTAATCATCTGGGACAAGCCTATGTTGTGGTTTCAGAGAAAGAATGGCAGTTAGAAAAAAGAGAAAAATGCTCCAAATATGTAATACACACCTTCACTCGTATATGAATAGCTCCTATATAGCTCATTTTTTCCCCAGCCTGTCTGTCCGTTTCTATGACGATGAGGTTACTGGAGGTGGTTGCTAGGAAACAGGCAGTATGCAGAGGGGTGCAGCGAGAGATGATATCACATGACTAGCTCTCGAAGGTGTAATGCCATTTCTCTGTATCATGATGTGGTGGATTAGCGCATGCTCAACGTCTAGCTACCATAGAGCGTAGCTTTAAAAAATTAACCAAAGTTTGCAGATGTAGGATATTTCCACTGATGTTGATTAGCATTAAAAATCAACACAGTGATCTAAAAATGTCTTTTTTTACATGAGCTTTATGATCTTATTTCCACATTTCTCCCTCATTAAGTATGAGATTAATTAGAGAAATTAACATACACTTGACCTTTAAGATAAAATGGACGATGAGAAAGAAATGTAATTTATAGCAATGTGGCATTTAGTGTGTTTCACAGCGCAGGTTCACAATGTTCCTTTATTTTTATTATTAAGTAACAAAGAGTTAATTGGTGTATAAGATCATTTTTTTTAAAATTGGTATTTTTGTCATACACTGACAACATTAACAAAAAAAAATCCTATAACTATATATAAATAAATAAATCCAATATTTAATCAAAATATTTATTTATTTATTTATTTATTTATTTATTTATATTGATCTCAGGGTGACAAACGTTACCCCAAAAAATAAAAAATTAATACAATTGTTTATTAATTTTTTCTGTTTGAATCTAAATTTCTTTCTTTCTTTCTTTCTTTCTTTCTTTCTTTCTTTCTTTCTCTTCTATTTTCTTTCTTTCCTTCTATTTTCTTCTATTTTCTTTCTTTCCTTCTATTTTCTTCTATTTTCTTTCTTTCCTTCTATTTTCTTCTATTTTCTTTCTTTCCCTTCTATTCTCTTCTATTTTCTTTCTTTCTCTTCTATTTTCTTTCTTTCTCTTCTATTTTCTTTCTTTCTCTTCTATTTTCTTTCTTTTTCTTCTATTTTCTTTCTTTCTTTCTTTCTGTCTTTTCTTTCTTTCTTTCTTTCTTTCTTTCTGTCTTTCTGTCTTTCTGTCTTTCTTTCTTTCTTTCTTTCTTTCTTTCTTTCTGTCTTTCTGTCTTTCTGTCTGCCAGTACTGGGATGCCAGTACAAAATAAATATAGAAGACAAATCTATAAATGTGTAGTTTGTAATATTCAAAAATATAATTTTTAAAAAAAAATAAAACCATTATCATGATGTATCTGGGACATACTCAAGTGTCACAGCAAGAGTCTGTAGAAGAACTGAAACGAACCCTAAAGCAACCTGCCAGCTAACTTCCTGATGAAATCGTCATGATGTTGTTCCTGAGAGAACAGATGTGAATCGAAAAGCTTAAACTGGTCACACCAAGTATTTGTTTAATTTAGTTTTTTACTGTTTACTTTTCTTTTCAGTTTTTTTTTTTACATCATTGCTTTGGAAGCTTGTTAGCATAAACTTCAAGTCAAACATCAAGCACAATACTGCGTATTCAGTTATTTCCTTCTGCTGCTCCGGGTTTCATTTCTCAGCTGTATAAACAGTATATCTGTGGGAACAAGTAGCTATAGTCAAGCCTTTGGAGGAGTTTCTTTATCCTGGTCTAATGCTGACATTTAACTCCAGAGCGTCTGCATTGGAGGAGATGAAGCACTGAATGGAGTTCGAGGTTTCTTAATGATGGAGAGCCATTTATAGGCAGGAGTCTGATCCACTGTATGATTTGAGCAGAAAAACGATGACTCAGTGCACTCTAGGTTTAATGGGGAAGTGCTTGTGTTGTGATGGATATGCTCACAGTGCTTGTGTACAGCTTAAACTAACATTTGAGGCTGGTGGACTTCCTCCATCTCACTCACTGACTGACTGACTGACTTAAAAGTTGTTTTTGTCCCTGAGTCAAGTTTGGATGTGGAGGATGATTGTGAGAAAGTCAGGAGGATGTGATGGAGATCAGTATCCGAATCCCTGACAGTGACAGACATAGTAAGGGAATTTCAGAGCACTGGGAATTTGGTTTATTTCAGCATGTGTAGAACACACATGTGGTCCAGATGAAACTGTGAAGTGATTTTTGTTTTGTTGGGAAGCTATAGAAAAAAGGTAATAGCTGAGACTTGTACTGTTTTGAACTCCAAATATTGTGTATGTTATGAGTAACAAGGCTTAAATTTTTATTATTTCTTTTTTAAAAGATTAAAACTACTTACACCAATCAGGCATAACATTATGAGCAGTGACAGGTGAAGTGAATAACACTGATTATCTCCTCATCATGGCACCTGTTAGTGGGTGGGATATATTAGGCAGCAAGTGAACATTTTGTCCTCAAAGTTGATGTGTTATAAGCAGGAAAAATGGGCAAGCGTAAGGATTTGAGCATCTCCAAAACTGCAGCTCTTGTGGGGTGTTCCCGGTCTGCAGTGGTCATTATCTATCAAAAGATTCTTTAAGTATACTTGGGCCCATGGACGCCCCACCTCGCAGCTTACAGGACTGAAAGGATCTGCTGCTAAAATTTTCTTTCGGCTTTTCCCTTCAGCAGTCGCCACAGCGAATCATCTCTCTCCACCTATCCCTATCTTCTGCATCCTCAACACTTGCACCCACTAGCTTCATATCCTCATTAATTCCATCCATATACCTCCTCTTTGGCCTTCCTCTTTGCCTCCTGCCTGGCAGCTCCATGTCCAACATTCTCCTACCAATATACTCACTCTCCCTCCTCTGAACATGTCCAAACCATCTTAATCTGGCCTCCCTAACTTTGTCCCCCAAACGTCCAACATGAGCTGTCCCTCTGATGTACTCGTCCCTAATCCTGTCCAATCTTGTCACCCCCAAAGAGAACCTCAACATCTTCAGCTCTGTTACCTCTAGCTCTGACTCCTGTCTCTTCCTCAGTGACACTGTCTCTAAACCATACAGCATGGCCGGTCTCACCACTGTCCTATACACCTTCCCCTTGATTCTCGCTGATATTTTTCACACAGACACCTTTCTCCACCCATTCCAACCTGCCTGCACTCGCTTCTTTACCTCTTTCCCACACTCTCTATTACTCTGGACTGTTGACCCCAAGTACTTAAACTCCTGTACCTTCTTCACCTCTTCACCCTGTAACCTTACTGTTCCACTTCCCTCCCTTTCATTCACACACATGTACTCAGTCTTACTACAACTGACTTTCATTCCTCTTCTCTCCAGCGCAAACCTCCACCTCTCCAGGTTTTCCTCCACCTGCTCCCTGCTATCACTACAGATCACAATGTCATCTGCAAACATCATTGTCCAAAGAGACTCCTGTCTGACCTCCTCTGACAACTGGTCCATCACTATAGCAAACAGGAAGGGGCTCAGAGCCAATCCCTGATGCAGTCCCACCTCCACTTTGAACTCCTCTGTCTGACCTACAGCACACCTCACCACTGTCCTGCTCCTCTCATACATGTCCTGCACCACTCTGACATACTTCTCTGCTACTCCTGACCTCCTCATACAGTACCACAGCTCTTCTCTTGGCACCCTGTCATACGCTTTCTCCAAGTCTACAAACACACAGTGCAACTCCCTCTGACCATCCCTGTTTTTCACAATACATAAAACAAACAATAAGAGCTAAGTGTATAAGGAACAGGTAGGTCTTCATCCGTAGTTTGAAGATGGTCAGTGACTCAGCTGTTTGGACATCTAGAGGAAGTTCATTCCACAACCTCAGTGCCAGAAGAGAAATGAGATGTATACCTACCTCTTACCCTGAGAGATGGTGGGATCAGTCAAGCAGTGATAGTAGATCTGAGGGAGGAGGTGCAGTGCAAGGAGTAATAAGAGCTTTAATAATAAGAAGAAGACAAAGGAGAAGGAAAAGGAACTTCAGTTATATTTTTGACAATTGATCATTTATTGACACAATGATGGATTGTTTCTGTATTTAATTCATTAAACTGTGAAAAAGGGGTAAAATCACCTCCAGGGTGTTTGACGCTTCAGCTGAGTTTTAAGTAAATTTGTGAAACCTCTGATAGTTACATCTTCACTCAGGAAAATCCTCATGATTCTGTGTACAGATTTGGTCCAAGTGTGAAAACTTCTTTACGTTATTCTGAGATTTCTCAAAGCTGTTCTGATTGTGATATAAGGGCTGAATTGAACTGTTAGCCTGAGTGTGTATATAGTAATAGTGTGTGTTTGTGTGTGTGTATGTTTTAGAGCTTCTGAATGAGCTTGCCTCGGTGATAGCTTTGCTTGAGGCGCTTTCTGCTCGCTGGGAGAGTTACAGCAGAATAAACGTTCACTGTCGGACTGCGTAATGACTCAATGGGCCGTGAATGAGCCAAATGTTGGTCAGGTTCAGACTTCTGGGTCTGGTTCCCATTCACAGTATATCTCTTGACGACTCTGGACATTTTCATGAGCGCTTCTCTCCTTCATTTCTTTTTAAGTAAGGACAGCTGCTGCATTCGCTGCATCCAGACTGCACTCTTAATGTAATACAGAGCCATTGTCTGTGTCTAAGTGGGACTTGAGGCTTCCAGCCTAGCAGAACTTAGCAGCCGATTCTGCAGCTGAGATCCAGTTATTCAGAGCGACCTTAACTCCGACATTGGCTCTGCTTCGGGCTTGCTCTTGTCTATTTTTTTTATCTCTGATCACACATCATGCCAAAAGGATGTTTAATTTATTTAAAAATTTCAACACTGAATATAAGCTTTCACAGAATATATCGTTTTTAATTACGCAGTTAAGCAAGAGTTAAGTTAAACCAAAAAATTGCCATGATTATTGTGACATTTCATACATAATATTTCATTTTTCTCCACTAGAGGAAATAGATCCTAAAAAAAAGCTACACTCACTTTACAGTACGTCGGTTAACTAGCCGAGACCCGCCAGTCAGCTTTCTGCAGGAAGGAATTAGTGCTAAATCTATAATAAACTCAGAAACTACACTGACCTATTAGTTCTTCAAGAGCTCTTAATTGCACGATTCCTCGTGATGTTAAACTGTTGTAGAAAGGACATTATCAACATTTACATTATTTACTGTCCAGTGTCACCCAAATGAGGATGAGGTTCCCTTCTGAGTCTGGTTCCTCTCAATGTTTCTTCCTCATATCATCTCAGGGAGTTTTTTCTCACCACCTTTACCTCAGGCTTGCTCATTAAGGATAAACGTTAGGGATAAATAGTAACTTAACTTTAAACTTTATAATTGTTTCTGTGTTTCTCTACTTCTGTAAAGCTGCTCTGAGACAACGTCCATTGTTAAAAGCGCCATACAAATAAATTGAATTGAATTTGTTCATTTCTGATAAAGCTTCCCGTAAAACTGACGTCTCTTCTTCCTTTTCATCTGCAGTGCTTTTATATTTTAAGCCGAAAGTTATATTCTTGAAAAGTGTCCTTTGCCATGTCTGCGGGTGTTATCACTAACACTGCTGTAGTAACAGTTTTGAAACCAGGAAGTGGAATTTTACATGGCGAACACATACAAGCTGAGTGATACACACAGAAACATGCCATCGTGCTTACAGGAAACTCTTAGAATGCTGCTCCTCCAGTCATATTAGTGAACCTGAACTAACACTTGTACAAGTCTCTTATAAACCTCCTCTTCTAATATCTTGTTAGCATCTAAATTGCAGTTAGCATGAACATTCCATTATGTTCATTGTTGCTTTGCTTTTCAGATCTTCCATGTTAACACCGATTAATTTCCACTTGCCATTTCTTCAGCCTTCACATGTACATGTTGAAAAAAAAAAAAAAAAACAACATAAATAAATAAAATATCTAGCCATAACATTTTGACTATCTTATTACATTAAACACACTTCCTGTAGCTTTGTATGAGTCACCACATTTTAGTAAGCAGGCACCATCTGTCTAGATTCAATTCGTGCTGCTAAAAAGAATCTCCACAGAGCTCAGAGTAGATTGGTGTGAGCTGTTTGAGGTGTGTGTGTGTGTGTAGACTCCGTAGATCGATGCTCCAGGGGGCAGCACTCGCTCCAGACAACCGAGTCCAGGCTGCTGCTATGTCTCTGATCCATCAGTAAGCGGAAATCGGTGGTCACATCATATCTCTGTTCTCCGTCAGTGTGCCTTCACTGCCCTTTGCTTACGTAAGCAGGGTTTAATGATCTAATAATATGAACAGTTCACATTTTAACCCACTGCAAAGAAAATTGAAATATCTTAAATATTTCTTTCTTATACTTTCTTCCCTTTTCTCATTAGTATAGTTAATCCTATTTTTAATTAAAATTATTTTCTTAGTATATTTTTAATTTGATCAATTCTATTGTTGACACAAAATTTAACATTCTATTCTATTGTTGACATAAAATTTCATTGAAATATAAACCTGTAAAATTTGATTCTGTACATTTGTTACTCATACTCAAAAGATTTTGCTTATAGATTTTTTTTAATGTGTTAATTGATTAAGCATATTGAAAGCTTGTAGTGAGTTGCTTTTATTCTTCATACACCAACCTCATCATCACAAGCCGAGAATCGTCACCGCTGAGCTACACACCAGAGAAATTGAAACTTAAGAATTATTTTAACTTATTTTAACTGATTCAGATGATAATAAACATCCAAATATACAGTGAGGTCCAAAAGTCTAAGAGCATGAGTAAAAAATGCTGTTGTTTTATATTATTTTCTAATTTATTCCAACAGTTTTCATTACACAATTCGTTTCATTACAACTTGAGAAGAATTAAGAAAAGAATTAAAATTTTTGGCATATTCATTCATTCATTGTCTACCGCTTATCCGATCTATACTCGGGTCACGGGGAGCCTGATTTTTGGCATATTGACATGAGTTATTAGTATTGGGGACGTTTTCTTTTACATCTTCTTTCTGGCACAGACTCCACAAGTTTGTGTAAAAACTCATGATCCATTTCAGATCAAATCCATCAGCGTGTCGTCTGATCACAGGCTTCAATAGAAGATTAGACATGAGGAAAATCTGACCTTTTGCTTGTACAAAACTTTTAACATGGTCACAAATTTGCTTACATTTTAAAAGGGAGTTGGAAATAGTGCAGAATCTTTAACATTTAATATTTAAGATATTGAACATTTATTCATTTGAAACGTTTCAAGACCGTTTATTTCCAATTAAAAAAAAAATTCCTCTAAAAAGTTCTCTAGTTTTGATAAATTTAATATTACAATTTTATTCTATTTTTCTTTTTTAAAGAAACTTTTCATGTTCAAATAATGTTACTGAACCAGAGCTAGGTTACAGTATCTGCTACTTTTAACAAAAAAAAAATGACACTATCCTTTAAACTTAGGACAAAAAATAAGTAAATAAATAAATAAAATAATAATAAAAAATAAATAAAAATAAATAAATAAATAAATTAAAAAAAATAAATACATTTTTTTTTAAATAATAAATAGAATAAAATAAAATAAATAAATAAATAAAAAATCAGACAAACACGTTTGTTCAGATTTAGTTTGAACACAGAGAATCCTGGTCTAGATTTAAATGTGCTGGGGGAAAAAAGCTGTGGTAATGCAAGCTGTAAATAATGCTTTTTTTTTCTCTTACAATTCCTGCAAGAGCTCAAAATGTGCCAGTAGGAGTCTAAATACAGAAATATTTGCATTTTGGGGCAGTTAAAAAGTTTCACAAAAATAAAGTTCTGGCCTACTTTCCTAGTGTTTTATTTATTTATTTATTTATTTATTTATTTATTTATTTATTTATTTATTTATTTATTCATTCATTCATTCATTTAACTGTTAATGTGGAGGGGAAAAAATGAGCAATGGAGTTGCTTTCCTCTCAGATTTAACTGCATGGAAAGGAAATTGTAAGATTGTCAATTTATAATGTTTTTTAAATCAGAAAAATGCTTTCAACCTAAATGCCATTAACATTTACAATCTACATATTAAACATATTTCTGGTGTTCATATTGCGATTTAGTCTAAATTGATAGTTTAGTTTGTAAATGCTTTAAGCATTGTACAGTGTGTCATTATCCCAGTGTTTCAGTTGAGTAGGAAATGTCTACAAACATGTTTTCATGGATTTCAAGCAGATCACTTTAGTTTATCCTTTGAGCTTTAGTGCTGATTTGTGTTTAAGAAACATAAAGCAAGTAAAAAAAACAAAAAAACAGGAAATCCTTGCACAAGTTTAGTCTTTGTGTATTTGTGTACATGTATGACTTGTTCGCATGGCCAAGTCACACTCACCTAAAGCCTTAGTGCTCTAAAACTAATTATTAAATACAGACTGGTTAGGATCAAAAGACAGAAATTACCAACCAGACAATAGATTGAAAATGGGGGTGTGGGTGTGTGTGTTTGTGTTTTGGGGGGGGTGTTGGCAAGGACACAAGGACAACTCAAACAAACCAGAAAAGGTAGGTATAGTTTGCGAATGAAATTCTTACTGCTGATTGGACGAGATATCTGTCACTCAAAATATACAAGAAGTAGGAAATTGTGTATCTAACTTCATTTCTTGTGCATGTGTGGAGTTCTGCGTTCACTGTAAACCATTTATTTTTTCGATAGTGTGAGTTGATAGTAAGAAAATGGAATTCATTCAACGCTACTTTGAGAAAGGACGTTCATATGCCATAAAGATTAGTTTGCGATCTCCTAAAAACACACCCAACGAACGCAGTTATGTTTCAAAGACCAAACTATTCCAGATTAAAGGATGTAAGGAGCGCTATAAGAGCAGAGCTGTGTTCATACACACACCAATCCACTTCCTACTGCTGAAGCCTGCTGGACTTCCTGTATATCCTGAGTGACAGATGTCTCATCCAATCAGCTGTAAGAATTCCATTCGCAGACTATAGCTACCTTTTCCAGTTTGTCTAAATTGTCCTTCTGTTTGTGGATTTGTGATTTTGTTTTGCACTTTTCGGCCACCGTAATATTGTCATGAATCAGAGCCATGTGCAGGATAAAAAAGTACTTCTTTTTATGAACTTTAAAGCATGACGTAACAAACATGACACAAAAACTAAACGCGGATACCTGGAAATATGAAAGAATCACGGAAACAAAAGGCACAACATGGCTAAACATAACAGAACACCTAAAAAAACAAACCCGACATTAACAATGACTTGACAAAGACAAATACAAAAGTGCAGGTATAAACAGGGCAACACATCAGGAATAATAGAAAACAGGTGACAAGGCAGGAAACAGAACAGTGGGAGGGGTGTGGCACAATACACGTGGAGAAACACATGACATTAAACAGAAGAATCTGCTCCCTGTTCAGGGTCACCACAGCAGACCAACCTGGCACTTTTTTTTTTTTTTAATGCCGGATGCCCTTCCTGACACAACCCTCCCGTTTTTCTCAGCTTGGTACCAGCACTGCATCCAGTGGCTGGGAATTGAACCCAGGCCTTCTACATGATAGGTGAGAAACCTACCACTGAGCCACCAATGCCCAACCACATGACATTAAACAAACGTTAACACTGGAATTGTCCCAGTAGTTCCTGAAGCATACTTCTTTGCAAGCCAAAAAAAAAAATCGTTTTTGGTAATTTGTGTAACGTTATGTTTAAGAGGGGTTTTTTTGGTTGTTTTATTTCAACTTTGCCTTTTCTAAGCACTTACATCAAATTCAAAAGCCTAATTCTAACAAATGCAGAGATTCAGTTTATAACCAGTCACTCAAATCACTTTTAATGATTATTATTTAGATTTGAAATATCTCTCATGACATAACTTGCATGCATGAACAATATGTTTACTTCTATTCTGACCACAATTCTGACCACTCCAGCTTTTTATACCTACAGTAACTACAATAAGTAACAATCAAGTTACTTCATGACCAACTAAATTGATAAATAAATATTTCCAAAGTGGATTTAGGATCCAGAAATCTCCCAGGATGATTTTGTTTTTCTGCTTCAATGCTTCTGTATTTGAAGATGTTGGAGCTGAAAGACAGGAAGCGATGCTGCAGGAGCTCCACATGATCTCCTGCCTTTCTGCTGCTCATTAGTGCAATTAGAAGCACTTCAGAAAAGCTCAGCAGTCTGTCAGTGTCTGTAATGCGTTACACAGTACACGGATATGATGAGTACTGAATACAGAGAAACACCTGAGAAAACAGGGATTTTTAACTGTATGAAGAGAGATACAGAAAAAGGTACAGACTTTCAGAGTATAAAAGCAGGACTGTAGGACTTGAGTCTAATCTCAAGATGTTTTCTGTAGATGTTTTCTCAAGATGGTTTATTGGCATATGTACTTGTCCTCATCTCAGTCTTGGACATTTGTCTCACTAAATTTGGCCTTGGGTTTGACTCAGAGTTAATAAAAATAAAATTTATGTCTTTTCTTTTTTATGGGGTGGTGGTAACTCAAGTGGTTAAGGCTCTGGGTTGTTGATCAGAAGATCGAGGTTCAAACCCCAGCCCTTGGACACTGCATAATGGCTGACCCTGCTCTCTGACCCCAACTCTCCAAGGATGAGATATGCAAAGAAGAATTTCACTGTGCAGTAATGTATATGTGACAAATAAAGGTTACTTAACTTATATGCACACAGGTAGAAGCAGTAACTCCTCATTCTATAAAACAACCTAATCTTGAAGCCAACTATTGTTGGGGTAAGTGTTTTTAAATAGAAAACAATACTAATGCCAATACAAGAGGTTAAAAAAATCAGACCTATTGACAACGCAACAAAGTCGAGATGTCTGAGGATCATCCGAATCAGTGCGGTTAACTGACGTATTTATACAATTCTAGTTTGTCTTAATTCTACTTTATTACATGTTTAAATGCTGATTTAAAAAAAAAGGGAAGAAGAAGAAGCTTTGATTTGTCATCTTTAATGCTTTACACTGCATGCATAACCGACAATGTGAGCATCAATAACTTCTTTACGTCACTGCATTCAAGGACACTCACAGTCCTTCAGAATTCTGGCAGTCACAATAATTTTTAGAGGACTGTTTGGCGATTAAAAAGATTTTTAGCTTTGAGCTACCCTGTTAAACACAGGCCTAATCAGGTTGAATACATGCTTTGATTATACATGTTTAATTATTCTTACACCGTCAGGATAAATGCTCTATACTGTCTGAAGGTTTTGCCTCGATAGGTTTTGACTCGGTCCTGCTTTCATTTGGACTCCCTACTGGAGTTAAGACTGCTAATGTCGAGTCTGTATTGTATCATCACAACAAGCCCAGCAGGCTAGTTTAGATCCTCAGAAGTATTGTCATTATTGTTTGTTGAACTGTTCGGCTCGGTGCTTTGATTGAATTCTGTCTCACTTATAATATATATTCATCTGTTCATTCAAATTTGTCACATACACAATTACACAGTACAACATGTGGTGAATTTTTTATATAGTCAGAAATGGAATTTAAAAGTAGGATAAATAAATAAAAAAAACAAAATGGAATTAGCTGGATAGACGACATGAAAATAAATAAACAAAATTATATGAGAGGGTCTGTATTATATGCCCTTTAATTAGCATTTTGAAAGATCTATTAGAAATCTGCACTTTGTTGATTTTTGCTCAACTACGTGTACTGAACTTCTATTTGACAGAGCTTACGGATGAATCAATACTGACACCTTGTGGATAAAACAAATATTTCTGAATAAAAGTTGAATCTCTTCGCATCAAATGCAAGTATTTCTGTTCTTTCTCTCACTCAAGAGGAGCCTATAAATGTTTTACATCATTTTTTGACCAACTCACTGTCTCACTTATGCTCTCTTGGACTTCCAGCTATAGATGGTTTTGGCTTCAAGCTAACAGTCTTGGGCATGAGTGAATGCTCCAAAATGTGTATGAAGTGAGGAATGATACATAATGGGATATGCGGTCATGTCCTCTGTCCTGAGTTTTCTTCCTCTAAGTTGTATATTTTGCTGGCTGCTATCACTCGGGCCTTAGTACTTAGTTTCATTCCCTTTCATGTACCATTCCTATGTTCAGGAATGACAATAAATCCTTTATCTCTGGCTGAGATAAAGCGCTGGTATTGGAGAATCCTTTTTATAAATAAATAGTTACATGATTACACACACACACACACACACACACACACAGAAATATTAATCTATATGTGTTAGATTAACACAGCCCTGTGATTTGCCTGACCAGGAACAATCAAGCATTAGGTAGGTCTTTGGGTTATAAACAAATTTAATATATGCATTGGGTTGGGAAGGTTACTTTGGAAATGTAATAGGTTACAGATTACAAATGATCCTATTTAAAATGTAATAAGTACTGTAACATTTCAATTACTTTATAAAAGTAAAGTAACGGATTACATTTGATTACTTTTTGATTAGCATTATAGTTCTTGGGTTATAAACATTTCAATATACCGGCATTGGGTTAGCCGAGAAACCAACTGGTTACTGTTGGAAATGTAATAGGTTTACAGATTACAAATGATCCTATTTAAAATGTAATAAGTACTGTAACATTCAATTACTTTATAAAAGTAAAGTAACGGATTACATTTGATTATTTTGATTATTTAAGTTTCTAATGGATATTTTCAACTAAATCATTTCCAAACATTTATACCAGGCAGGGTTAACCTTACAGTAATACTCAACTCTGTTTACTGTTAGAATTTCAAAATCTGTGTGTGTGTGTGTGTGTGTGTGTGTGTGTACATGTTTTATCCTCCAAAATCAAACTGGACAACCCTCGAGAAAAATAGGTTATATTTTTGGAAATTAAACTGCAGCAGATTGTCATCAGTCAGATCCTAAGTCACTTTTCAGTTGAAAATCACGCAGCAGTCTAAAGCACTGATTTGACAAAGGACCCTGAAAATGCAAATGGCTTAACGTAACAGTGCTTTGGCCAGAGGAGTCTGTTGGTGCCCTGAATTTCACAACTCGATGACTTTGTGAGTCATCGTAACGTATGCTACAATGCTAAAATAACTAAACTATATTAGATCTGACATTACCAACACATTTTCAAGGAGGAAAAATGTGAGCTTTTTATCAAGGGTTGATAAATAGAAGTGTGCCTGGTAAAGGTAGCTAGCAGACTAGCTCATTTGTTCTGAATGTTTTGAATACACTATGGGCTTGATGAACGCGCTGGCGCGTTTTGGTGGATTTTTTCCACATAGCAGCTACAATAACTCGACTGACTACTCCGTCACTTTATTATACAGAAACCAGTAATATATCATTCAAAACTAAAGAGTCTGTTTTTATTTCTGTACACTCACAATAATGACCAAAACCATATGCTTTTATAAAATAAAGAAAGGCTAGGCTACATACCTGCAGATGCTTCCTCAGGTTCAACATTGAAGCCTTTGATGTCGAAAACATTTTAACAACTGGACAACAAATTTTGCACTGAACTGTTAGATTTGCGTCCTTATCGGATTTCAGGATGAAATTATTTTTAAATTTCGAGCACTGAAATGCATTTTTATCACTCGCCATGGTGTCAACTCTCAGACAGGTTGTAGTAGCCTAAAGGTTTCAGCGGCACTGTGGATTAACGTAATTAGCAGACTTGGTGCCGCGAATTCGAACCAGAGAACCAATCAAAAGCATCAGAATAGCACCGCTTTAACCAATTCTAGCAACACATTAATACTATTCAACATATCCTAGTTCTTTAAAGAAAATATTCAGATGTAACCCTATTTGTAATCTTTAACATTTTCATAAGTAACTGTAATTTAATTACATATTTATTCTCAGTAACTGTAACGAATTACTGTTACAATTATTTTGTAATTAAATTACACAACACCGTTACATGTAACTAGTTACTCCCAAACCCTGTCTATGATAGACAATACAACTAGGTTTTATTGAAATCGAATTATTTTGTAAATTGCATACAATTCATTCACTTGTGGAAAAAAAGTCCATCCGTTCTATCCACTAGATGGTGGCATCTTCATATGTTCTCTCTTTTGGAAGCTCACAGCTTGTAGCAGAGCATAAGCAGGGCAACTAAATGATGACTGTTTTTAGGGTTTTAATAAAAGCTTCTTTACTTGAAATATTGTCACTTCAACCATATAAAGCTGGTATAGTGTTCAGTAATGAAACAAGGTTACTCCAGGTCCAGGATGCTACATAAAAACACAGTAATACTGTAAGTACACTATATTATACAGACCAACCCAATACTACATAAAGTCGTAAAAATATGTGTCTTGGACCTGTCATAACATTCACGTATATATTATAGTACTGACTAAAATCTTAAAAAACTAAAAAACTTTAAAATTTATTTATTTTTATTTTTTTAAAATTAAACAGTTATTTTAATTTTTTTATTAATATAACAGTTGTAGGTTTCTCGCCTACCATACAGAAGGCCCGGGTTCAATTCCCAGCCAATGCCCAAACCCCAGCCACTGGATGCAGTGCCAGTCCCAAGCCTGGAAAAACGGGAGGGTTGCATCAGGAAGGGCATCCGGCATAAAACCTGTGGCAAGTTGCTGTGCGGACCAGTTGGTCTGAAAGAAACTTTATGATATAAAATAATTAATCGAAATAATGATTAATTGATGAAGTAATCAATTAATCAGTTAATTAATTCTTACTTAATAATGAACTAAAAAAGAAAATATTATTATTATTATTATTATTATTATTATTATTATTATTATTAAGAAATCAGGTCTGTAAGCTGGTCTGTTTCCCACATCATTATACACTCACCATCCTTTGATTCCACACATTATTTCTCAGCCCTAATAAGCGTGCTTAAACTAATCTGACCTGCTGCTGATTCATTCTGAAAAAGGTCAGCAATGATGACAGGGCTGTCGTTTACCATAACCAACCTGATTGTACAGGTCTCGCTGCGTATTTATCCAAAATGTATATTTACTATTCCAGCTCACACTTGTCTCCGCTGGTGTTAATGTCATCATTTATGCTGCAACGTGTTTGTAAGCTAGGAACAGATTGAATGAACTTGAATGTCAGAAGCAGGATGTAAATAAACTCCGAGCAGAAGATTGAATATCATATTCTGTAAGCAAGAAATTTTTAAATAATTATACATGATGAAATGTTATACTGGTAAAGCGCGGTTGAATTCTTGTAAGTTTCCTTTCCAGAACCTTCAATAGGAGTTCCTAATAAATTGGTCAGTGATTGTACATGATACATGTCAATGATAAGTCTTTAAAAACAGTCTCTCTGCCATGTTTGTAGGTGACCTGTCTGCAGGACTTCTTCGGTGAGGATGACATATTCATCGCATGTGGTCCTGAAAAGTTCCGCTACCAGGATGACTTCCTGCTGGACGAGAGTGGTAAGACTCCTAACTTACCTCTGTTCATACCATCACCAACAGAATGACAAATTCAAGTCAAAAACCTGATAAAGTGCATTAGTAGGGTTGTTGTGAGGCTCCTGGCATTGATTCTTCAAGCTGCTAGAAGAACACAAATAGCGTTCTTCTAAAAGATAATCCCTTATTTTTTACTGACGGTGGTGAAGAGCACAGTCTAACCCATCACTATGAAAACCACTCAGGGGTTTAAATAGATTGAGATCAGCTAAATGTGAAGAAATCTTGTGAAATCAGACCACGCCCATTGGGATAGATGGTAGATAGATGATTTGCAGTGATGCTTCACTCTAAAATTGCAAGTGGTGCCAAACCATGGAAAAACAAATAACAGATCTTAGTAGACAGAGTGAGTTTTCCTTTAATTTGTCACCCGTCAACCTTGTGTACAGGTTTTTCTGTGTTTTTTTCTTCGCATAAATGACTCACTGTATGGCCCAGTGTCTATATGTGTATAGAAATATAGGGACAAAAATGGACATGGCTTGCTTTAAATCATCTCTCTCTCTCTCTCTCTTTCAGAATGCAGGATGACGAAATCGCAGTCTTACGGTCGTCTCTCGTCTCTGCAGGGTCGCTGCTCTCCTCACAGTGGAGGCGGCTCATACAGGAGCAAGTCTCCAGTGTCCAACAGCTCAGGTAGGGGACACTAGGTTGCCAGGGCTGCAATACGAAATCAGCCTTTGGAAAAACCTAAACCAAAAATTAGCGCAGAACTAAAACTTAATACATCACTTCCGACTTGGGTGTACCATGGTGCAGGTTTTCATGGTGGTTGTTGACTGAGGATTGTTGGTGGTATTAGTGGTAGCTGGTTGATGTTGGTCATTGTTTGTTGTTTATGGTACTTGTTGTTGGCTTGTGGTTATTGGTGGCATAGGTGCTTGTTGCTTGGTGTTTGTCTTGTGGTTATAGTTGTTATAGGTGGTTGTTGTTGGTGTTGGTTGTCTTGTGGTTATTGTTGGTATAGGTGGTTGGTGATTGTTGCCTTGTGGTTATAGTTAATATTTTCAGTTGTTGTTGGTGGTATTTGTTGGCTGGTGGTTATTGGTGAGGTGGGTTGTTGGTGGTGTTTGTTGTATTATGATTATAGTTGTTATAGGTGGTTGTTGTGGTGGTTGTCTGGTGGTGTTGGGTAGGTTGTTGGTGGTGCTGTTGGTGTTTGGCCATTGTGTGATAGTTGTTACACACATTTTAATCATACAGTAAAAGTCTTGGTATTATTCGATTAAACCACATTTTATGCGGCTGATTCTTTGTGTGTGATTATGCATGAATAATGCACCATAGCCAATAGTTATCTTTGCCAGCAGATAACTATTTCTAATTAATTTTTTAAAAACCTTTGGGAAACAACTCGGCCAGTTTTAATTAGATGCTGTAGCAGGTTTTGCAGAACTCACAGTCTCGAGGTCTGCCTCAGAGTCGCTAGGCAAATGACTGCCAAACTCATTTAGCAGTTTTGCAGGTATAAATTGCTATACCCCTGTAACGACCCCTGCCTAAATCAGCTTTATCACTTATGACAGAATATGTGGCAGGGAACATCTCTGAACACATTACGCTTTAAAAGTAGCCAGCAGGGTGATATTAAAATACATCAGCTCCTGCTCTTATGAGATTCATTTTGTAACATTCAGCAGTGGAAGGACTTTTATAGCCTGTGACTAAATCTTTTTATCGGATTATACATTAGACAGCCACTCTGAACACATTCACTGCACGACAGGGTGATATTAAAATATATTTGATCTCCTGGTTATTACACCATTGTGTCCTAGAAAAAAATATGAGTCACCACGTCTGTTGTTGCCGTTTCCAGAAAACATCCGGCGCTAGTTAATCTTGCATGGTGCTCCAACCGGAAGAGCAAGCACTAATGTCTTTGCCTGGAGCTTGGAGTTCCTGCAGGACCTCCAGGTTATGAGTCTGTCGTTCAAAAAGCCACAACTAATCACTCACACCGAATCCCTAATGGCAAGCCTGGAGAACAAACACACTGCAGCAAGCCTCGTTTCTCAGAAACGTCCAGCCGAGTTCTGTAAAGAGGTGTTGTGACTGCCGATGAGGAGATGTAGCGATCTGATTTAGGCTATTATCAGTGCAGAGCAAAGCAAAGTGTGTGTGTGTGGCTTCCTGGCTGAGTCAGAAAGTAGGAAGAAGTAGCAAACACTAGACAAACACATTAATGGTAACTATTATTCAACACTTTCCCCCCTGAAGTATGAGTCATCAGTTGTTTATGTACCTAAGCATTAATGCAGCCGGAATAAAATGATGAATCAAATTGATAAGATTATCAAACACCAAAAAACACAACAAATTAGAAAACAAAAAACACAAAAACGTAACAGAATCGAGATCTTGGTGGGTTTGTCCAGTACGAGATGTTCTGGTTTGAGTATTTCCTGCTAAATCTGCAGATCTTCTGAGATTTTCACAGAAAGTTCTCTACAGTTTACAAAAAATAATATGAAAAATGAAAATCATCCACTGAGCAGCAGTTTCGTGGGTGGAAATTCCTTGATGACGAGAGCGCTCAGAGGAGAATATCCAGACTGGCAGCATATGACAAAGCCTACAGTACGATAACTTCATCAATCAATCTTTACAACCACAGAGAGCAGAGAAGCATCTTAGAACACAGCACATGTCAAACTGTACAGGGCAATCGTTATGATTTCAACAGCAGATCTTTTTATTTTGTGTGTAATGTGACATGATGCATTGCTGAACCTGCTTGTGATTGTGTTTAGTAGCATGTAAACACAGTAGCTAAGTTGCGTAAATATCCGGGGGTCGGTCAAAACTTGTTGGAAAGCCAAGTGAAGCCAACTGAAGCGAATTTTACAATTTTTTTTCAGTCAGCGAAAGTTGTTTCAAGAGAGTCAACCCACGATACCAACATTGCCTTCGGCATGCATTAAACGCTAGGTGATTTTTCGGGCGTTTTTTTGTTGACAGATTGGTGACGTGGGTGGTCTGTTCTATTTTTAGCCCAAGCTTGTTGGCACGACTTCCTGCGAGGACCCTTGACATGGATTGCTTGGCTTGGGTTTGTTCTTTGTAAGCAGCCATACAGTTTGCATACGCTTCGTATTGGTAATATTGGTAATATTTTTGGGTGGCTGGAACGGATTATCTGCATTTACTTTAGTCCTTATGGAAAAATTAGTTTCGCAATACAAATGTTTGCCTTAAGAACTCGCCTCCAGAACGAATTAAATTTATATGCCGAGGTTCAACTGTATTCATTTTAAACTTAGCCATCATTTAATAAACAACACCAAAAACCTGGCCAAACCTTTTGATATGAGTCATTGTATCCATCAGTAACTGATTCCAGGTCAGGTAAACACACAGGAATTATGGCTTGGCATCTCTCACTCTCTGTAGTGGAGTCCTTGTAGTCCTTGTGGCTGCCACTGGTGTTGAGTGGGTGTTTTGAGTGCACCACATTTGCGCAAGCAGACTCTTTGTATAGCTCCGTGCTCAGATGGTTGATGCGGTTTGGAAATTGGATTGCATTCTGATCAGTCTGATGAACCGGCTTCCTCTACTGCAGCTTGCAGCCCTTGAGAGAATAAGATTTGCGTGCAAAGACTAAATCCCTGCATTGTTAAAGGTTCAGATGTGTTTCCTCTTACTTTTCATATCACATCACTCAGTTTTTCTATGGAAATCAAAAGCAAGCAGCTCACGCTATGTGCTCACAGAAAACAGTACTGTTATGTGGATAAATCAGGATTTTGGAAGTCTCTACACTGTCTCTGGACTTTTGACAATTTCAGAGTAGCTGCTCATACCACTTCTGGAAATGTAAATCTTGAAAATGTGTCAGAAATGATTCAATAAGCATTAAGGAATTCAAAGGACTAGAGACTAGAGAAGGGACAGAGCATGCTCTGATTGGGGGAACAAAGATCATTTGGCTAAGCCTCATCTCTCTCAGCCTGAAGAAGAAGAAGAACCTTATAGCTGTGAGTTTAACCATTGTGTATACTGGTCAACAAAAAATGCACATTTGCTTTACATATTTAAGTTTTAAGGATATACACTATAGTGGGGCATAGTGGTCTCACACCTCCGTGGTTGGGGGTTCAACTCCTGCCTCCGCCATGTGTGTGGAATTTGCATCTTCTCCCCATGCTTTGGGGGTTTCCTCCAGGTTCTCCGGTTTCCTGCTCCATTCCAAAGACATGCATTGTAGGCTGATTGGCATCTCTAAATTATCTGTAGTGTGTGAATGAGTGTGTGAGACTAGCATCCTGTTCAGGGTGTACCCTGCCTTGTGTCCCAAGTCTCCTGGGATAGGCTCAAGGTTCCCTGTAAGCCAGTAGGATAAGCGGTGTAGAGAATGTATGGATGCATGGATGATAGATGTATGGAAATATTGGACATATTGATGGAGGATATTCAGTATATGTAATTGTTTGGTGGCTAAATCATATTCATTAGCTAAACCAAATAAAAGCTAACTTCCTAGATTAACCCTGTGGGTTTCCTCAGGGTTCTCCAATTTTCTCCCACCTCCAAAAATGCCAGTAGGTCAAATTGGTTTAGATAACTTACCCCTAGGTGTGAATGAGTGTTCTAGTGCCCTGTGATGGACCAACATCCAGGCTTCTTCAGCTCAAGATAAAATGTTATGCACCAACATCCAGGCTTCTGCAGCTAAGAATAAAATGTTATGGACCAACATTCAGGCTTCTGTAGCTCAAGATAAAATGTTATTGGATATGTAGTAGCATATAAACAGCACTTGGTTAGAAGCTAGCATAATTGGGAGATGTGGTAGCTTAGTGGTTAAGGTGTTGGGCTGCTGCTGGGAAGGTTGTCAGTTCAAATCCAAGGTCCACCAATCTCCTGAGCAAGAACCTCAGCTGTATAAAATGAGACGAAAATGTAGGTTTCTCTGGATAAGAGTGTCTGCCAATTGTAAACTGCTTGTTCTATACACACAGTATATATATATATATATATATATATATACACATATATACACACACACTACACTTTATTCTGAAGTACACTCATCATAGAGTAAGGTTTTCTAACCTTAAAATAACTTGATGTAATGCTCATGCATCTGTGCTCCAGCTGAAAGATGCTGAAATAGAACAGCAAGATGATGATTCAATGTGGGCAGACACACTATCGCGATGATTTTAGCTTATGTATGTGTGTGTGTGTGTTTGTGTGTGTGAATGAGATTCAATTTGATTTATTTTGCTCCATGTTCATTTATACATGAAATTCTAGCAGAAAAGTCTTTTTATTTTCACTCATGTCTGACTCATAGCTCTTCTGCACCTTCAGATGCAGTTTTAATTTGCAGCTCTTAAACTTTCTCGAATCCAGTTTAGGATTTCTCATCACCTACAATTCAATTATTTTTGCACTGTAATAAAAACAATGATTACATCTGCCAAACTGATGCTAGTTAGCTTGTGACGAGATCATGTTTTTTTGTTAATAAAGCTTTATTCGGCAGCTCCTCCTCCTGCTCGGACGTCAGGCATACGCAGGAGGAGGAGTGCGAGATCATTCAGAGGCTCGATTCATTCACAGAAATCTAAACACACACGAACACGCACATACACACACACACACACTCGGGAAACATGAGCTCAGCAGCTATAATACTCTGTTCCAGCAACTCGCTACACTGTGGATCGGGTAAGATTATATATCATATATCTTCTTACCCAAAAGGGAACAATTATTGCTTGAATATTTTATTTTTATTTATAGCTTATAGGTTTTCTTTTTGTTTTAAAAGGTTGACATCTTTGTGCAATAATTACAACCTAAATTTATTAACATGCTGCTTATTTTACATATTCTATATGCATATGTATAAACAAAGCTAAATATGTACAAATGATAGTTCTTGAGCCAAGCAATTGTGCAGGCTGTTTGCACTTTCACAATCTAGATCAATTCCCTGATGTTTGTTATCTAGCACTGCTAAAAGGCTGAATCTCATCTATACAAAAGGTTTGGGGCTTTTTGCACGCTGACTTTGTCATGATTATCATTTTCAGTTTTCATTCCTGGATTAACATTCAACTGGATGCAAGCCTCCGATTTGTCATGACAATGTTTATATAACAGTTATATAATGTTTCTTTTAGGTTAATATATCCATCAAATATTCTCACTAGTCTTAACTCACTTAACATGAACTGAATTATACTGACATGTTAAGGTAACCTTTTGTGATAGGACTACTTCAAGTAACATCAACCTTGTGTTATGTTGTTACAGGAAAACAATCAGTGACTCGGTGCTGAGGCGGTGTTACAGTAACACGAAGTGTGTTCTTCACTTAGAACAATTGACAATATAGCAATTTGCATATTGCATAAAAACAGAAATATAGAAAACCTGTAGGCCTAAATGTATGAACCAGATTTGAGAATTCAGCAGCGCTGTGTTATAAGTGAATTTAAATAATTTGATGTCATGATCTGAGTGAATATGTCTCTTCTGTCCTCAGCTAATGGAACAGCAGGCAGTCAGCTGTCTACGCCTCGCTCAGGCAAGTCCCCGAGTCCGTCTCCCAGTCCAGCCAGCCTCAGGAGACGGCGGGTAAGAGACACTTATTCACCTTTCAGATTTTAGACAAAAATAGAAAAAAAGGAACTGACCAGGAAAATAAAACGTTGTGATGTTTTATTTGAGTTGATTTTTTTGGGGGGGATTTATTTTAATACTTAGACATTCAAATGCAGACATCGGTGAAGATTTCAGAGCTGAATTGGTGCTAGAATTTAGCTGGACTGATGACGTCCTTCTCATAGCGTTCCTCAGAGATCCATCACAGATCTACAGGCCATTTATCTTTTCTGTAGAAAACATGATATTGATTTGTGGAATGATGTCATTCTACGCAGTATAGACATAAGTCCAGTCAGCTGTAGAGGTAGATATGACATTCGTTAGATGAAAACAGTGTAATACAAGGGGTAATAAATTGCATAGTAGTAACAAGTAGTAAAGGAAATGAATAGTTATCGTGTATTACAGTTTTCCTGAATGTGTGTTCCTCTGATTAAGCAAGGAAGTGAGTAAACATTCATTCATTGTCTACCTCTTATCCAATCTACACTCGGGTCACTCGTGCCTATCTCAGGCATCATTGGGCATCAAGGCAGGATACACCCTGGACGGAGTGCCAACCCATCGCAGGGTACACACACACACTCTCATTCACTCACGCAATCACACACTACGGACAATTTAGAGATGCCAATCAACCTACAATGCATGTCTTTGGACTGGGGGAGGAAACCGGAATACCTGGAGAATGCAAACTCCGCACACACACACACACACGGCGGAGGCAGGAATCAAACCCCCAACCCTGGAGGTGTGAGGCAAACGTGCTAACCACTAAGCCACCGCTTGTGATCATATCTATTTGTTTACAGTATAAATTATCTATATTATTTAATTCATCTTTTGCCCAAAATATTACTTAAAAGATAAAATCCACTCACATATAGTGAGCCATGTTATTTTACGGCATTAACATATCCATAAAGTTCTCTGCTTTTCTTCCCTACTAAAGAAAAACATGGACTTTAATGTTAAAGTTCTTCCGATTGCTGCTCTAGACAGCAGGCATATCTGATGCTTGTATCATGTTATCCTTTAATAACTGCCACATGATTTGGTAGAACAATTTAATATACACACATAACATAACATATGTATTAAACAGCCAGCTGGAAAAAAGTTACGGTGTAGGTTTGAGCAGCAGCAGAAGGTGAGAATACTCTGGCATGGTGTGAGTGCAGGAAGCTGTACTGAACTTCACCGTACCATACCTGCTTCCTAGCTGTTATTCTTAGCACGTTTAGGACCGAGCGTTTCTATGGAAACTGCTGTTTTTATTCCTACATCGTCTCTGTCCTGTAGCTTATGTACAGCAGAAGGAAGTGAGAGGAACACCACAGTTTTGGAGTGTTTTATATTTCAGGTGTTATGGTAATTTTACTGTTGTCTCCATGGTAACTTGGCTCCGGTGCCTGGACCAGACATTTTGGTGAATCTTTATTCAAGGGTTGTGTTTATAATGCTGTAGGACACCGATGTTAACACTTTTCTTTCCCCAGAGGACACAAAATGAAATATGCTCCTGGTTTTGTTGTGTTCATGTTCAGCATCAAATGTCTGTCATGTCTCACTCCACAGTGGAGGTTAATATGAAGCTCATATGAAAGTAGACATTCAGAGCTTTAAGAATTTGTAGTGTTTCATAAGTATTTCTGTTTTTCACTAGCCTACCAGGGGTTAATATATTCATAGAATTGTTTCAGAACACAAAAACGTTTTTTTTTTTTCCACACAAAAAAAAACGTTTGTACGTTCAAAGTACATGTTGATATCAAACCCATTTCTGCACTCTGTGATGCTCCAAGTGCTTGTTGATAAGGATCTCAAAAATGAAGGCCACTAAAATTCTCTGTAAGGTTATCCAACAGAGGGAAAAACACAGGTCTAAAACACACTGAAAGTCCTGTGGCTTGGTGGTTAGCACGTTCGCCTCACACCTCCACGATGTGTGTGTGGAGTTTGCATGTTCTCCCCGTGCCTCAGGGGTTTTCTCCGGGTGCTCCAGTTTCCTCCCCCAGTCCAAAGACATGCATTGTAGGTTGATTGGTATCTCTAAATTGTTTGCTGTGTGCGATTGGGCCCTGTGATAGACTGGCATCCTGTTCAGGGTGTACCCTGCTTTGTGCCCGTAGTCTCCTGCGATAGGCTCCAGGTTCCTTGTGACCCAGTAGTAGGATAAGCAGGTATAGAAAATGGACGAATGTACATTTATACTAAAAACAAAAAGCTCAGTTTTTAGGCTGATGGTATCCTAAGTCTGACTGAAACAGTGTTAATGTATTAATTGATGGAGATTTCAAAGCACTTTTGTATGTTGCTCTGGATCAGGGCGTCTGCCAAATGGCAGAAATGTAAATGTAAATGTAAGTAAAATAATTCCATAAATCTGCAGCTGCATACTGTTTCTAGTTTGTTATGCAAATAAAGTAAATATGTTATGTGATTCAGCTGTTTTTATTTCACTCCATTACTCTTTAAAACTCTGTGTTTGGCAGAGCTCCCAGCACAGCAGCTCATCTCTCTCTCTGGCTTCTACTAAAGTGTGCAGTTCCATGGATGAAGGTGACGGTCCTGCTAGTGAAGGTAATTACACCGAACTTCTTTGACATTTTGACACCCAGTTGCTTCATGCTGTTGAATGCAAAAATAGTTTTGCTTTATTTTGTCCAAACTGTGTACAAACCTTTGCAGCCTAGTATACTCTCATGCTCCTCTACATGCTGGTCCATGATTGAGAGCTGTAATGTTGATGTGTTGTAGCTGAGGTGGTGGAGGAAGGCCCTCAGGTTCCTGCCTCTATAGCTGAGAGGTACAAGGTGGGCAGGATGATCGGAGACGGCAACTTCGCCGTGGTGAGAGAGTGCGTGGAGAGATCCACAGGCCGAGAGTACGCACTCAAAATCATCAACAAGGGCAAATGCAGAGGCAAGGTGAGATACGGAGACTGGAACATGATATCACTGAAATGCTTTTAGAGGTGTTCTAGTGATACTATGACTGTGGCTCTTGCCGTGAGGTCCTGGTTCCTTCACAGGATTATGTAGCATGTGCAAGCTGTCAGGGACCTTCTTTTTCTTATGTTACCACCAACCATGCCATCATATTTATTATTGATACTTTATTAATTATTGACCTATATAATTAGTCACTTAATCCAAACCTCAAATAATTCAATAATTATCTTATTAATTGTGTCATCTTAAATCTAATTTGAATTAGAAAATTGAATCTCTGAGTGGACTGTTCAGGAAACACACTGGGTCTATCACAAAATATTACTGCACAACTGCAGAACCTGATATTAATAATTGAATTATGGGCATACAGTTGAGCACAGTTTGAGAACTTCTAGAGATATAACTTGAGTTATATCTCAAGTTATATCTCTAGAAGATATATTTTGAGGTGAGATGAGTGTCATGATGCACTCATGATCTGGTCATGATTCGATTTAATTCAATTTAATTCATGATACTGGCTTAACGATTCAATCTGGTTCAGTTCTCAGAATATTTTGAACAAATTTTTATGAAGGAAAATTTATGTATTTATTATTTAAAAAAAAATTTTTTTTTAATGATTTAATTTATTTATGACTCATTCACTAGCAATGCAAAGTGATTCTCATCTGTCTCGTCTGTATAAAATGTAATGATTTGTATAAATTAAATAATTATTTTTAATAATAATCATTTATTTATTTTATTTAAATTAAATAATTAAAAAAATTAAAAAAACAATGCAATTAGAAATTATTCCTAAGATTTGTCTTTCTCTGAACAAATGATGGATTGAAACATAATGAGCTTCGCAACAGAATCTGTGGCATCATTTCAGCTAGAAATAGCGCTCCAAAGTCGGCTAAAATGCCCGACTTCAGCAGCATCTCTTTTTCTCTGTGGTGCTGTAGATTGCAGAGGCATGGGGCTGGTGTCGCTTGAAGAGCTCTTTTTTACCCTTATAATGTAGTTGTGGTTGTCATGCACTATACAGTAGATAAAACTCAGATTAGATTTAAACTCATGGCTTGAACAGATTGGGACGTCTGGTGTTCAAGCCGTGCAATTACATTAGAGTAGATGAATAATTAATAGCATGTTGATCTGCATGATGCGACTTGCACATTAATCACATTTTTGATGTCAGGATGAATTTTTACACTCCTACAAGGGATTGTTAATAGAGATGTGGTAGTGGTTAAGGTGTCGGAAGGTTGTGAGTTCGAATCCCAGGTCCACCAAGATGCCACTGCTGGGCCCCTGAGCAAGGCCCTTAACCTTCAATTGCTCAGTTGTATAAAATGAAATAAAAATGTAAGTCACTCTGGATAAGGGCGTCTGCCAAAATACTGGAAATGTAAAGGTAACAGTTATAAATGTATGCTGCATGTCACAGGAACACATGATCCAGAATGAGGTGTCCATTCTGAGGAGGGTGAAACACCCCAACATTGTCCTGCTGATCGAGGAGATGGACACCTACAGTGAGCTCTACCTGGTCATGGAGCTGGTCAAGGTAACAAATTACATTCCAAGAAGCTCAATATACAGGTGCATCTCAATAAATTAGAATGTCGTGGAAAAGTTCATTTATTTCAGTAATTCATCTCAAATTGTGAAACTCGTGTATTAAATAAATTCACTGCACACAGACTGAAGTAGTTTAAGTCTTTGGTTCTTTTAATTCTGATGATTTTGGCTCACACTTAACAAAAACCCACCAATTCACTATCTCAATACTTAGAATACTAGTATAAGTATACTATTATAGTATATTAGAATACTTCATAAGACCAATAAAAAAACATTTTTAGTGAATTGTTGGCCTTCTGGAAAGTATGTTCATTTACTGTACATGTACTCAATACTTGGTAGGGGCTCCTTTTGCTTTAATTACTGCCTCAAATTGGGCGTGGCATGGAGGTGATCAGTTTGTGGCACTGCTGAGGTGTTATGGAAGCCCAGGTTTCTTTGACAGTGGCCTTCAGCACATCTTTTTGCAAAATGCATTTTCTGCATTTTTTGGTCTCTTGTTTCTCATTTTCCTCTTGACAATACCCCATAGATTATCTATGGGATTCAGGTCTGGTGAGTTTGCTGGCCAGTCAATCACACCAGCACCATGGTCATTTAACCAACTTTTGGTGCTTTTGGCAGTGTGGGCAGTGCCGAATCCTGCGGGTAAAATGAAATCAGCATCTTCAAAAAGCTGGTCAGCAGAAGGAAGCATGAAGTGCTCCAAAATTTCTTGGTAAACAAGTGCAGTGACTTTGGTTTTCAAAAAACACAAGGGACCAACACCAGCAGATGACATTGCACCCCAAATCATCACAGACTGTGGAAACTTAACACTGGACTTCAAGCAACTTGGGCTATGAGCTTCTCCACCCTTCCTCCAGACTCTAGGACCTTGGTTTCCAAATGAAATACAAAACTAGCTCTCATCTGAAAAGAGGACTTTGGACCACTGGGCAACAGTCCAGTTCTTCTTCTACTTAGCCCAGGTAAGACGCCTCTGACGTTGTCTGTGGTTCAGGACTGGCTTAACAAGAGGAATATGACAACTGTACAACGTCTGTGTGTGGTGGCTCTTAATGCCTTGACCCCAGCCTCAGTCCATTCCTTGTGAAGTTCACTCAAATTCTTGAATCAATTTTGCTTGACAGTCCTCATAAGGCTGCGGTTCTCTCGGTTGGTTGTGCATCTTTTTCTTCCACACTTTTTCCTTCCACTCAACTTTCTGTTAACATGCTTGGATACAGCACTCTGTGAACAGCCAGCTTCTTTGGCAATGAATGTTTGTGGCTTACCCTCCTTGTGAAGGGTGTCAATGATTGTCTTCTGGACAACTGTCAGATCAGCAGTCTTCCCCATGATTGTGTAGCCTAGTGAACCATACTGAGAGACCATTTTGAAGGCTCAGGAAACCTTTGCAGGTGTTTTGAGTTGATTAGCTGATTGGCATGTCACCATATTCTAATTTGTTGAGAGAGTGAATTGGTGGGTTTTTGTTAAATGTGAGCCAAAATCCTCACAATTAAAAGAACCAAAGACTTAAACTACTTCAGTCCATGTGCATTGAATTTATTTAATACACGAGTTTCACAATTTGAGTTGAATTACTGAAATAAATGAACTTTTCCACAACATTCTAATTTATTGAGATGCACCTGTACATAACGGTTACTGAATTTGATGCATAAATAATTGAATTACTGTAGTTTTATTCTGCTCTGCTGTGTTGCATTTAGACAAGTTTGTTTTAGTCAGAATCATGCCATTTTCAATATTTTGAGTCTATTGTACTCTGACTAACATGGTGTCACGCTTTCCGGTTTTCAAGGCATGAAGGAAACAGACCCAGCGCGGAGATAGACAGCAGACAGGGGTTTATTGAACTTAAAACAAACAAACATGAACACGACACCACACGTAGACGCTACACAAAGAAGACGACCAGCCCCGAACCCTGGCAAAAGGCCGCTATAAATACATACCATAATCAGGACTAACATTAGGGACAGGTGAACAGCAATCAGGAAACAATAGGAGAAGGCGGGGCTAAAACAAAACACATGACATGACAAACAATGACGTAACATGACCTAACCCCTGCTGGAAACCCCCCCTAGTGGCCCAACACAGGGCCTACACCCGTAACATCTCCCCCCTCTCAAAGGCGCGGCTCCCGACGCGCCAAAACATGACCCTCCTTGTCAGTCTGGGCAGTCCGCAGGTCCCGAACAGGAACGAGGAGCATAGCAAGGCAGTTAGGGAGGAGCGAGAAGCATGGCGAGGCAAATGGGGGGGGGGGGGGCAGGAGCAAAGACGAGGCAAATGGGGGGAAGCGAGGAACAAAGGCGAAGCAAGTGGGGGGAGCGAAGATCAAGGCGAGGCAAGTGGGGGGAGCGAGAAGCAGGAGCGAGACAGGTGGGGGGAGCACGGGGCCCGACGGCAAGGCCAAAGGGCCCCACGCGACGTCCACATTTGCGCGGAGGTGCCGAGCAATGACCACAGCAGAGCAGCAGAGCCAAGCGACATCCACTGCCGAGTCGCAGCGCCGAGCGACGTCCACCGCCGAGCCACGATGCCGAGCGACGTCCAACGATGGCGCCGAGTGACGATCCCTGTCCCGCCAAAGCTGGAAACTCTCCAAGGGGTGGGCGGGTGGGAGACAGCTACATCCACATGATCTCCCTCGCCACCCCAGAATGAAGCAAAGTCCCTCATAGAAACCGGAACCAAAAGAAAAAACCCAACCCAACAAAACCCCAAGACAAAATTCAAAAAACTTGACATGGAACCCCCTCCGTTTATCTATGAGTGAGGCGACGCCTCCCACGGAAATCCTTGTCGTGGGACGACGCCCATCACGGGAACCGGAATGGAGCCGGGGCCGAACCAACAAAAAAATCCCCCTCTGTTTATCTATGAGTGAGGCAACGCCTCTTACGGAAATCCTCGTCGTGGGACGATGTTCCTCACGAGGACATAAACGGGGCACGGGCCGGAATCAACAAAAATCCCAAAAATCCCAAAATCCAGGCCAGGGCATGATCCACAACCCAGCAAAACATTATGACCGGAAAAAACTCCTCGCTCACCATCGCGCTGGGTCTGTTTGGTGAAGGCTGGTCGTTCTGTCACGTTTCCGGTGTCCATAGCATGAAGGAAACAGACCCAGCGCGGAGATAGACAGCAAACAGGGGTTTATTGAACTTAAAACAAATATGAGCACAGGACCGACACCCCACGTAGACGCTACATAATGACGACGACCAGCCCCGAACCCTGGCAAAACGCCGCTATAAATACATACTATAATCAGGACTAACATTAGGGACAGGTGAACAGCAATCAGGAAACAATAGGAGAAGGCGGGGCTAAAACAAAACACATGACATGACAAACAATGATGTAACATGACCTAACCCCTGCTGGAAACCCCCCCTAGTGGCCCAACACAGGGCCTACGCCCGTAACACATGGCAGCTAATTTTAGTTAGAAAATAACATTTTAATCGATTATAAAGTGCAAAATTATATATACCTATATACAGGGTGCTGGGTATCATTTATAGTTGTGTCATTTTGTGCAGCTTGCATTAATGTTGCGTATGAATTTGAGTCATCTCTTATATAGGATGTGCTAGGATGTGCTAATTAATTTAATAAAATCAATACTACAAATAAGTTTAAAAATATATTAAAGTTTTGTAATAAAGCAACACTGTCATTTCTCCAGACCCTATTAGTAGACAACTAACAGCAATGTCCCTAATTCTTGACATAAATGGGTTAGAATAGCGGAGGGTTGAATCGGGAGGTCTGAGGGACATAGCTCTGTTTCTCATTTGCATATCGATGCATATTCATTACATGGTTGCAGCTGTTGTCAGGATGAAGGTGTCAACATTTCTAGGCCATTTGAACAAGTATTAGAGAAAACAAATCTCATAGGGTTAGTTTTAGTGGGTTAAAGTGACATCTGTGGAGGTCATGTCATACAGACCTCTGTTTTTTATTTTGTAGATCATTTTTTTTGAGGTTTCTGTGTATCTGTAGGGTGGCGACCTCTTCGATGCAATCACATCCACAAATAAGTACACGGAGCGGGACGCTAGCGGGATGCTGTACAACCTGGCCAGCGCTATCAAGTACCTGCACAGCCTGAACGTTGTGCACAGGGATATCAAACCCGAGAACCTGTTGGTTCGTATTTCACTTCTAGTAACCTATTAAACTTTTGGATATGTATATGTATTACTACAAACCTCCTAAGGTTACAGGGTGAAGAGGTGAAGGTACAGGAGTTTAAGTACTTGGGGTCAACAGTCCAGAGTAATGGAGAGTGTGAGAAAGAGGTAAAGAAGCGAGTGCAGGCAGGTTGGAATGGGTGGAGAAAGGTGTCTGTGTGATAGAAAAATATCAGCGAGAATCAAGGGGAAGGTGTACAGGACAGTGGTGACACTGGCCATGCTGTATGGTTTAGAGACAGTGTCACTGAGGAAGAGACAGGAGTCAGAGCTAGAGGTAGCAGAGCTGAAGATGTTGAGGTTTTCTTTGGGAGTGACAAGATTGGACAGGATTAGGAACGAGTACATCAGAGGGACAGCTCATGTTGGACGTTTGGGGGACAAAGTTAGGGAGGCCAGATTAAGATGGTTTGGACATGTTCAGAGGAGGGAGAGTGAGTATATTGGTAGGAGAATGTTGGACATGGAGCTGCCAGGCAGGAGGCAAAGAGGAAGGCCAAAGAGGAGGTATTGTTGAGGTTGAGGCAAGTGTTGAGGATGCAGAAGATAGGGATAGGTGGAGAGAGATGATTTGCTGTGGCGACTGCTGAAGGTAAAAGCCGAAAGAAGAAGAAGATTACTACAAACCTCCATGATCCAAAATAATTTGCCAAAACACTGGAAATTTGTCTCAACACTGCATCCAGTTCTGCTGTAAAGTCATTGTGGTTTGTAGATAATAGACATTTTGCATTTACAGCATTTGTCAGAATGAAACGCCACATCAATAGGAAGTGAATAGGACTTTTGATGAACCACCTGAGAGAATTAATTATCGAGAGAGAGAGAGAGGGGGTGGGGGGTTATAGTATCAGGGAGGTTGCTAAATCTAGACTTCCGAACACATCCTCTCACCAACTCCACTGATAGCAGTAAAAAGCTGCTGTCAGGGAAATAGTGAAGCTGTGTGTGTGTGTGTGTGTGTGTGTGTGTGTGTGTTTTTCTACATGATAGGTAAATATATCTGACAGTTTTAACCTTATGAGAACATTCGGGTAAAAATTTTTAGACGTTAAAATGTTCTCTTTATGTTAAGGCAGAGTAAACAAATAGTGTGTGTGTGTGTATGTGTGTGAAAATGTGTGTGTGTGAGAATGTGTGTGTATACACAATAGATAACTATATCTGACAGTTTTAACCTTTAGAACATTCAGGTAAAACATGTTATTTTTACTTAAATAAAGTGTTCTTTTTATTTAAATGGATAGTAAAACAATAAAGTGAGTGTGTGTGTGTGTGTGTGTGTGTGTGTGTGTGTGTGTCTGTAAGGTCTATGAGCACCAGGATGGCAGTAAGTCTCTGAAGCTGGGTGATTTTGGCTTGGCCACGGTGGTAGATGGTCCTCTGTACACAGTCTGTGGCACCCCGACATACGTAGCTCCAGAAATCATTGCAGAGAGCGGGTGAGTCATCGCTTACACCCTGCTTTTCTCCATCAGCCCTACACTACACACAATTCCTGCCCAACACCAACACTGTGCACTTTTACCCTGACCAAGCATGCTTTCTCTCTGATAGTTATGGCCTGAAGGTGGACATCTGGGCTGCTGGTGTCATCACGTACATCCTGCTCTGCGGATTTCCTCCTTTCCGTGGGTATGTAGCAGGTATTAAATGATTTTAGGGTTTAATAAGAATGCCCACACACGGTGGCTTGGTGGTTAGCATGTTTGCCTCACACCTCCAGGGTTGGCGGTTCGATTCCCACCTCTGCCGTGTGTGTGGAGTTTGCATGTCCTCCCAGTGCCTCGGGGGTTTTCTCCGGGTGCTCCAGTTTCCTCTGGTCCAAAGACATGCATTGTAGGTTGATTGGCATCTCTAAATTGTCCGTAGTGTGTGCCCTGCTATGGGTTGGCACTCCGTCCAGGGTGTATCCTGCTTTGATGCTCGATGACGCCTGAGATAGGCACAGTCTCCCCGTGACCTGAGAATAGATCGGATAAGCGGTAGACAATAAATGAATGAAGAATGCCTTCATTCAAGAAAGAAAGCTTGTACAAAGAAAGTCTTACAAGCTAAGACCTAAGCCAGTTCTCTGAATATACACACACACACACAAACCAGGACTAAAGATGTAACGTAAATTCTGTATACAGTGGAACCTCGGCACACGAATGCTCTCCCTTACGAATTTTCTCATCAAGAATTGAAATTTTTCAGGACTTTGCATCGGCATACGAAGCATTTTCGGCATATCAACAAACTGAACCCAGCGCTGGCTAAGTTGCACATATGCCTGGGAGCCCTTCAAAATTCATTTGCATCAGTGGAAAGCCAAGCGAAGCCAACCGAAATGAGTTTACAAATTTTTTTCAGTCAGCAAAAGCTGTTTTGACAGAGTCAACCCACGATACCAACATTGCCTTCAGCATGTGTTCTAAAGCTATTTTTCGGGTGTTTTTTGTTGACAGATCGGTGGCGTGGGTGGTCCGTTCTATTTATAGCCCATGCTTGGTGGCATGACTTCCTGTGAGGACCCTTGACATGGATTGCTTGGCTTGGGTCAGTTCTTTGTAATCAGCCATACAGTTTACATACGCTTCGTATTGGTCATATTGGTCATATTTTTGCGTGGCTGGAACGGATTATCTGCATTTACATTACTTCTTATGGGAAAATTCGTTTCACAATACAAACTTTCGCCTTAAGAACTCGCCTCCTGAACCAATTCAATTCATATGCCGAGGTTCCACTGTACTGTCTATTACAGTGTTTGGCTCCCCCTGGTGGTGAAGAAACACAATGACAACTCACACTCATAACTGAGATCTCTAGTAGAAAGAAAAAATTTTTTCACACGCTGCAAAATGACTTAGCAAGTGACTAATTTTGCAAGTATAAAATACATTTTAAGTGAAATTGAGAATCTAAAGAAGATATTTTCATATATTATGTATTTTTTTTATGGGGGGCATGGTGGCTTAGTGGTTAGCACGTTTGCCTCACACCTCCAGGGTTGGGGGTTTGATTCCCGCCTCTACCATGTGTGTGTGGAGTTTGCATGTTCTCCCTGTGCCTCGGGGGTTTCCTCCAGGTACTCTGGTTTCCTCCCCCAGTCCAAAGACATGCATGGTAGGTTGATTGGCATCTCTAAATTGTCCGTAGTGTGTGAGTGAATGAGAGGTGTGTGTGGGGGGCCCTGCGATGGGTTGGCACCCCTGTCCAGGGTGTATCCTGCCTTGATGCCCAATGACGCCTGAGATAGGCACAGGCTCCCCGTGACCCGAGTGTAGATCAGATAAGCGGTAGACAATGAATGAATGTTAACTCCTTTTTGGAAACTAATAAATTACCTACTAAATTTAAATCTAAATGGTTTCTCTTATATTTTTCTCTTCTTGACTAATTTCTCTTTATTCTTTTGCTTTTAAGCAAATCTAAGATTATGAAGCCTATTGAATGTGAATGTGTCTTATTCTAAAAGTAGATCATTTTTGAAAAGTTAAATTACCAGAAGAATAAAACAATGATATGAAGCTTGAAACTGATGCATGTCCAAAAATAGGCAAAATATAGGCATCTTATATTTGTTCTATAATTTCACAATGAGAAATATTATGTTATGTTTCCTTTCCTCGAGATATCTTCACTCACTAACAGTTTTTTTGCTTTGCGAACATTTTTGGATACAAGGGAATATTTGTCATTTTAAATGGAGGGGTCTTATTGGAGTTTATTGGGAACAGTGAGAGAGTAAAGTGGTGATAAGGATGGAATAAAAGTAAGAGAGGAAGAAGGCACCAAGTATGCAGAATAAAAAAAGATTTTAAATTAAAAGGGGTGTGTGTGTGTGTGCACAGGAGCACTGAAGATCAGGAGGCTATGTTTGATCAGATCCTCACAGGACAGCTGGACTTCCCTCTGCCATACTGGGACAACGTGTCTGACTCTGCGAAGGTACACAAAACCCAGAGTGTGTTACTGTGTGAGGTTTTTAGTTTTACTGTGAAGCAAACCTTCAGTTTAGAACCCTGCAGGAGCATTATTTATTATTTATGGTGATGTATTAGTTTAGTGGTTAAGGTGTTGGACTACTGATCAGAAGGCTTTTGAATTTGAATCCCAGGTCCACCAAGCTGCCACTGCTGGGCCCCTGAACAAGGCCCTTAACTGTCAATTGCTCAGTTGAATAAAATGAGATCAAATGTAAGTTGCTCTGGATAAGGGAGTTTATGAAATGACAATTGTAAATTTTGTAGAAGTAGTAGTTGTTAGAATTTTCGGGTTCACTCGGAGAAGGAGCCCAAGCCGTTCCGCTGCCACTACCTCTACTGATATCATGGAAGCTTTTTGCCAAAGTACCACACACAGATAGCAAATTTCGAAGAGTTTTGCTATTTAAAATCACTAATATGAAAAGTGAAACAAACGAAAGATGTCAGCAGAAACAGACCTGGTGGTCGATGTGTTCACTGGAGGTTTGGCGAGTTTATTATGGAAAGGGTTATCTAAATTACAAAGACCCTTAACCCTCAATTGCTCAGTTGTATAAAAATGAGATAAGTCGCTCTAGATGTGTAAATATAAGTGTAAATATTTATGAATGATTAGTATCTAAAACCTTGTGAATGTTTACTGATAACTATTAAACATTATTAAGTTATTGTGTGAACAGAAATGAGCTTTGCACTCGTTCAGGATCTGTAACTCTTTCCACACTTTGCAGGAGCTCATCACGTGTATGCTGCAGGTGGAGGTCGAGCAGAGATACACGGCTCTGCAGGTGTTAGATCATCCGTGGGTCAACGTAAGGGATTTATCCACTCATTTCTACGCAATGTCATGATTTTACTTCAGCAGTGATTGGATTAAACCTGACATGATGTGCTGCTTGGTCTCTTTGCCAGGACGATGGTTTGTCTGAGAACGAGCATCAGCTATCTGTGGCTGGAAAAATCAAGAAGCACTTTAACACAGGGTCCAGGTCCAGCAGCACAACGCCTGGCGTCTCTGTTATAACAGTAAGAAGCTTTTTATTTATTTATTTATTTTTAATTTTCACTCCATCTCATGATGTTTCTGATGTTTCCTCTTTCAATATGAATTTTACCAAAGACTATAAATTTATCTCACTGTTTTTGGACACTCAGGGCTTTAGAAATTTGTAGCTTTTCATAAGTATTTCTGTTTTTATCGAGCATATTAGGAGTAATATATTTATTAAAAAGTTAAAAAAGAAAAAAAAAAAGTTCGTTTTTCCCACACAAATGTTTGTATCTTTAAAGTAAATGTTGATCTCAAACTCATTTCTGTTCTCTGAGATGCTCCAAGTGCTCGTTCTTCTCAAAAGCAGCTAAAAAAATTCTAAAAAAAATAAAAAATATATAAAAAAATTCAATCCTCAACCAGTAAAATTCTGTGTAAGGTTATCCAACAGAGGGAAAAACACATGTCTAAAACACACAAAGCCAACAGAGTCCTGACTCATTTTATATCAGACTCACAGCCAGAACATCATTCATTTCTTTAAAAGTTTATTATAGTTTTTTATATAGTTATTTAATCTTATAGCAAAATATTAGATACATTTTTCTTTATTAAACATATCTTCCCTTTGTAAGATATCATTTTTTGCAGTGAAAATATTTAAGGATACACACTTTTATAGCACGTTTTATAAAACAATGATATCTTCAACGGCTTTTCTTATTCGTTAAGACAAAACAGATCAACTGGAAGGAGCAAAGTCCTTCATCTGAAGTCCATGTGTCCGTGACACTGAAGACTCAAAACAATTTAAACCTCTCTTTATAGAAAAATTCATTCATTTCGATTCATATTAAAAATGATAAACTTTTTTGTTTCCATTCAACCAGTGCTGTGGTGTAACTCATAAAATCAGCTTTGGCTACGGCTCACAATTAAGCAATAGGAAGTAGTTTAAGTTTAATTCAGCTTCATATACAAAAGTATTTGCACCCCTAATTATACATGCCCATGGTGTTCAGCAGTATTTAGAGCAACACAAAGCAGGAAACAGGTTCTCTGTAGAACATTTAAAGCGATATTATTGGTGCAATATTACTGTCATGATTTCCACTCCTGCAAATAAGAAACAGAACAGAAAACAGCATCAGTCTGACCTCATTTAAAAAAAGATTGATGAAGGAAGCACAAGACACTCGGGTTTTATCCGATTATTGGAATTTTAGGGATATTGTGCTTCATCACACCTCCATGCTTTTCGTCTTATTTTAATACAAATTCATATTGATTAGATTTCTCTCTGAGATGTTGCTGCAATCTATTATAAAGGCAATACACCTTTGTGGATATATTCATCAACTCCAGAAGTATTGGCACCCTTCATTACATGAGCTAAAGCAAACATGTAAGCACCTCCTGGTCTTGTCCGTCATTACAAATATTAATATCCCGGTGCCGTTAATTATGAAATGAATGCAATAAAAACATTTTTTTTTTAAACTCATTTTATGTTTATGCTCAATGATTTCATGAGGGTGCCAATACTTCTGTGAGGCCGGTCAAGCCGTGTTGAAGCATCGGCAGAATCAGGAAGTGTATGAGAGTGTGGCTCCTGACTCCATCGTGTGCTCTTTTTGATCCACCACTTTTCATCCTTCAACTTCCTCCTTCCTTTCTCTCTAAGTCACTGCTGCTGACCTCATTTCCTGTTCCTCCTCTCACTGCCACTGTGGTGTCGACTGTCAGCACTGTTGTCAGGGAAAATCTGATAGAAAGCTTTCCTTTTGCTTCTCATTTTATTTATTTATTTATTTATTTATTTATTTATTTATTTATTTATTATTTATTCAGCCCTATAGCATACATGTTATAGTATGTATGCAGTTTTGACACAATAAAAACTCCTTCACATTACATTCCACTCAATCCCTGCACCTAAAATAAATTTCACAGTTTTACATCCATTCTGCTTTCACCAGAAATGTATGAATTTACTCTTTTTATTTCCTTATATGGTAATTACGTGTCTTAAAGGATTTTTTTCCCCCTGCAATTTCATTTTGTGGATATTTTTTGTACATTGATTTGTCTAGTTATTCATATTCAGTGATTTTTTTCTAAAAAAAAAAAAAAAAAGAAAAGAAAAGAAAATACTTTTACTTTTAATCGTTTATGAATTGTTTCTACGGTGAGCAAATTTTTTTCCATCCAATAAATAAAGAATAAAACACGACGGGACATTCCGCATTCACAAACATGATTCCTTTAAAAATAACGACATTCCCTGAAGTGTTTTATTCCTTTTATACCACAGCAATTTATTACTGATGGTAAAAATGATGTCTTTTATCCATTCATAGATTCATTTAATCTTTTAAATGTATTTAATCTGCTGTGCTAATATTTACACTGCTATGATTGTTAACGCGTATGTTAACAATGTTAGAGCGTATGCTCTAAACACTCACTCCATCAGTTTGTTTTTATTTAATAACAAATGCAAAAAAAAAAAAAAAAAGAGCTAGTTACAATACTGGAAATGTCAGGAATTTTACAGCTATAACTCTTAACTTTTGTACAGTAACATTTACACCGACCAGGCAAAACACTATGACCACCTGCCTAATATTGTGTTGGTCCCCGTTTTGCTGCCAAAACAGCCCTGACCCATCATGCACTGTGTATTCTGACACCTTTCTATCAGAACCAGCATTAACTTCTTCAGCAATCTGAGCAACAGTAGCTCGTCTGTTGGATCGGACCACACGGGCCAGCCTTCGCTCCCACGTGAATCAGTGAGCCTTAGCCGTCCATGACCCTGTCACCGTTTCACCACTGTTCCTTCCTTGAACCACTTTTGATAGATACTGACCACTGCAGACCGGGAACACCCCACAAGATCTGCAGTTTTGGAGATGCTCTGATCCAGTCGTCTAGCCATCAAAATTTGGCCCTTCGTCAAATCCTTACGCTTGCCCATTTTTCCTGCTTCTAACACATCAACTTTGAGGACAAAATGCTCACTTGCTGCCTAATATATCCCACCCACTAACAGGTGCCATGATGAGGAGATCATCAGTGTTATTCACTTCACCTCTCACTGCTCATAATGTTATGGCTGATTGGTGTAGAACTCTGTTACTACTCACTAACACTAGAGAAAAAATTGCTACATAAACAAATTAAACTTCTTCATATCAGCAATTTTACATTTTTATTTTAAAATTTATGTAGAGCGCCTGTCAGACAAGTCCATGTAGAAGATGTTAATATAGTCGAGTGATCACATTCATAAACATTTTACAGCTTGAACTATTTTTTCATTGAAAATTAAACAACAACATCAGTGCTGTGGTATAAACATTCAATAACAAGCATGTGAATGTGAACACAATCCAAATATGGGCTTTGTAGAAACTGTTTGCTTTAATACATCATTTTTTTCTTGCATTTTCTTAAATATTAATCTTAAGTCTGCTGATCTATTTAAATAAATGAATCCCAGCCGTAAGCTCAGTAGCTCCGAGGCCAGAACAGGGTGAAAGTACTAAAGTGATGAGTCTTGCACTCGTTTCTCTCTGCTTAGCCGGACGACGGGTTTTCCATCAAGCGCTCAGGGTCTTTGGACTACTCCTCCCACCCGGGGATGTACTGGATAAGGTACGCCAACCTGCAGTGCCAATCTCCAGCGTCTCCATGGCAACGTGCTGCTGCCAGTCTCCATCACATCCTCTTCTCTTATTCATCGCTTTTCTGAGTCACATCACATCACATCACAGCTCTGCTTTTGCTCACTGCATCAGTTTTATCTGTGGCTCTTTAATGAAGCTTCATTCCTGCGTCACCAGATTGTCAGCTTTCAGTTTGATTTGCTGCAATTTGCTAAGTCTGAGGCCGAGGATCCTCGGACGGAATGTGATGAGAGCGCGTCGTACATTTAGTTACATTCTGGCTGGCTTGTAATGCAATACAGTGCTCCGTTTGTGCTTCTACCTGTCAGAGTTTGGTGTTATTATTTTTTTTTTTTTTTTCTCAGATTAGTGTGACATGTCATCTTCAGAGTGGTGCAACAGGAAAACTATGCCTGTGACAATATGTGATGCTTTCTTGGCCTTCGTAGGCAATAGTCCAAGAAAGTATAATTGCCTGCTGTTATAAGAAGTGTAATTGGTTGTGATCTTTGGTTACAAGAAATGGGGAGGGATTATTCTCAGCCCTGTCAATCAGAGTAACACTAACCAATCAAGGACATCTTTAACCTCAAGTATGCAGAAGAGGGCAGAACTTCTCAATGTTATGTATTTACTTAAAAAAAAAAAAAAAAAAAAAAGAAAAAAAAAAAAGCTGTCTTGTGGGTGGGAATTGACAAATGACAAAGTTGAGGAGAAAACAGGATAAATAAATAAATTTTTGCACAGATATTTGTTCTTATAAATTCAATGACATGGTCTTTAGTTCATTTCTTGACAGGAAATGGTTTATTTTTCTTTATCAAGTTGCATAAGGCTATACAGCTTATACACAGGTACACTATATGGCCAAAAGTATGTGCACACCTGACCATCATGCACACCTGTATGTGTATTTTCCCCAAACTCTAACTACCAAGTACACAAATGTCAATGTCTTTGTATGCTAGACCATTACAATTTCAAGAAACCTGGGACAAAAAAGCCCAAACCTGTCCCAGCATGACAATACCCCCGTGCACAAATCACAGAGCTCCATGAAGACAGTTTTTGAAGGTTGGAGTAAAAGAACTCGAGAGTCCTGACTCCGACTCAACCCCACTGAACACCTTTGGACGAAGTGGACTGATGATCCGACTGAACCCCAAACTTTCTCACCCAACATCAGTGTCTGATCTCACTAATGCTCTTGTAGCTGAATGAACACAAATCCCCACAGCTGCACTTCAACATCTAGTGGAAAGCCTTCCTAGAAGAGAAGAGTGGAGCTCTTTAATTATTATAACAGCAAAACAGCTACCTAGAGAACCAACAAAGTGTTAAATGGGCACATTGCCAGCTGTCCACATTCTTTGGCCATATAGTGTACGCATATAATGACTCAAATATGCCTTAATCGGTCTCTCCAAGATTTCATGATTTTTGCAATTGCAGAAATTAATGCAAGATCAAGCAAATGCCATGCTATTAGGAGATACTTGAAATTGTTCAAAATTATCGCAGATTTTCCACAGATTTGGGCCGAGACGTGTGATGTTTGACATTGTCCATTCACGTGGGTCAAACAAAAGTACAACTCTCATAGAAAGACATTACATACGTGTCTTCACTGGCAGGAATTTAAAAGAATCCTGTTCTTGAAAATTTTTACAAATTGAAGTAGTTTTCCATAAAATAAAGCAGAAATATATCAGCAAATTTTGAAAAAAAAGATGCAGTCAATCAAATAGTTTTATCACTCTAAATGAATTAAAGTTAAACATGAATCCATTATCTTTGCCTTTAATGACACAGTGGTCCAATTCAACCAATTTCCCCATTTCATTTATTTTAAAATATATTTTTAAAAGGAAATCTATCTATCTATCTATCTATCTATCTATCTATCTATCTATCTATCTATCTATCTATCTATCTACACATACATACATATACATACACACACACATATATATATATATATATATATATATATATATATATATATATATTTAGGGATGGTTTTGTGCAACAAAACACTGGCTTCACACAATATTTGCTGTTGTACAAGGCTGAGAAAATGAGATTTTATTTGAAATTCTATGATTCTTTACAATAGGGTGAGCTGATTGACGAGTCACGTTGGAGTCAGAGTCGAGTGTTTGATGCAGTGCTTGAAGTTCAGGATCATGTCTGTGTTGTAATACAGAAAAATAGAAATGAACTATTGAATGCTGAGCAAGCCGAGCTTTTTTTAAGCATCTTGATCCAAGATCTTCATCCTCTGCTCTTTTCTCAGACCACCGCTCTTGATAAGGAGAGGCAGATTTTCAGACGAAGACGCCACCAGGATGTGAAGTCCACCACCACTCGCGCTCCACACAGCAGCTTCCTGTCGAAGCCTCTAGCCGGCCCCAGCCTCTCCCCTGCAGAGTTCACCTCCGAGTCTGAGGACTTCTCGCCCAGCTCTGCCGAGACCGTGCGCTCCCCAACCTCACCGTTCTAACCTAAAATCTCTCTCCTTGACACACACACACACACACACACACACACACACACACACACACACACACACACACACACACACACACACACACACACACCCCCCCTGAACAGGGCCTGAGTGTGACAGGAAATAAAGAAAAGCTCTCATTTGCATGTTTTGATCTGGAACACTTCCTGCAAATCCTGTATTCATAATGCATTTGAAATAATCTTTAACTATATGTAACATACAAAATACCTAAAAACCTACACAATACACACTCATAACACATTATTAAGCAAGACTACATGAGGGTAAAAAAATACAACAAGCCTGTTTTAATAATGTTGTATTTTTGTTTATAAAAGATTTATACATTTAAATTTTATCCATTTATTTTTTATTTTTTATGTGGAAGAATATCTTAAAGATACAGCAAAAACATCCAGCTTGTCACATTACATAGAAATCATCAGAACCATCATCAGAGCTTCTCCTCTAGAAAATTAAATAGATCTTTTCTAATTGAAAGATTTTATTAGTTAGTTATAGACACAGTATACATGAAAACCTGGCATGCTCCTTATAAGACTGAAGAATATTAAATAATATTTATATCCTGTCTGCTCATAGGGGCATTGGTGGCTCAGTGGTAGGTTTCTCACCTATCATGTGGAAGGCCCGGGTTCGATTCCCAGCCAATGCCTCAACCCCAGCCACTGGATGCAGTGCCGGTCCCAAGCTCAGAAAAATGGGAGGGTTGCGTCAGGAAGGGCATCCGGCGTAAAACATTTGCCAAGTTGTTGTGCGGACCAGTTGGTCCGCTGTGGCGACCCCGAACAGGGAGCAGCCGAAAGCAACAGCCTGATAGTATAGAAACTTTTACACTCAGTTCTGTCACGTACCCGTTATACACAGCACACAACATGCAAAAAACGGAAGAGAAAACCAGACTTACTCCTTAATATTGTGTATAAAAATGCCTAAAAATGATAATGAATAGAAATAAGAAATAGAAATAATAAAACAAAAAAAAAATACAATATAGATGTGGAATTATATTATATATTAACAGTACAGAATATAATAAACAGTACATATGAGCATAAAGCATATGAACAAGAAGGTTATAATGATTCATGACATGTACATCCTTTCTAAAAGTTTTTAGAATTGTCCAGGTTTTGTTTTTTGTTTTTTTTGTAAATGCTCTGCTCGTACCTAGGCATACATTAGGCAATGTAAAGGAATTATGCATGCCACATAAGCATTTGTAATGCATTATGAAAACAGGATGAATTAAGAGTTGTTTCTGATCTGTTTTAAACCTAATATAATTATTAGTGTAGGTGTAAACTTGTAAAGAGTTTGAAAAAAAAACGAAAAGTAAAGATAGAAGAAACAAAAGAAAAGAAAAATGTTGCTTAGAGTGCAATTTGTACAAGACTTGAAGTATTTAAAAGAAGCACAATGGCTCCTTCTGTCAGAATGAGCTCCTGAAGAAATAACAGTGTGATTCTTTTTCCTGTGTTACTGGAAAAAAAGCACTAAACTGATAGAAAGCTGTAAGTTTGGTGCGATAGTGAAGCACATGTTCTGTGTAATTGCTGCACAATAGAACAGTTTTTGGCCTCGTCCCATTTCCCAAAGCTGTTCATGTGCCCTCTACTGGCTGTATATACAGTATAGATATCATTCATTCATTGTCTACCGCTTATCCGATCTACACTCGGGTCACGGGGAGCCTGTGCCTATCTCAGGCGTCATTGGGCATCAAGGCAGGATACACCCTGGACGGAGTGCCAACCCATCGCAGGGCACACACACACACTCTCATTCACTCACACAATCACACACTACGGACAATTTAGAGATGCCAATCAACCTACAATGCATGTCTTTGGACTGGGGGAGGAAACCGGAGTACCCGGAGGAAACCCCCAGGCACGGGGAGGACATGCAAACTCCACACACACATGGCGGAGGCGGGAATCGAACCCCCAACCCTGGAGGTGTGAGGCAAACGTGCTCAGTATAGATATATATTACAAAAATTAATTCAAAAGAAAAGAAAGAAAAGAGTGCAAATGTATGGAGCAAACAGCCAGGTGATGAATTAATCTAAGGTTCAGACAGGATTCAGAAACCTTCTAGACCTTAAAAAAATAAAAATAAATAAATAATAATAATAATAATAAAAAAAAAAAAAATCTGAAATCTTCCTTGAAACCAAGTAAAATCTTCATTTTTTTTTAAAAAATATTTGTTTCACCATTTCACTTTTGTCTGCTCCACAAACACACCCTTTTATAATCCATTTATTACCATTTTTGTGGAGCTCACCGAGTTCTTGAAATGTTTTACCAACATTTTTGATCAAAATCTGTAGTAGGTTACGTTATTCCGTTATACACTACACCATATTTATAATGGATAAGTGGATTAGATAGTTCTGACCCTTATTTATTTATTTATTTATTTATTTATTTATTTATTTATAATTGACGGGTGCTAATTTAAATAGACTAGAAACGTTTACAAAATGGCTGATCCTCAAATCAATCATTCATCGATCATCTCAAGCGTGTGGTTTTCAGCATGGTAGGAAACACAAGCTACGAATTTACATTAAAATCGAAGAAACCGGTGACTTACACCTCATTATATCCGGCTTTTACAGCAAACAAACAAACAAAAAAAGTCACTAAAGATGAATATAGTGCTATAGATAAGATAGTTACTTTTTTTTTGGCATGCATGCACAGAACCAATATTTTAATATTTATCTACAACAAAAAGAATTCCATGAAGACCTCTAATGTGAAAAAGAACGAAGAAAGCTATATAGGATATGGAGATTGGAGGCAGTTATGAGAGCAAAGGCATGTTTTAATATGAAATATTTATATTCCGTTCAAAAAGAGGTGTAAAAGTCAACCTGATTATTTTTCACTATAAATATCATCTACACTATTTGAGCATTTTGTCCTAAATGTGCGCAAACTTTTGCACACAGTTCTAAATGGCACTGCTTCAGATGTTCATGATATATATTGAGTTCTTTGTTAATTCATTTGAAGTCAGATTTGTACGTTTTATCCGTTTGTTGTTACAGCAAACGTTGTGCAATGTCCAGGAATCAGGTTACTTCCTGTTCCTGTAACATAACGCTAAAAAACATTAGAGCTATCACTCCTGTCAGAGCTGCTGTTGTAGAAAATTCTAGAAAAAATAAAATAAATAAAATCACCAAAATCAAAAATTCTGCAGCACTGTGCATTAAATTGTGAATGTAATAGATTTTGTTTAATATATGTATTCATTTATTTATGTATTTATGTATGTATTTATATATTTATGTCATGTTCCATATGAATGTATCTTTTGTCAGCTGAAACAAAAATTGGCAGAATAAAATCCGGAGGTACGCTAAAGCACAGAAATGATCACAGACATGTCTTAATTGCCTTAGTTAAAATGTTCAACTATTTCTGAATGTGAAACTTTTGTAAAAACGCCAAAAAGCGAGTTTAGCTGCATCAGAATCCTGTTTGTGTCTTAAATAATGGCCTTCGGGATGTTTCTCGGAACTTCTAGATGTTTCTCTGGAAGTCCCTCAAGCTACCTATGTCTAGAAACTCAGACTTTTTCTTCTGCTGTTTTTTTTTTCTTCTTCAGAATTTCTGTACATTTTTTAAACACATCATTTGAAATGAAATATAACGTGTAATGTAAAGTCTGTACCCGTTGCTTCAGTGTGTAAGAGGCTTTGGCGATGAACGGGTACATGAGGACATCAGCACAACGAGTAGCACGAGCACAAAAGGAAGAAGTGTCAGAATGAAAAAATGGCCTTTTTGTTTAAAAATCTACACTTAATGTATGATTCTCTAACAAATCTTCAGTAGCCGATTACGTGAACAGTCTGTAGATAGGACACTGGTGATCCATATGAAATTCATTGCTGCGCCTTACTGTTCCAGAACGTATTATTATTATTATTATTATTATTATTATTCCAGCTCCAGTGACCAAGATGTTCAGTTTTTGATAGCTGTATGATCGTCGTCTTTTCGTTTGAATGTGGTGAAAAACATAGGTTTTCTCCTGAACGTGAGCAGGAAGTGGCTTTGCTTCCAAGTAGCATTTATTTGACAGTGGTGCCCTCAGCAACAAGCCAAACACGAATAAACTTTTTCCTCAAATAAACCTGCATCCTGGTTTTTAATGTCTAGAAGTGAAAGGAGGAGACACACACACAAAAAGAGAGACGGAAAAAAAAAGCCATGTTCTGTTGACTCAATCTCTCTTTACTTTTCATGATTTAAGTTAAGCAGCCTTTATTTGTCACATATTACTACACAGTGAAATTCTTTCTTCAAAGTATGCCACACAGAGAGAGCGTAAGGAGTAGGTAAAGAAATAAATAGGGAAATTGACTTACCTAGGTAAGGTAGGTGCTGTAAGGTCCGGTGGGGAAAAACCAGAGGTGTCAGAGATGGAAGAGACGAGATGATGTGAGGCGAATGGCAAGTAGCGGTGTTTATAGATTAGGTGGGGCAAGGCAGGGCCCAAGTTAAATCAAAACAGTGAATGAACCTTTTCTAGTGGCTGGTATTACCCAAAACATGGAACAAAGTAAGCAAATCACCGAATGACAACTAAGCACAGAAGCAATATAATGTACAGGGGAAATACAAAAAAGGGGTGTTATAGAAAATATGGGAGGTAACTACACTAAACCTAACTGAACTAGCTGCAGAGCAAAAATAATAAAGATAATAAAACCAGATAATAAAACCAACAGTGAATAAAGATAAAGGAATAAAACCTAATTAAATGTTGGGAAGGGAAACATCTCAATACTCTAAATAAATGCACAAAACAAGCCCTCAAGTACTCTGATATAGGGGATATGATAAATAGGTTCCTAAAATATAAAAGTAGTAAAAAAACCTAATTTCTGCAAAATACTGTGACCTGGTAACTGTGATAGACAGGCCTTGGCCTGACCCACAGGCCCGGCCATTGGTATCCTTAAGGCCATCAGGTATGGACAAACAAAGGGGGGGTTTGATTTTAGGGGGGCCTATTCAGCAAAATAATCATCTATCGTCAAAACAAGCGCTGACAAACAAGTGTAAGGAGGGGTGAAGAAGCCCCTATATATAGGGGACATTTATGTGGGGGACTTTGCACTTGACCGCATCGAGCTCGAAGCTGTGTTTTTGAGTGCCAATAAAGCTGGTTTGCTTCTTCTCATTCAAGGCTGAAGGAGTTTCATTATTTTCTTTCTTACAATTTAGCAAAGTGTTTGATAAATATAGGTAATTGCAGAAGACTTCAGAACCACCCAGAAGAGTGTCCACTCAGAGGGGACTCTGAGTTCCGACATATCCCATCCTTGGAGGGTTGGGGTCAGAGTGCTGGGTCAGCCATGATGCAGCGCCCCTGGAGCAGAGGGTTTTGAGGGCCTTGCTCAAGGGCCCAACAGTGGCATCTTCGCAGTGGCTTAAACCCTGATCTTCCAATCAACAACCCACTTGAGCTAGCACCAGCCCTAATTACTACAAGTTATTTCCAAATAATTATCTAACCCTACACAATCCGTAATTTGTTCAAATTTGCGGCATTTGGAAAAGCACCTTTATACAATCGATACTGGTTTACTCGGTCATGGACTAAGAAAACCTTCAGTCTAGAATTCTGAGAGAAAATCAATCTGAAGAGCACAATTTTATTCTATTATTTTTATTATAAGTGCTGGTTTAGGGGGGCACGGTGGCTTGGTGATTAGCACGTTTGCCTCACACCTCCAGGGTTGGGGGTTTGATTCACGCCTCCGCCGTGTGTGTGGAGTTTGCATGTTCTCCCCGTGCCTCGGGGGTTTCCTCCGGGTATTCCGGTTTCCTCCCCTGGTCCAAAGACATGCATTGTAGGTTGATTGGCATCTTTAAATTGTCTGTAGTGTGTGATTGCATGAGAGTGTGTGTGTGCCCTGTGATGGGTTGGCACTCAGTCCAGGGTGTATCCTGCCTTGATGCCCAATGACACCTGAGCTCCCCGTGACCCGAGTGTAGATCGGATAAGCGGTAGACAATGAATGAATGAATGAATGAATGAATGAATGAATGAATTGCTGGTTTAAGTATTTCAGGAAGAGGTAGGTAGTCACATATTATTTGAAGGCAGACTGTTCAGACTTCTAGGGGAAGTTCATTTCACCACCTGGGTGCCAGAACAGAGAAGAGCTTGCCTTGATGGTTAACTTTCTTGTACCCAAAGAAACCAGTTAAGCAGTGCTGGAGGATCAGACAGAGCACGGTGTGAAAAGAGCTTTGAGGTAATAGGATGCTGATCCATTTTTTGGTATTGTATTAATTTGACTATTTTTTTTAAAAATTAATTAAACAGTAGCTAAGAAATTGAACCATTCTGAACCATTTTTGGCTTTGTTTTAATGTATTTATTTTTTTTAATTTATTAAACAGTAGCTTAGAAGTTCTTCTGTATGTTGTAACTGAGCCAGATGTTTCTTTAGTAGACTTCAGGTGACCAGTAGTCCAACACCTTAACCACCGAGCTACCACAACACCTTTGGGATAAACTGCAACACTGACTGAACCCCAGACCTCCTCACTCTTACATCAGTGTCTGATCTCACTAATGCTCTTGTGCTTTTAACAATGAACATTGTCTCAAAGCAGTATTAAATAAGTATATAAACATCAAAAAAAGGATAAAAGTTTAAAGTTCCTATTTATCCCTAATATTTATCCATAATGAGCAAGCCTCAGGGAAAAACTCCCTGAAGTGATATGAGGAACAAACCTTGAAAATAACCAGGCTCAGAAGAGAACCTCATCCTCATTTGGGCGACACTGGACAGTAAATAATGTAAATGTTGATAATGTCCTTTCTATAATATATAACGATAATGTTTGTAGTCACGAAGAAAAAACCTTCAAGCAGCAAAGATGAGTTAATGCCCAGGATACTAGAGTGAGATGTTCATCAAGCACATATGTGATAACCAGGTGTCCATATACCTTTTGGCCATATCCTGTATTTCAACAAAATAATATAGATTCTTTAATTAAATGAAAGCAATCGAAAGTCTCAGTTTGTTCCATTTTATTATAAATCTTTTGAATCTTACAATGATCAATATTGATAAGAGAATAATAGAACAGGTTTTTAACAAAATCCTGAAAATCAGACAGATTTAAATAAAAACGGACAAATTGCAAAACAAGATGAACGGACAATTATTTCAGATGGAACAGATTTCATATTTAAATACAAAAAACACGATGATGCTCATGAATTTTCCAACCCTTTCTCCTCAACCTACAGTACAGCGTCCCATCACGTTCGCTCGCGATGATTCCCAGCAGGAAGGAGAAAAAAGTTCTACAATTTTATATGGAACACATTTTATTTTATATAAATGCATTACAGTGTTACATGATCAAATGGTTGGGAGTGGTGAAGATTCTGAAATAAGATTTTAAATTAAAAAAAAAAAAAAAAAAAGAATAATTAATAAATAAAATAAATATGCATGGTGAGCTTTCAAATGTAATCTTTTGATATACATTATATTTACCGAAGCAAATCCTTGGTGTGAAAAACACTGACTCAAACATTTAACATTAACCTTAAATCATTTTAAAACTGGAAGAAAAAAAATAAAAATAAATAAATGATGAATTTGAGAGAAAAACTGTACATTTCACAGAAAACACAGGGCTTATTTATTCACAACACAAAAACAAACAATTTGATGTTGAAATCATTGAAGCACTAATTGAGCTAGCGATTTCAGAAAGACCCAGACAGACAGACTGAGGAGTTTAAACACATTTTAGAGACTTGACTCAGAAAGATTTAAGGAATACATTTTGACAATATCCATATTTACATCATGAACCACTATTTACCCTGAAAATAAGCCTCTTGTAGGTGAAATATGTTGCTAACATATACAAATATACACTGTAGAAATGCTCATGTCTGGTGCGCTGAGGGATTTTGCACAGTTTAGACTGGGAAAATTGGCTGATACGCATCAGATTGTTGTTAGCTCAAGAATTCTGGTATGTTTTTTTAATATACTTTTTAGAGCGTCTATATCATTAGAATGACATTAGAATACAGTGTCTTTGTACAGTACTTTAAAGAAGCGGTACACAACTGGGATGTGCCGTTAATACCAGTGCACACACACTACGCGGGAAATGTGAAGTCTTTCGGTCACCAGTTTCCTCAGTCGAGCTGGAAAGTGCTGCTGACTCTCATAGTGCTGCTGGTCACTTTAGTGGCTCTTTTATGGCAGCATGAGAGTCAGAGAAAGAGAGAGCAAGAGGAAGAGAGAAAGAAAGAGAGAGAGAGACATCCTACCATCATGCTCAGTAGCGATTCTGGTGCTCATAATGCCAGCGGTTGAAATCGATATTGAATGCTACAATGCTGCCAGACGCCATGCCTGTGATCAACGTCCTGCAAAACAGAGGAGGATGTGTAAGAATGAGTGCAGGTTTCTAAGCCATCAATAAATCTGTATACAAAGGGGCCCAAAAAATGTATACACACACTTCAACAGTTGTTATCTATGCCCTTTTTTTTAAAACTGGAATTGAATTACTGGAGCAATGTGTAGGATTATGTTTCCTCTAAAGATATCAGTAGTCGCACCATCATTGATGCGATCATGTGACCATCAGAAGAGAGCCAAAGCAAATGGTGGAGCCATGCTTGACCTTCGAGCAACATGAGATCATTTGAAAGTGGTATAGTAAATTTGAAAATATTTTGTGAAGTTCAACGACAATGGGGACGTGTGTTTGGAACAGAAAACATCAACACTACTAACGATCACACAAATTCCTGATGTTCATTCAGTAGTTCGCCGAAATCAAAAGTGTCTGGATTCTAATGGTGACCACTTTGAGCACCTAATGCGATTACATAATTCAAACATGACTTGCACATACCCTTTGACGTTTATATGAATTTTGCAGGCAAATTTTATTATTTTTCATGTTGAAGTGTGTATATAAATCAAATGAGATCCCTCAGAGCTCTCTAACAGGACCGATGCAATATCATATTTCTGTAATTTGTAGTTACATTTTTTATTATATACAATCATATAATCAATATCACCTGGGTTTCTCTGCCAGAATCAAGAGTAAGAATGTTTCCTGTGTCCGATTTACTAATATAAAGATTCCTACAGCTTCAACCAATCGTGTTTTAACTTCCAGTGGATGAAGAAAAAAAAGTTTGAGGTGTGGTTACATTTCAAATAAACAATGCTGTAAGAAAAGGTCCAAATGCTAACCATACTGTCTCAGTACACTTTATAATGCTTTATATAAACTGTTTAGAAATGCAAATGTTAACCTATGGTAGGGAGGGGAAAAAATAAATGCCTCATTCAAGGCTTTCTGGATGGCCAAGATACCTGACTGAAGAAGATCCTTGATTTATAAGGACAGCCATTATATTTGAACAGAAAGTGCACAAATGTGGCCATTTTAGCAGATTTTTGGTCTGAAAATTATCGTTCTTTTCTTTCCTTTCTTTCCAATTGTTTTGTTCTTTCCTTCCTTCTTGCCTTCCTTCTTTCATTCTTTCCTTCTTCCCTTCCTTCCTTCTTCCCTTCCATCTTTATTTAATTTTCTCCTTCCTTCATTTTATTCTTTCTTTCCTTGTTTCTTTATTTCATTCTTTCATTCCTTCTTTCTTTCTCCTTCCTTCTTTCATGCTTTCCTTTGGAAGTTATACTTTAATTTGATGTTTGTCTGTGACACCCTGCGTTTTGTTCTTGTTCTGTGTAGCACCTCTGGTCCAGAAGGAACGTTGTTTCATTTCACCGTGCACTGCATCAGCTATATATGGTTGAAATGACCATAAAGCTTCTATGACTGACTTTTTTTCCTTCCTTCTTTCGTTCACCCTTTCCTTCCTTCCTAAACTGGTTGCTCATGCATGGCATGGCAGTTAAAATCTAGTGTCAGTTTTAAGGCAGTTTCTTGCAAGGCTGCACCATGAATATTGTACCAAAAGCCTTCTCCATTGGTATAATGAGAGTTCTTAGACAAACCTTTGATCATGTGACAGGTCCATGGCCCGGATACCAGCGTCACAGCCTGGGTAGATATAAAGCTGCTTGAAGTCACAGGCCTGCCACACCTCCACCACTCCGTTATCTCCTCCAGTCACCAGCATCTGTCCATCACTACTCAGCAGCATCGCCTGAGGAGACAGAGCCCAGTAGTAGACACAATGAACCTTCTGCTTGTAATGACTTGTTAAATATCCAACTTGGGTTCGCCATTCTGACTGGCTTACAATTCTACAAAAAAATATTTCAACCCATGAGGACTGATTCGAATTACACTTTTTAAACTGTTACCAAAAAGATCCTCAAGCATACAATAGGCCACTGTATGTGCCAGTGCTCTGAAATCTGTCCATATAAATGAGGTGATCTCATACACGTGTGGTGTCGTTAATCTCCATCTGGGCGAGCAACTTTCCGTTGATGCTGAAGTTACAGAACTGGCCTCTCTCATAGCAGATGATACAGTGGCCTTCGCTGGACACAGATATAAGCCGAGGAAAAGAACAGTTATCAGGACCCTCCAGAGCCCGGAGCAGATCCCCGGTGATGGTGTGCACCAGACATGGACCCTCTGTTGAAATAAAATCACATGATTCAATACCGCTTCAACCTGAAACAGATGATGAGCAGAAAGTGAAGTTCTAGTATAATAATAAAGATCATCTTGTTTTCATCACAGGACTCGTCACAACGTTAAAACAGCTACTTAAATAAAATGCAAATTAACATCAACTCAGGATTAGCTCAATTACTCTGAGGTCCAGTTTAACTAAGTAAAAAACAGTACTTTAATTAACAAGTCCAAGAAGTTATCAAGTCCAAGAAAACGTGGACTTTGGTACAATGGTGCAACAAACATGGTTCAACTCCGGCACTCTGGATCATTATGCAGATACATTGTAATATAATGTATGCCATATACTTGGTTTTAAATCTTACGAGAGTGTATTTATACAAGACTCTGTTCAGCTTTTCCGACCAAGTTTGCAGACACTTCTAAGTGATGCATGAAAAATGGGCCCAGATTTCATTCATTTACCAAATCATAAAACAATTTTATTTCAAAGGATACACTTATTATACTTCTACAATTTTAAAACATTTTAAGAACCACACAGGTTGTGTTACAGTTTAATTTATATACTTTTTGACGAGTACAGACGTGTTTTTCCGAGCTCCGCTAAGCTGACCTAAAATTTCGCTAAATTTTCTCTTATCTTAGTTTTAATCTTCACAAGTGAGGAGAGTGTACAGAGGAGATGGAAGGAATACTTTGAGGAGCTGATGAATGAGGAAAATGAGAGGGAAAAAAGAGTAGAAGGGGTGAACTCTGTGGAACAGAAAGTAGATAAGATTAGAAAGGATGAAGTCAGGAAGGCTTTGAAGAGGATGAAAAGTGGGAAGGCAGTTGGTCCTGATGACATCCCGGTGGAGGTCTGGAAGTGTCTGGGAGAGGCAGCAGTGGAATTTTTAGTTAGTTTGTTCAACAGGGTTTTAGAGAGTGAGAGGATGCCTGAGGAATGGAGAAGAAGTGTGTTAGTGCCGATCTTTAAGAATAAGGGTGACGTGCAGAGTTGCAGTAACTATAGGGGGATAAAGTTGATGAGCCATACAATGAAGCTATGGGAAAGAGTAGTGGAAGCTAGATTAAGGAAGGTAGTGGAAATTTGTGAGCAGCAGTATGGCTTCATGCCCAGAAAGAGCACAACCAATGCAATTTTTGCTCTGAGAATTTTGATGGAGAAGTATAGGGATGGTCAGAGGGAGTTGCACTGTGTGTTTGTAGACTTGGAGAAAGCGTATGACAGGGTGCCAAGAGAAGAACTGTGGTACTGTATGAGGAAGTCAGGAGTAGCAGAGAAGTATGTCAGAGTGGTGCAGGACATGTATGAGAGGAGCAGGACAGTGGTGAGGTGTGCTGTAGGTCAGACAGAGGAGTTCAAAGTGGAGGTGGGACTGCATCAGGGATCGGCTTTGAGCCCCTTCCTGTTTGCTATAGTGATGGACCAGTTGTCAGAGGAGGTCAGACAGGAGTCTCCTTGGACAATGATGTTTGCAGATGACATTGTGATCTGTAGTGATAGCAGGGAGCAGGTGGAGGAAAACCTGGAGAGGTGGAGGTTTGCGCTGGAGAGAAGAGGAATGAAAGTCAGTCGTAGTAAGACTGAGTACATGTGTGTGAATGAAAGGGAGGGAAGTGGAACAGTAAGGTTACAGGGAGTAGAGGTGAAGAAGGTACAGGAGTTCAAGTATTTGGGGTCAACAGTCCAGAGTAATGGAGAGTGTGGGAAAGAGGTAAAGAAGCGAGTGCAGGCAGGTTGGAATGGGTGGAGAAAGGTGTCGGGAGTTCTGTGTGATCAGAAAATATCAGCGAGAATCAAGGGGAAGGTGTACAGGACAGTGGTGAGACCGGCCATGCTGTATGGTTTAGAGACAGTGTCACTGAGGAAGAGACAAGAGTCAGAGCTAGAGGTAGCAGAGCTGAAGATGTTGAGGTTCTCTTTGGGAGTGACAAGATTGGACAGGATTAGGAATGAGTACATCAGAGGGACAGCTCATGTTGGACGTTTGGGGGACAAAGTTAGGGAGGCCAGATTAAGATGGTTTGGACATGTTCAGAGGAGGGAGAGTGAGTATATTGGTAGGAGAATGTTGGACATGGAGCTGCCAGGCAGGAGGCAAAGAGGAAGGCCAAAGAGGAGGTATATGGATGGAATTAATGAGGATATGAAGCTAGTGGGTGCAAGTGTTGAGGATGCAGAAGATAGGGATAGGTGGAGAGAGATGATTCGCTGTGGCGACCCCTGAAGGGAAAAGCTGAAAGAAGAAGAAGATCTTAGTTTTAATCTTAAATCCAGTCCTATATTATAAAACTTTTATAGTATCTATAGTAGCTGAAAGTATCCTATAATATTCTCACTCCAAATGCTTTTTATATTTTTATTTTGTTTTCCAAAACACCCGCTTATAGCCGGTTAGCCCATTAGCATTGCATGCCCTTTAGCCTGGCTACCACAAGTTTGTTTACCTCGGTTATCTCTGCTTACTACTGCAACTAAAACACTATGTCGGTTGTGCGTCTGCCTTTGAGTGCAGGTGAGGATTCGAGCTGCACTCTGTGGATTTGGAGCTGGAGGCCGTGGAAAAGCAGATCCGCAACCTACAGGTCAAGCAGGCCCAGCCGCGACAGCAGAAAGCTGCGTTGGAATCGTCCCAGACTGACTCTCACCTGTCCCAGGTAAATTCGCGGCGTGAAACAAACACTCCCACAACCTCAACTCCGTCTGCTTCTCTGCCCAGGCCCAGCGCACCAAGGACGTGGCCCACCCAGGTTTCATTCACCCCAGTGCCGGGGCACCACGCATCCTGTATGTGACAGCAGTGGGAGACATGAGGTAAGCGCCGGGAGAGGACCTCTGCCCCTCCGCCGCCACCCATCTTCGAGATCTCTCCCTGGAACTGCTACTGCGACGCGGTGATCATCGGAGAGCCCTTCGTCTGGCACGTCCGTGTTACCGCGGCTAAAGGTAAGGTGCGCACTCGCTGTCTTCCTGGTGTTCGTGTTCTTGATGTCTCTGCACAGGTACCCACGATCATGAACAAGAACATCGGAGCTGTGGTCCTCCATGCTGGCACGAAAAACATCAGGCTGAGGCAGACGGAGATCCTGAAGAAGGACTTCAGGAGCCTGGTGGAGAAGGTACGAACCACATTGCCCACGACAAGGATCATCGTGTCAGGACCACTTCCCAAGTTCCAGCGAGGAATCGAGAGGTTCAGTAATATTTGCTTTTAATGAATGGTTACAGTCATGGTGTCAAGACCAGAAATTACCCTTTGTTGATAATTGTAATCTTTTCTGGGAGAGTCCTAGGCTCTACCATTCTGATGGCCTGCACCCAAACAGAGTTGGAGCAGCAGTCCTCTCGGACAACATCTCCAGGACACTATGCACCATCTGACTGGTAAGTCATACCTCAGATTACAATTATAATAGCTACTGTTCAGCTCACCATATTGATACAAGTGCACACATAGCTCATCTTATAGAAACTGTGTCTGTTCCCTGAATAGTGAGATTAATAGAATAAATTCGTTAATAGCCCTCAAAATAATCTAATCACAATTATACCCGAAAAACAGCAAATAAATAAAGAAAAACAATTTCTAAAGTTTGGGCTTCTCAACATTAGATCCCTATAATCTCAGATTATAGTTTTGATGCACTCTGCCTCACCGAAACCTGGCTTAAACCAAATGATTACATTGGTCTGAATGAGTCTACTCCGTCAGGATATTGCTATAAGCATGAGCCCCGTCAGACTGGTCGTGGAGGTGGCGTTGCAACTATCTATAGCAATTCTCTTACTGTTACTCAGAAAACAGGACCCAGGTTTAACTCATTTGAAGTGCTTGTCCTTAATGTTACACTCACAGACATACATAAAAAATCTATACTATACAGAAAAAAAAAATCTATACTACTACATCTTGCACTGGCCACTGTATATAGACCCCCGGGGCCATACGTTGATTTTCTTAAAGAGTTTGCACATTTAATCTCAGACCTACTGATTAATTTTGACAAGGTGTTGATTGTAGGAGACTTACATTCATGTAGATGATGCCAATGATGCTTTAGGACTCGCATTTATAGATTTATTAAATTCCTTTGGGGTTAAACAAAACATTACTAGACCAATTCATCGTTTTAAATCATACACTAGATTTAGTTATATCACATGGAACAGATGTCACTGATATAGCTGTTCTACCTCAAAGTGATGAGATCACAGACCATCACCTCTTAGTGTACACTCTACCTGTAGAACATATTAAGGCATGTCTCTTCTCATTATCGATTTGGTAGAACTATTATTCCGACCACTAAAGACAAATTCATAAGTAATCTGCCGGATCTGTCTCAACTTCTCACCAGACCCCTAAATGCAGATGATCTAGATGAAGTAACGAACACCATAGGCACTATTTTCACCAGCACACTAGATACTGTTGCTCCCATCCGATTAAACAAGGTCAGAGACAAAACACCTGCACCATGCAGGTGTTTTGCAACCCGTAACCTCGCGCGAAAGTGGAGGAAAAACTAAATTAGAAGTCTTCAGAATTGCATATAAAGACAGTATGACCAGCTATAGACAGGCTCTAAAAGCTGCTAGGGCTGAGCATCTGGGCAAACTGATAGAAATAAACCAAAACAATCCCAGATTCTTATTTAGTACAGTGGCTAGACTAACAAAACATCAGATATCTGAAGAGAGTACTCCATCACAGTTTAGTAGTGAGGACTTTATGAACTTCTTCACCGAAAAAAATCGATAGTATCAGGAACAAAATAATGGATGTTCAACCTTTGACAGCATCCGGTGATCTAGTCCAGCCTAAAGCTCCACATTTAGAGCTACAATGCTTTAGAGGTATAGGACAGGAAGAGCTGTATAAACTTATCTCCATGGCTAATTCAACATGTTTGTTAGATCCAATTCCAATTAAATTGCTGAAAGAAGTGATGCATACAGCTGGAGAGCCTCTCCTCAACATTGTTAATTCCTTGTTATATTTAGGTCACATCCCTAAACCTCTCAAGTTAGCAGTTATTAAGCCTCTTTTTAAGAAACCTAAACTAGATCCTAATGAATTATCAAATTACAGACCGATTTCAAACCTTCCTTTTATATCTAAAATATTAGAAAAAAAAGGTTGTGTCTGCTCAATTATGCTCCTTCTTACAGGAAAACAATATCCTTGAAGAATTTCAGTCAGGTTTCAGGCCCCATCATAGCACAGAAACTGCACTAGTAAAAATCACAAATGACTTGTTTTTAGCTTCAGACCAAGGCTGCATCTCAATATTAGTCTTACTTGATCTTAGTGCTGCATTCGACACTATAGATCATATCATTCTCATAGATCGCTTAAAAAAAAAATCACATAGGTATTCAAGGACAGGCATTAAAATGGTTTAGATACTACCTGTCTGATCAATACCATTTTGTAGATTTAAATGGAGAACTGTCCAGTCGTTATGGGGGCAAGTGCCCCCGATGGACCACTAGGGGGCCTTCAGCAGGGGTTTTGTGTATTTAGTCATGTGTTTGTTCTAGCCACGCCTTTCCCTAATGTGTTCATGCCTGTGTTCACCTGTTCCTAATGTGTCTGTGATTATGTTCCTTATTTATAGTGGCCGTCTGTCTGCATTAGTTTGCCAGTCCTCGTCTTTGTGTTGCGTCTTTGTGTAACGTCCGTGTGCTTCTGTGTCTCTTTTGTTTAATAAAACCCCTGTCCGCCGTCTATCTCCGCGTTGGGTCTGATTCCTTTACACCGGCACGACCAGCGTGCTCCGTCAGCTCAGCTCAGCAATCTGTGACACCAGTGTAATGCCAGTGAAATATGGGGTCCCACAAGGAACAGTTTTAGGACCTCTGCTTTTCTCAATATACATGCTTCCCTTAGGCAACATCATTAGAAGGCATGGGATTAGTTTCCACTTTTACGCTGACGATACCCAGTTACAGTGGGGCAAAAAAGTATTTAGTCAGCCACCAATTGTGCAAGTTCTCCCACTTAAAAAGATGAGAGAGGCCTGTAATTTTCATCATAGGTACACTTCAACTATGAGAGACAGAATGAGAAAAAAAAATCCAGAAAATCACATTGTCTGATTTTTAAAGAATTTATTTGCAAATTATGGTGGAAAATAAGTATTTGGTCACCTACAAAAAAGCAAGATTTCTGGCTCTCACAGACCTGTAACTTCTTCTGTAAGAGGCTCCTCTGTCCTCCACTCGTTACCTGTATTAATGGCACCAGTTTGAACTCGTTATCAGTATAAAAGACACCTGTCCACAACCTCAAACAGTCAGACTCCAAACTCCACTATGGCCAAGACCAAAGAGCTGTCAAAGGACACCAGAAACAAAATTGTAGACCTGCACCAGGCTGGGAAGGCTGAATCTGCAATAGGTAAGCAGCTTGGTGTGAAGAAATCAACTGTGGGAGCAATTATTAGAAAATGGAAGACATACAAGACCACTGATAATCTCCCTCGATCTGGGGCTCCACGCAAGATCTCACCCCGTGGGGTCAAAATGATCACAAGAACGGTGAGCAAAAATCCCAGAACCACACGGGGGGACCTAGTGAATGACCTGCAGAGAGCTGGGACCAACGTAACAAAGGCTACCATCAGTAACACACTACGCCGCCAGGGACTCAAATCCTGCAGTGCCAGACGTGTCCCCCTGCTTAAGCCAGTACATGTCCGGGCCCGTCTGAAGTTTGCTAGAGAGCATTTGGATGATCCAGAAGAGGATTGGGAGAATGTCATATGGTCAGATGAAACCAAAATAGAACTTTTTGGTAAAAACTCAACTTGTGAGTTGGAGGAGAAAGAATGCTGAGTTGCATCCAAAGAACACCATACCTACTGTGAAGCATGGGGGTGGAAACATCATGCTTTGGGGCTGTTTTTCTGCAAAGGGACCAGGACGACTGATCCGTGTAAAGGAAAGAATGAATGGGGCCATGTATCGTGAGATTTTGAGTAAAAACCTCCTTCCATCAGCAAGGGCATTGAAGATGAAACGTGGCTGGGTCTTTCAGCATGATAATGATCCCAAACACACCGCCCGGGCAACGAAGGAGTGGCTTCGTAAGAAGCATTTCAAGGTCCTGGAGTGGCCTAGCCAGTCTCCAGATCTCAACCCCATAGAAAATCTTTGGAGGGAGTTGAAAATCCGTGTTGCCCAGCAACAGCCCCAAAACATCACTGCTCTAGAGGAGATCTGCATGGAGGAATGGGAATTACAGACCTCTCTCATCTTTTTAAGTGGGAGAACTTGCACAATTGGTGGCTGACTAAATACTTTTTTGCTCCACTGTATATATCTCATCAAAACCAGATGAAATGTCTAAATTGTCTAGATTAACGGGAGTGTGTTAAAGATATTAAAGATTGGATGACTGATAATTTTCTGTTACTAAATCCTGATAAGACAGAGATATTACTTTTGGATTGGTCCAAATTGTTGCCACAAAGTTAGAAGCACACACTTGCTCGTATAGAATGTCTTTGAATGTTTTACAAGCATTTTCCCTTCACTGGAACCAAGAGGCTGAAATCTGTTCCAGCATGAAAATGCCCCTGTGCACAAAGCTCCATGCTTCTAGCATAATGCTCAGAACCCTGTTCTCAACCCCACTAATAAAAGCAACTGCCCTCAATACCTCCTCACCCAACATCAGTGACTGAGCTCACTAATTGTGACTCTTGTAGCTGAATGAACACAATTCCTCACAGCCGCAATCCAGCATCTAGTGGAAAATCTTAACAGAAGAATGGAGTTTATTATAACAGCAATGGGAGATTAAATCTGAGGTGCGATATTCAATCAGTGCATGGTCTGGTGTCCACATACACACATATTAGCAATATAGCCATAGTTTCTGGTTTGCTTACTTAACTGCACAAGCTGTGCACAATAGTTCATTACACTAAGGCAGTTATTACACATACTGTAGGTGTGTTGGCATGGCAACACTTAATAGCCTATCCACCTGTAGCTTCTGTGATACCATAAAAATAAGCAAAAGGCTTATGATATGAATTTGTTTAAACTACTGCAGCCTTGCTGATATTCAGTACAACACAATACTCTTGCTCATGTGATACTCTTATTCCGATATAAATCCAACATCATGGAGGACACCAGAGAGCTGGATCATTCATTAAGACTTGTAGGCGTAATTTGTTAAAAACCTTAAGTAAAGGGTCTGATATCAGAGTCAAAACAGCCAAGGTCTCTTCTCTTTAAAGATCAATTAGATTTTAGAGATCCTTTAGCATGGCCTAGGCATTAAGCAGAATCGTGTCTAACAAATGCTTTTTGTTCGTCACCAAAATGTAGATCCATGAGACTGAAGCATGACTTGCTTAATTAATTGACGACTTCCTGTTTGACCTTGTTTAAGATTAACTGGAAGTGATCAGTACAATGAATACAGCTCTTTCTTTCTTGGCATTAGAGACAAGTTCATCATAAATTACAATAAGGCATCAAATTCCTGACATATTAAACATTTCAGCAATAAATTAAAGTTCATTCATCTTTGAGCTCATTTTCTGCCCAAATGAAATTACTCACTTAAAAAACAGCACTTTTATTTCTTAAAATAAAAAGAAGCCTGTGCAATAAAATCTTGGGTTCTTTTCGAGAAATACAGCCTAATTATTGCTCATGTCTAACAGTAGCTAGTGGAAGCAGCTGAACCAATCCAACATTAATAAGGGGAAAATACTATTTTTTAACTTTAAGGAAAGAACTCTTAAAAATTCACACTCAGTATTCACTCTTAATTTTTAAGATCTAGCTGAGAACGAGGAGTCATGTACAAGCTGAGACTCCACTATACTTCTTTCCAATCATTTTTAAAACTATTTTAAAATAATTACAACTTCTTCTTCTTCTTTCGGCTTTTCCCTTCAGGGGTCGCCACAGCGAATCATCTCTCTCCACCTAGCCCTATCTTCTGCATCCTCAACCCTTGCACCCACTAGCTTCATATCCTCATTTATTACATCCATATACCTCCTCTTTGGCCTTCCTCTTTGCCTCCTGCCTGGCAGCCCCATGTCCAACATTCTCCTACCAATATACTCACTGTCCCTCCTCTGAACATGTCCAAACCATCTTAATCTGGCCTCCCTAACTTTGTCCCCCAAACGTCCAACATGAGCTGTCCCTCTGATGTACTCATTCCTAATCCTGTCCAATCTTGTCACTCCCAAAGAGAACCTCAACATCTTCAGCTCTGCTACCTCTAGCTCTGACTCCTGTCTCTTCCTCAGTGACACTGTCTCTAAACCATACAGCATGGCCGGTCTCACCACTGTCCTGTACACCTTCCCCTTGATTCTCGCTGATATTTTCTGATCACACAGAACTCCCGACACCTTTCTCCACCCATTCCAACCTGCCTGCACTCGCTTCTTTACCTCTTTCCCACACTCTCCATTACTCTGGACTGTTGACCCCAAGTACTTAAACTCCTGTACCTTCTTCACCTCTTCACCCTGTAACCTTACTGTTCCACTTCCCTCCCTTTCATTCACACACATGTACTCAGTCTTACTACGACTGACCTTCATTCCTCTTCTCTCCAGCGCAAACCTCCACCTCTCCAGGTTTTCCTCCACCTGCTCCCTGCTCTCACTACAGATCACAATGTCATCTGCAAACATCATTGTCCAAGGAGACTCCTGTCTGACCTCCTCTGACAACTGGTCCATCACCATAGCAAACAGGAAGGGGCTCAGAGCCGATCCCTGATGCAGTCCCACCTCCACATTGAACTCCTCTGTCTGACCTACAGCACACCTCACCACTGTTCTGCTCCTCTCATACATGTCCTGCACCACTCTGACATACTTCTCCGCTACTCCTGACTTCCTCATACAGTACCACAGCTCTTCTCTTGGCACCCTGTCATACGCTTTCTCCAAGTCTACAAACACACAGTGCAACTCCTTCTGACCATCCCTATACTTCTCCATCAAAATCCTCAGAGCAAAAATTGCATCCGTTGTGCTCTTTCTGCTCACAAATTTCCACTACCTTCCTTAACCTAGCTTCCACTACTCTTTCCCATACCTTCATTGTATGGCTCATCAACTTTATCCCCCTATAGTTACTGCAACTCTGCACGTCACCCTTATTCTTAAAGATCGGCACTAACACACTTCTTCTCCATTCCTCAGGCATCCTCTCACTCTCTAAAACCCTGTTGAACAAATTAGCTAAAAATTCCACTGCTGCCTCTCCCAGACACTTCCAGACCTCCACCGGAATGTCATCAGGACCAACTGCCTTCCCACTTTTCATCCTCTTCAAAGCCTTCCTGACTTCATCCTTTCTAATCTTATCTACTTTCTGTTCCACAGAGTTCACCCCTTCTACTCTTTTTTCCCTCTCATTTTCCTCATTCATCAGCTCCTCAAAGTATTCCTTCCATCTCCTCTGTACACTCTCCTCACTTGTGAGCACCCTTCCATCTCTATCCTTAATAACTCTAACTTGCTGCATATCCTTCCCATCTCGATCCCTCTGCCTAGCTAACCTGTACAAGTCCTTCTCTCCTTCTCTAGTGTCTAACCTAGTGTACAACTCTTCATATGCCTTCTGCTTGGCCTTAGACACCTCCCTCTTCACTCTGCGCTGTAACTCCTTGTATTCCTGTCTATTCTCTTCAGTCCTGTCCATGTCCCACTTCTTCTTGGCTAACCTCTTCCTCTGGATACTATCCTGAACTTCCTCATTCCACCACCAAGTCTCCTTATCTTCTTTCCTCCTTCCAGATGACACACCCAGCACCTTTCTCCCTGTCTCCCTGATCACTTCTGCTGTAGTTTCCCAGTCATCTGGCAGCACTACCTGACCACCCAGAGCCTGCCTCAACTTCTGTCTAAATTCCTCACAACATTCCTCCTTTTTCAGCTTCCACCACTTGGTTTTCTTCTCTATCTCTGACCTCTTCTTCTTACAGACCATCAAAGTCATCCTACACACCACCATCCTATGCTGTCTGGCTACACTCTCTCCCACTACCACTTTACAGTCACTAATCTCTTTCAGATTGCCTCTTCTACATAGGATGTAGTCTACCTGTGTTCTCCTACCTCCACTCTTGTAAGTCACTCTATGCTCCTCCCTCTTCTGAAAATAAGTGTTAACCACACCCATGTCCATCCTCTTAGCAAAGTCCACTACCATCTGTCCTTCAAGGTTCCTTTCCTTAACTCCAAACTTGCCCATCACCTCCTCATCACCTGTGTTCCCCTCGCCAACATGTCCATTAAAATCCACTCCTATCACTACTCTCTCACCCGTGGGAATACTCTCCATCACCTCATCTAATTCACTCCAGAATCTCTCTTTCTCCTCTAACTCACAGCCTACCTGTGGGGCATAACCACTAACAACATTCAACATCACCCCTTCAATCTCTAACTTCAGACTCATCACCCTGTCTGACACTCTCTTCACCTCCAGGACATTCCTCACAAACTCCTCCTTCAGGACCACACCTACCCCATTTCTCTTACTATCCACACCATAATAAAACAGCTTGAATCCTGCTCCTATACTACGAGCCTTGCTACCCTTCCACCTGGTCTCCTGTACACACAGTATATCCACCTTCCTTCTCTCCATCACATCAGCCAGCTCTCTACCTTTCCCTGTCATAGTACCAACATTCAGAGTTCCTATTCTCAGTCCTACACTCTTACCTTTCCTCTTCTCTCTCTGTCTGTGCACTCTCCTCCCTCCTTTACTTCTTCGACCAACAGTAGCCCAATTTCCACCGGCGCCCTGTAGGTCAACGGCGCCGATGGCGGTCGTTGTTAACCCGGGCCTCGACCGATCCGGTATGAAATTCGTACTGACGATTCGCATGGTTAAATTTGGCAATGTTTTACGCCGGATGCCCTTCCTGACGCAACCCTCTCTATTTATCCGGGCTTGGGACCGGCACAGAAGTCACTGGACTGTGACCCCCATGGCTAGATTATTTTAAAATAATTACAACAAAGCCCATTTTTTTTCAACATCAATTATTTCATTAATTTCTTTCATAAACAACTACCTTTTATTTTATTTTTTATTAAATAAAAAGCATCACAGTGTGTGAGTCTGAGTCACCCAGCTCACTGCAGCTTAGTATTTCTAAACCAACTGGGGGAAAAACCTTGTCTTGGTTTTATAAACACTGAAATCAGCTTCAGGTGACTTCATTCAGACTTTCAGTTCAATTACACACTTTCACCTTAAATCTTTAACTGATTTACTTTGACTTGCGAAGGAAAATAAATAAATCATTTATATGAAATTAAACAAATATATCAACAGGGTTGCATGGTAATGTTTACAATGATTTTTTTTCTTAATATAGAAACCATGAATATAATCCAAATAGACCAGAAAATATCATTTTCAATTTAATCTGAATAAAATCCTATGAAGAAATATTTCTGAAATATTTATTTATTTGTTCATTTTAACATTTATTAAACACCAAGACCTTTATTTGTTTTATTTATTTTTGTTTCTTTGAAATAAATATAGTGTTTGTTGTTTAGTCCTAATAAAATTCTTAATAAAATCCTATCCAGTTTTTTGTTTATAAAAAAATATTGATTAAATGCAAAAGGCATTTATTTATTTATTTAAATTGTGCTTTATTGCAGTTTTTAAAGTGATTTTATTTTAATAAATTTTTTATTTAATACTTTTGCCGATTTTAAAAAACTAAAAATATTTCTGTTTATATAAAGACATTTATTAAGCACAAAAGCATTAAGCAATCAATCAATCAATCAATCGATTAATCTCTCAGTTAAGATACATTTTGCTTCATCACAGTTTTTTTTATTTCTTTGAATTGTATTTTTTTGGTTTTATTTTTGTTTATTTTAAATGAATATATTTATGTTTTTTGGTGCACTTTAAAAAATACAGCCCTGCCTGCATACTTGTGTATCCTCCAGACAACATTCTGAGTTTAATATGATCATTATGGGTTAGGAATTGTTTCTGTCAGTCTACATTCTTTAAATGTAAATTTTGTAATCAAATTAAAATCTTTAGTCCCTTAGATAAACTAAATGGATTTCTTATACCATGAATGTAAACTCTATTGTGGCTTTAGCTTAGCTTGTGTAGTTTAGCATGTTTAGAATGAATAAAAGTGACTGAGGCTTTGTGACTGATTGTCCAAAGCCTCAGCTTAAACACTCAGGAAGTCGATACATCTGATACTGACTAAAACATACCAAATTGTGCAACCTTATCTTTTTTTCATACTCCAAATGATTTGAGATGAAACTAAACCACTGACCTTTGGCTCCACTGATGACCAGGCCGAGTTCGGCGCACACCGACACGCACACCACCTCATAGTCATGACCGGTCAGGACTGCTCGGGGTGCTGGGTAATCACCTGCAGGCAGAACAGACAGATGTATCATTTAGTACATTAAATACACATTAAAACACACAAAGAAAAAGAGAAAATAAATATCTATAACTATAAAAAATAAACAAATAAACAAAGGCCCATGATGAGAAAGCGTGTGCTCAGAAGGTCATCTTTCTTCATTGGCATCTTCAGTCGTGAGGTCTGCAAAAAGATTCTCTACTCACATGAATAGTCAGTTGATTGATGAGGGGGAAAAGAGAGGTGAAATGGGGTGTAAACACACACACACAGACACACACCTGCCGCAGTTGAACACCAAAACAAATCAATAAAGCAGCAGCATGACGAGAAAGTAACACAGCAAGCTGCTACATTCAAGCACTGGTGGCTGTTTTCGATGCTTAAAACAGTAATTCAGAAACATTATTAAATTTTATATTGTACAAAAGAGTATACTATACCGGCAACATATTTATACAGTCCCAAACACCTTTGATACAAAAATAGTGTTTTACAACCATCATTATTTTTGTTTTATTTTTTTATGTTTTTATATATATATATATATATGACACACCGATCAGGTGTATAGTGTATACAGGTGAAGTGAATAAGACTGATGATCTCCTCATCATGGCACCTGTTAGTGGGTGGGATATATTAGGCAGCAAGTGAACAATTTGTCCTGAAAGTTGATGTGTTAGAAGCAGGAAAAATGGGCAAGTGTAAGGATTTGAGCGAGTTTGACAAGGACCAAATTGTGATGGCTAGACCACTGGATCAGAGCATCTCCAAAACCATGTTCCCGGTCTGCAGTGGTCAGTATCTATCAAAAGTTGTCTAAGGAAGGAACAGTGGTGAACCGGCGACAGGGTCATGGGCGGCTAAGGCTCACTGATACATGTTGGGAGCGAAGGCTGGCCAGTGTGGTCCAATCCAACAGACGAGCTACTGTCGCTCAAATTCGACACCAATCACACAGTACACTATTAAAAAAGCTAAAGTATTAAACATTAAGATCTTTTGGTGCTAACAGAAGCACAGAGCTGAACACATGAAGGTTCAGGAATGTGATTAAGCTCATTCTTATGAAACCGTCCACTTTTCATAAAGTAAAGTTCAATATTAATCCTTAGTTCAATATTAATCCTTTTTTTTGGATCCTGGATTTGTTTTGGCTTTGATATTTATTTATCCAAAATCATATTATGTAAAAGTATCACCCCTTTTTTCATATTAGCACAGATTGTGAAATTGATCATTGACTTGGCAATGAATAGCATTTTAAGTCTTTTGTAATTGTTCCAGTTCACAAAGGTATAGAAACGTGACTGGATTCGTTTATTCAAGAACGGAGTAAAGAGCTGGCGGAGTGATTAGCTTAATTATCGTAATGAAGAGGAATGAAGCTGTTCACCGGCGATCGATTTGACGGAACGGAACGCGGGACGAGCAAGAGATCTTCGGAGCAGATATTGAAATGGTTACAGATGTAACACTGCTTTAATTAACACAGGAGTCGTTAGTGTGAATGCACACTCTACTTTTAATGGACAACGAAATCAATGCTGTGCCAGATGATCAATATGGCACCAGATCCACTGAACCAACTCTGATACTGTGTGTGTGTGTGTGTGTGTGTGTGTGTGTGTGTGTGTGTGTGTGTGTGTGTGTGTGTGTGTGTGTGTGTGTGAGAGAGAGAGAGAGAGCGACAGTGTTTTCAGTCCTCTAGGGAGATCCGCAGCTCGAGATCAGCTCGCTCATCTTCCTCACAAAAGATTCAATCAGTGTGTCCGTGAGCCCACTGACGCCCCGCAGGTCCCCAAGAGCACGCCAACACAATTAGGAGGCAGAAATCAGAGCTGGGGCTGGCAGGGGCCACCATGCAGGGGCTCAGTCAAGGCGGATGTGATTTTAATCACCGCGTGTTTAGGACACCGCGTTCTGTGCTGCGAGTACCAAATCAATTTCTCCACCTCGTGTCAGAGGTCTGGACATGGACACGCTGCTGAATATTCATGGCCTTTCTGGCTGGCCTGACCTCTGAGGAGAGATGTGTGGAATTAAAGCATGCTGGGAAAGGAGACACATCTGACTCCAAGACACAACAACGCTACACACACAGATTAGCATTTCTGTTAGAAAACAAAGACACACCATCATCTACAGCTGTGTGTTTATAGTGTGTGTGTTTATAGGTTTAAAGTCTACAATTTACAAATTGCAATATATTACAGTTTATAAGAAGGTTGTGGAGAAAGAATTTCTCAAAAATAATTTTATTTACACTCAAAGGTAAAAGTTTGTGCACCGCTGCTCTTAAGAAGGACTGTCTTCATTGCTGTTTTTGAATAATAACAAAGGCATCAACAATCTGAAATAACACAATGAATTAAATAATAATAATCAAAATAATGTGTAACCATTTTGTTTTTAAATGCCCGAGCAGGCATTTGCAATTTTCAAGTTCAAGTATAAGGATTTATTTTCATTTATTAAAAATAAAAAACCGAAAAAAAGTACAGCATAGATGTAGTTCTGCAATTATTAAAATATAATAAATACATTTTAGTTAGCTTCATTAGGAGAATGAAAGAGAAGGAGAAAAATGAAGAGAAGGACAGAAGAAATGGATGGAAGAGATGGTGAAGATGGAAAGATGAAAGAGAGCAAAAAAAGAAGGATAAGAAGTAGTATATAAGAGAAAGGATGTATATCTTCAGGTCAGGCCAAACTGAAAGATTTCAGTGTTAAATGGAAGGAAGGAAGGAAGAGAGAGAGAGAGAGAGAGAGAGAGAGAGAGAGAGAGAGAGAGAGAGAGAGAGAGAGAGAGAGAGAGAGAGAGAGAGAGAGAGAGAGAGGAGAGAGAGAGAGAGAGAGAGAGAGAGAGAGAGAGAGAGAAAGAAAAGTGAAAGACAGAAGTAGGTAAACCAAAAAAAATAATGAAATAAATTAAATGAAAGTAAGTAAGAAATAGAAGGATGCATGGAAGGAGAGAGAAAATGTAATGAAGAAAAGAAAGTTAGAAAAGACAAAGAGTGAAGGACAGGAGAGAAGGACAAATAAAGAAATAAAATAAAGTCATAATAGAAGTGAGGTAGAAGGAAAGAGGTAAAAGGAGATGTAAGATCAGGGAGAAAATACAAAGAATAGAAAAGAAAAAAAGAGAGATTAAAGGGAGAGAATTTTAGGGCTAGAAAGAAAAAGAAAATTAGAGAAAACAAATGAAAACAAAATCACTAGCTAGCAAAGAAAAGCAATTTAAAAAAAACATTATTACTAGCTAGCAAAGAAATATATAATCAATAAAAAAATGAATCAATTGCTAGAAAAAGACTAGCTAGAAAAAGTTGGCTACGTGGAAAAGCTAGTGGAAAAAAGCCACTGCTAACACAAAACATTCTAATAACTAGCCAGCAATGCTACTTAAAAAGCTAGCGTAATTAATCAATACTGTGTAAATAAAACCTGTACTCAGTTTTCATTGATAAAATATGTAATATATTCATGTCCACAATTAAAATCATCAACTTTCCCAAACCACAAACTCAGTGAAAGTGTAAAATATCAGTGTGTGTGAGACACACAGGAGTGTTACTCCACTCCACCACTACACTATCACTCACTTCAGTGTAATAAGATAACAGCACAGCAGTCAGAATAACGAGTGCACTTTTAAATTGCCCCAAATAAGCCCTGGTGTGTGAATATTGTATCACAGGAAGCGTGTTTCCTCTCCTCAGGAGGGCAGAGCCACGTCTCGCTAATTGGAGGCAGTCGAGCTGAAAGACTTAATTAACAGTGTGAGACTCGGCACAGTTAATTAAAGAAACCTCACACCTAAAGCGGAGAATCTGACACTCGTGAGCAGCAGATCATCTGAACAACAACACACATTTTAACAACACGTCTCACAAAGTGTACGTGTCCCAGGAGGATTCAGTGTTGGTCAAATGAAATGAAGACAAAACATTTTTTTTCTTCTAAACTAGTTGAAGAGGCAGAGCCATCCGCTGAAAGCTCTGATACTCGGCTGTGATGGCTGTAATTAGCTGCTTTCTGTCCTGTGGCTTTTTTTGTCATTACTGTAATTGTGTTTCTTCCAATAATTAATGAATAGAGGAGTCGATGTGTTGTGTGGTGTTACAGGAAAATAATTAATGCCGGACACTATGTGAAGTAACTGTTAGCACACACGTTAGTTATTTTTATTTTACAGTTTTTCCTGATTTAAATAAATAAATAAATAAATAAATAAATAGAAAAATATTAGCCCCACTCACACAAAACTCTATCACATGCTAGCAAAGTGTGTTTCTTGGGAAAGATATTGAAATAACAAAAAAAAAAGTAACTGCTTACATAATAATAATAATAATAATAATAATAATAATAAGAAGAAGAAGAAGAAGAAGAAGAAGAAGAAGAAGAAGAAGAAGAAGAAGAAACTTGTAACCCAAAACATGCTAATCACTAGCTAGCAAAAATTTCTACTTGGAAAAGATATTGAAATAATAAAAAAGTAACCCCTGCTGACACAAAACATTCTCTTAAAGAAAAAATGCAAATAAAAAATAGAAAAGTAGATAGCCATATTTCTTACTTTGAAAAGTAACTGAACTTTAAGTAAATAAATAAATTAATAAATAAATAAAAATAGTATCTGCTGACCTAAAATATTCTTGCAACCGGCTAGCAAAGATTACTACATGGAAACAATATTGAAATAATAATAATGAAAAGTAACCCCTGCTAACACAAAACATTCTTCAAAAACAATCAAAATAAAAAAGTAGAAAATTTGATAACTCTGTTTTTTACTCTGAAAAGTAACTGAACTTAAAAAATAAATAAAATTAAATTGGCACAAAACCTCCTTTTGCTACTTGGAAAAGATATTAAAATAATAAAAATAACCCCTGCTGACACAAAATAACAATAAAAAAAGTGGAAAAGTAGATAAATAAAATAAAATAATAGCTCCTAGTAACACAAAACACTTTTGCAACCAGATAGCAAAGTTTGTTACTTGGAAAAATTCCATAATTCAAGAAATATGACAGAGTGAAAGAGTTGATTTGGTGTGATTTATGTCTCTTACACCACAGGAAACAAAACGGGAATAAAGAAACTAGAACAGAGATACACATCCTGAAGAGGTTTCCATGGCAGAAAGACTTACTGGAGACTCCTTCTATTAATGAGAAAGAAATTACATGCTTAAATCCCCTACATATGCTTGTGTGGGGTTTTAATCCTTTGTGCAGAATTAAGAATTGTGGTAAAAAAAAAATACACAGTACTTTCTAGCAAAACTCAGTTCCTTCAAGTGTTTGAGTGAAAAACTGAAAAGAAACACAGCTGATATTGTCACATAGACATTTATAGTATGGTGAAATACTTTCTTCACATATCCTATCTGGTTAACATGCTGGAGTCAAAGCACAGGGTCAGCCATGTTAGCGCAAAGAGGATTAAAAGCCTTGCACAAGGGGCTCTAAAGAGGCTAAAGCCTTGCTAAAGGGGCTTAAACTTACAACTTCCTGATCAGTAGCCCAGAGCTTTAACCACTGAGCCACAAATGCCTAATGTTTTTTTGTAGAATTTCCTGAAGGGAATTCATTTTACACAGTTACATTTCCCATTAGCTAAATGTACTAATAGTATGTAGTATGTACATGAGTCTCAAAATTGTGTTATAGCCAACGCTTGACTGTGTGTATAAGTGTATATAGTTGTGTATGTGTGTGTTACACTCACTGTTATTTGGATTATCTCCTATAATATGATGTCGGCCGCTCCAGTACCACAGCAGCAGAGTGGCGTCTCTGGATCCCGACACGACGTAGCAATCCCCTCCGATGTACGACTCTGATCGTGCCAAACACGTCACAACATCCCAGTGGCCAAACACTATCTGTGTCAGCTTACCTGCACACACACACACACACACACACACACACACACACTTAAATAACTAGATGCTATGCCATGTAACACAGTGATACAAGCTCAGAGAATGACAATTTTATGAAAAAGTAAGGGTACATTTCCACCATCCCCTTCAGAAATAGTACATAAACACAGGATAGAATATTTTCTGGTAAGATTTACAGCTGATTATTAGCACCTTCAGATGTTACTGAAAGATTTTTCTTCACATCTCTGTCAACGTACCTGAGATTGACTTACGTAACATGCTTGGAATGAATAAATAAAGGGAGTAAAATCTTCATTGGAGAAATACTTCTCAGCTGTTAGGGTAAATTAACCTCAACCGACGTTAGCATCTCTAATGATTAGCTAGATTCAAATTCATATTGTGAAAGTATTATGGCAAATTCTCCACATTTTACATTATTTCCATTTCCAAATTTTGAATGATACAATTATGGACAAGTGGAAAAGCTAGCAAAGCTTTTAGCAACGTTTTGCTAGTTTTAGCTAGTTGTATTTGCAGTTATCTGACACTGTATTATTGTATTCAGGATAATGGATGTTTGTTTGTGCACCAAGGTGCAAATCATACCTGGATGGAAGAAAGATGATGAGGAGGAAAGAAGCATTATAGAAAAAACAAGCAGCTACAGTAGATTTAAGACTCCAGTCTCAGATAGCTGTGACTATAATGCTACTATATAAGCATTAAGCTACATGGTGACATTCTGTTCATGTTTAGAGCTGACAACTGTTATTTAAGGCAAATATTTATTAAAAAAAATAATATTTTGAGACTTGTGAGCTTAGATTAGCTTGATAGCTTAAAGGAAAGATGAGAGAAGGAAACACATGATCAAGTGGTGAAGAAGTAGACAAAAATACAGTGGAACCTCGGCATACGAATGCCCTCCTTATGCATTTTTGCCTTAAGAATTGAAATTTTGCAAGAAATTTGCATCGGCAAGCGAAATTAACTGGAGCAAGTTTGGTGGCACGACTTCCTTTGAGTGCTCTTGACATGAAATGCTTGGCTTGGGTCAGATCTTTGTAAGTAGCCATACAGTTTACATACGCTTCGTATTGGTAATATTGGTCATATTTTTGGGTGGCTAGAAGGGATTATCTCCATTTACATTATTTCTGATGGGAAAATTAGTTTCGCAATACAAACTTTCGCCTTAAGAACTCGCCTCCAGAACGAATTAAATTCATATGCAAAGGTTCCACTGTAAATTAGAAGGGAGAGAAAAATACACATGCTGTACACATTAATGTGTGTATCTGCGTATCTACCAGTTTCTGAAGAGTAAACACGGAAACTCTTGTCCCAGAAGCCGCACACCAGAACGTAGCGATTGTCCGCCGTTACCACAAAACACTGCGAGTTGATCTGGATGCTCTGGTCCACCAAATCCGTGATCTGCCTCTTGTTCGTTCCAGTGTTGTTGGCTAGGACACAGCAAAGACAGAACAGCAGAGTGATTTATAGCGTCATATCTTGAGCTACAAAACTCTAGTCCAGAACCACAGTTTGGCTCAGGTTTCATTCACTGCTGTAAAAAGGAAAGTCTCAGCTCTCTGCTATGTACATTTACAGTTATTTGTTCAGCAGATGATTTTATTTAAAGTGATGTGCAAGTTAGTCAGGATCTAATCTCAGAACAGAGCTAAGCGAACGGCGGTTAAGAGTCATGCTTAAAGGGCTAACAAGGTTTCTGGAATTTTGCTGAATTTTTCTCCCTCAATATTATCAGTGTAAAACCTTGGGTTAAATCTTTTGGCACCCCCATAGTTAGCATTTGATCAATCTTGTGTTCAAAACACTTTTTTTTTCTTCCCCCATTGTGATGGATGACCAATCATGAATGTATGCAACTTCATATTTATTCACATTTATTCCTCTAGGGACCCCCTAACCCTAACCCCTCCAAAAAAAAAAAAAAAAAAAAAAAAATTAATTTAATAAATAATTAATAAATAAATAAATATACATTTGAAAATAATAAAAGATATCCAGAAGACTGACCAAAAAAGAGAGAAGTGAATGAATGAAGAAAAGAATGAATTAATGCATAAATGTATTCATTGTCTACCGCTTATCCGAACTATTCTTGGGTCACGGGGAGCCTGTGCCTATCTCAGGCGTCATTGGGCATCAAGGCAGGATACACCCTGGACGGAGTGCCAACCCATCGCAGGGCACACACACACTCTCATTCACTCACGCAATCACACACTACGGACAATTTAGAGATGCCAATCAACCTACTATGCATGTCTTTGGACCGGGGGAGGAAACCGGAGTACCCGGAGGAAACCCCCGAGGCACGGGGAGAACATGCAAACTCTACACACACGGCGGAGGCGGGAATCGAACCGCCAACCCTGGAGGGGTGGGAGGCAAACGTGCTAACCACCAAGCCACCGTGCCCCCCACATTAAATAAAAATAATAATGTTCCTTTGGATTTCTATGACCTTTTTTTAAAATAAAATATAACATTACTAATTAAAAACATGAATATTGATGGATAATGAAGAATTCCTGCACGTTTGCAAGGTACTTCATGTATAATACAAGCAGAATAAAATAGAAAATTATCAAAGACTCCAGCGTTCCTGCAGAGTCAAATCTATTAATTAATTAAATATTAATTTAAACTAATTGAATTAAAATTCTTTAGGTAATGAAATAATTTGAACAAATTTGGTTTGAGAAAATAAATAAATGCATAAAAACATTGCAGAATTATTTAATAAAAAAAATTTTTTAGATTATAGACATTATTTCCCTAATTGTTTAAATGTGTCTAATGTTTATTTATATAAAATACGTTATGCCCATTCTTTTAAAGGGTGCCATTACTTCTAGAAATGCCTGCAATTACATATTACAAATATCAACAATGTATTAAAGAATTTATTTGATTTTTTTTTTATCAAACCTCTTTATTGAAACCAGTAAACAAAAACATCTCTTTTTACTCACCAATAACAGAGTCCATTTCAATAGGGAGGTGATGGGCCTGCTCTAATGAGTATCCTGGAGCACCCCGTAGACCTGTGACACACACACAGACACACACACACACACACACACACACACACACACGCTACATTACTGTCATCCCTTATAATGTTGGGTATTCAAAATGCTGCTTTTCAAGGTAAATGTAACAAATAACACAAATATAAGAATCTTTCTAATCCCATTTTAAAAGTGACACACACACACACACACACATATACACACTATAGTCACACCCCACACACACTCGGATCCCACGCTGCTCTCTGACCCCTTCGTCCCCACTGAGGGAGAAGGCTTTTCAAACCCACCAGCGGGGTTTAGATGACGTTTATTGATTTCTCACTGTTAAGCAGGAGGCAGGCTAGAGACTGTTCAGCCCCTGAGGCAGGCCTGAGGCCAGAGGCGGCCATTTTGCACCGGCAGAAATAGACACAGAAGGTCTGGTGGCCTTGTTCTGGTGGTTATACTTTGCAACTGTGGTCATTAGCAGCCCCAAGCCTCTGCCTCTACTTCTGACATCACAGGGCTGACAGCCCAGGAGGTGTGGGAAGAAACGGGAGGCCATGATTGGCTAATTTGGCAAGGTATGTGACCCCTGACCTGCAGGTGAGGCAAGTTCCTGTCAAGGGTCTAGGTGGGTAATACTGGGCACACATGGCTGAGTGGAGAATGTGATGGAGGTGGCACAGTGTTTGTGTGTGTGCGTTTTAGTTAGAAACAAGGGTTTTTTTATGGCACCTGTTTGGGGTTGCCAAAGCAGATCCACATATTTGATTTGCTGAGTTCCAGGGTCCTGTGTTCCTGGAATCTGATGTTACCAAATCCTGTGCTTCCAGAAGTAAATCTTCAGGGTCCTTTGTTCCAAAAACCCCACATTCCCAGTGTACCATGTAACAAGGTTGTCCCATTTTCTCAGAGTTAAATGTTTTAGAGTCCAGTGTTGCCAGAACCATATGTTCCCAGGGGCATATATTTACCAGGTACTACATTCTCATTTACATTTCTGGCATTTAGCAGATGCCCTTATACAGAGCAACTTACAATTTATCTAATTTTTTATACAACTGAGCAATTGAGGGTTAGGGGCCCAGCAGTAGCAGCTTGGATGACCTGGGATTCATCAGAAGGGAACTCACAACCTTCTGATCAACAGTCCTACACCTTGATCAACAATCTACCACACCCTGTGTAGATCTCTGCGCTCCCAGAAACCTATAGTCCCAGTGTTCTATATTTCAGGACCCATTTTTCCCAAAACCCCATGCTCCAAATGTTACCATGAGCTTATATACCCTAGACCTCTATGTTTACCCAGTGGAACACAGGAAATTATGCTCCTGTAATAATGCCCTCCTTATTATGCCTATATTTCCAGCCCTCAAAGTTCCCAGAAACCTGTAGTCACAATGTTTTACATTCCATTCCCCCCCAAGTAGGTTCTCATGATCCTATATATTTCCAACTCGGGTTAGGGTTAGGGTTAACCCAACTCTCCCAGACAACCTACATTCCTAGAGTTCTAATAAGATAATAAAATCATATGATTCCACAGACCTTTGTCCTTTGTCCAGAATACAATGGCATTATAGACACTTTGACTCCCAGTCCACTAAATTCCCAGGATCCTGTGTTCACAGAACTCTATTTTCTATGTTCTCAGGATCCTATATATTCCCAGCTCCTGATGTTCTCAAACCATTTAGATTACTATAGTTCTATAGTCTAGGGTCCTATTTTACCAATACCTCATGCTACCAAAGTCATATGTTTCCAGAGTTCTATGGTCTCCAGAACCTGATGCTCCCAGAGTTCTACATTTTAAGGGTTCCTAGGTTTCCAGAGCTATATCATCCCTGTATGTCCATAGTCCTGGTCTCCCAAGCCTACAGAGTCCCAAACCAAATAAAAAGCTTGCATTTATAAATTCACATAATATCATTAGAAAGAGATATATTCTTGACACAGTAGCTACCATATGTGCTTGTAGCTGCAGTGAGTCACAAATGCTAATGAAAGTCCAGAACAAAACTCTATACTCAAAAGGAATCACCTAACCACAGTATACCTTATGCAGTGAGAGCTGACAAGCTTTACTCACCCACGGTGTTGTGCCAGCGGTTGACAGCAAACAGGCGGCTGCAGGTCACCGTGACGATGGCTGGCATTGCCAGGTGTGGCAGCGTATTGGCAGCCACGTGGGTGACCGGAGAGTTGGAGGGGAACTTCAGTACCATGATGACATCTTGCTGCATCTGCTCCTTAAACATGAGCGGACTCTGTGGAAGGAAACACTGATGAAGAGACAGAGCATGAAGGAGAGGGGAAAGGGAGCATGGGACAGGAAGAGGGAAAAGTGAGAGAGGGATGGAGAGAGGAAATTAGTATGAGGGTAGTGCTAAAAGAAAAGAGAGGGTAGAATGGGTGAAGGAAAAGTTGGACAAGGAAAGATGAAGTCTTCTGTTCTAAAGATTTTTCTATGTCTGAAAATTTCATAGGTGACTGTTGTGACATCAGAGCTTCCTTACATAAATAATAAATAAATCTCCTCACAAAAAGCTTCAACATTTCAACAATTACACACATTTTTTATGTAACTGCACATGGAAACTAGTTCCCGCAGTCGGTGGATCTAGTTACTACAGAAACAATAATCTATGATTGTAAAAAGCAGCTTAATATAAATCTATGATTTGCAGCTGGCACTGTAGTCAAAGCTGCTGTTATAGAAAATAAAGCAACACCTTCCGACCAATCAGATTCAAGAATTTTAGAGTGGTGGTATGAACTGAAATATAAGGTCGAATATAAGCCAAGAAAGAAGTACAATTGCATGCACACTAACCACTTTCCCATAATCCTTAGTGGTCAGCTTCCATCTGCTAAAACTGAGAGAAGGTTCAGTTAAGAAGTCTCACTGGGGTTTGGGTGTGTGTTGGTGTATAAGAGAGTGTATTTTGCACAAAGTACAGGTCAAGGTTCAGAACAGAAATGATTTTCAATACTTCAAGATGTTACAGCAGGACGTTTTAATAATAGAGCTGTGCTGTGGGTGTGGAGCTGCTCGTACCTGCGACACATTCGTTTACAATCATTCAGTTCACTTCACCTTTATTTGTATAGCACTTTTAATCGTCACAGAGCAGCTTTACAGAAATCTAGATCCCTAATGAGCAAACCAGAAGAGTCAGAGGTCAGGACAAACTCCCTGAGATGACACGAGGAAGAAGATTTGAGTCTCGAAATCCGGTCTCTTATGTTCGACACCAGATAGCAGGTTTATAAATGCAAGAATGTTCAGTGACTTATTAGATACGATTATGCATAATCAATAATGTTAAAATTTTCAAGTGAAAGTGAATCTGTGCTTGAAAAATGACAATATTACACAAGAAAATATTATTATCAATGCATTTGTCAAGACTTGTGCCAGAGCTGGGTTTCAAACCAACTCTTTTTCATTTTTCAGCTTTTTACGCCTGACTGAAGTGGAAAACCGATCTATCAATAAAAAGTAAGCTTGAAAACTGATGGAAACAAGTTTTATAAATCACTAATAATGCAGTGGATGCAAAAAAACGACATGCTATCTATCTGTCTGTCTGTCTGTCTGCCTGCCTGCCTGCCTATCTGTCTATCTGTCTGTCTGTCTGTCTGCCTGCCTGCCTGCCTGTCTGTCTGTCTGTCTGCCTGCCTGCCTGCCTGTCTGTCTGTCTATCTATCTATCTATCTATCTATCTATCTATCTATCTATCTATCTATCTATCTATCTATCTACCTATCTGTCTGTCTGTCTGTCTGTCTGCCTATCTATCTATCTATCTATCTATCTATCTATCTATCTATCTATCTATCTATCTATCTATCTATCTATCTATCTGTCTGTCTGTCTGCCTACCTGTCTGTCTATCTATCTATCTATCTATCTATCTATCTATCTATCTATCTGTCTGTCTGTCTGTCTGTCTGTCTGTCTGTCTGTCTGTCTGTCTGTCTGTCTGCCTGCCTGTCTATCTATCTATCTATCTATCTATCTATCTATCTATCTATCTATCTATCTATCTATCTATCTATCTGCCTGCCTGCCTGCCTGCCTGCCTACCTGTCTATCTATCTATCTATCTATCTATCTATCTATCTATCTGTCTGTCTGTCTGTCTGTCTGTCTGTCTGTCTGTCTGTCTGTCTGCCTGCCTGCCTGTCTGTCTGCCTGCCTATCTATCTATCTATCTATCTATCTATCTATCTATCTATCTATCTATCTATCTATCTATCTATCTATCTATCTATCTATCTATCTATCTATCTATCTATCTATCTATCGGCATGTCAGTTTTTTTCTATCAATCTACCTACCAGTCAATTTGTAAGAACAGACCATTTATGTGTCAGATGTCTGGCTTTATTCATACTGTATATATGTTTCATGTTTCCGCTCACTTTACTTTTTCACACACAAAATGAGAATAAACACAGAATCAGAGGATTGTGAAGAACACAGAGTCTTCACAGTCATCCATGGTAATGATGATGATGATGAGGTATGTTTGTGATAATGTAAGTTCATGATTACAATAATGATAAGGTATGACTGCCGATGTGGGTGAACATGTAAAAATTTCAGTGAATATTGTACAATGTGTTTGTGCACAATGACAATAAAAGTGTAACGACTCGGTGTGTTAGACTTTTTGTTTCAGATTATAATCAACTGTTGCTATATTTCATTTTTTATTTTATTTATTTTTTTTGCAACAGAGATTTTTCTCTTCTCGTGCTCATTAGTCTGATTTGATCTGGACTGATTTCTGGCAGGTGACTTGGAGGGTATTTTTGTTCATGTGACATGTGGCAGCATCGTGATATGTAATTATTTAAATTGAAGTCAAACAGACGTGTTGCTGGTGTGTTACACACCTCATTTGAACGATTGTTCTTTAGCCGTCAGTTAACACCTAATTCTGAGAGGTGAAGAGAGCAAGTGAAGCTCAATCTGACCAGTAGAGAGCGCTGTCCTCACATCAGACACTATAACACGAACCCTGTTATTCTGAAGAAGCTGTGTAATTTGAAAAGTATGTCAAGATTGTGCCTGTGTGCGCATGCGTATGAATGTGTGTGTAGTGTCCTCCTGTGTGAGCCAATGACTAGCCGAGTTAAGTTTTCCCAGCAGCACATCTGTACCACAGCTCTGCGGTCTCCTGTGAGTAGATTAGCATCGTGACACACTGCGCGAATGTGGTGCACATTACTCAGGATGAAGATGTGCTCATTAAAGCTGTGGGCATACGGGCGTGAAAAACAGCGCCGGTGTGCGCTGTGAAGGTCAGACGTGACTGCCCTCGCCTAGAATAATAGCTATGGCAGTGCGGGTGGAGCTACGAAGCAACCATGTACATATACACAGACACTAGGAAGGATCTGAGCATGCAAACACACACACATATATATATACACACAAACACACACATGGTGCTCTCACCAGGTGCATGGCGGAGCTGCGAGGAGGATGGGGCTCGATGAGCAACTGAGATGGCGTCTGTCCAATACTCTGGATCTGTGCCTCCATGGCCTGCAGTGAAGAAAAAAGAGAGAAAAGGACAAAGGATGGAGAGATGTAGAGAGAGGAAGAAGGAAGAGATTCAGAGAGAAGGAGAGGGGGAGGAAGAGTGTCACTATCAATAGGCATCAAATAAGTTGACAATGCAAGCAAATCCCTAACTCAGCCTTTGCTTAGAACGAAGGATAAGAGCAACGTGTGTGTGTGTGTGTGTGTGTGTGTGTGTGTGTGTGTGTGTGTGTGTGTGTGTGTGTGCCCTCCACCCTCCCCTTCCTGTCTCCTTCGACCCCCCAATCCCCCCCTCCCAAGTCTGCAGAGTCATCCAAGTGTTAGTATAGAAGAGACAAGCCTTTTCCTATTAACACGCTTGAGTTAGCTGTGCCCGTTTCCAGAGGCAGACCCAACAGACGCTAACCTGGCCTGACACACACCGCCCGCACTGCACCACGGCCTGTGCTCTGATGTTATTGTGCCAGAGACAAAAGATGAAGAGCAAACAAACACACACACACACAACATAGCACACTAATAATGACTGATAACATAAGATATGTTTAGATAAGGTTGACATTATAAGATACAACCAGGAGTAAAGAAAACAAGCTGAGCCAATAGAATGTGTAACGTGAGTAAAGAAGATAAGATGAGATAATACAGTGAGCTAAGATCAAAATAACATGAGATACAACAAGGTGGAAAAAGAAAAAAATAGGCACAACAAGGGGCAATAAAGATAAGATAAGATGAGAGAATGATGATTTTAAGATACAATAAGATGATAAAAGAAAACGGAGATAAAAATAAGGTATGATAATGAGAATAGGAGATAAGTTAAAAATGATATGATAATATCCAATACAGCAAGCAAAGAAAAAATGATAAGATATACAGTATACAATAAGATGGCAAGACGAGATACGATAAGATGAGATACAATAAGATGAGATAAAAAGCTAATATAATCTTGTTTATAAACAGAGTTTATAAACAAATGAGCGCATCAGAACAAGTAAAATCTGTAACATCTAAAAACAAAACAAAATAAAAAAAACAACACAACATTGCACTTAAGCTGATGCTCTGTTCATGAACTACCATAATCTTGGCCCTTATGTTGCTTAGCAACCAAAGCTTCGTGTTAACAAACTACACTGTGTGGCAGAAGGATGGCTTATTGAGAATATCATTAATAATACGTTAAATTATTAATATAATATAATATACTGTTAATTTTATATATATATATATATATATATATATATATATATATATATATATATATATATATATATATAGTTATATATAGTTTTATATATATATATATATATATATATATATATATATATATATATATATATATATATATATATATATATATAGTTATTATAATAAGGACTTTTTCTAAGCTTTAAATTATAAATTTCTAAATTAAAGTGTACAGTATATATAAATATATGGATTGAAAAGCAGAATACAGACAGGTCAATGAGTAATGTATGCATGGAAATGAGAAAAAAGAAAAAAAAAGCTATTATTATTATTATTATTATTATTATTATTATTATTATTATTATTGTTGTTGTTGTTGTTTTATTATTATTATTATTATTATTATTATTATTATTATTATTATTATTATTATTTAAACCAGAGTGCAGTTAAATTCTCAAATCTGATCTAAATGTCTGGAGGTGTTTATTGTCTTTGTACCACAGCACATTTCAGACCATAGTACTATCTGTAACATGTGAAATTGTATTAATCCACTCATTACCACATGTTATTGTTGCTATAGCAATAGCTCATACACAGGGACTTGTATGCTAGATGTTCCACCATAGATTATTCGAGACCAGAGACAAAATGTCCTGTGGTTTAACAAAAAGAGAAAGAAAAAACATATCATGGTTGATGAAATGTTTGTTAGGAAACGTTTATTTAACATTTACAGAAGGAGCCGCAGTTTAAAGCGATTCCAGGACAGAGTCAGGAACAGAGGAGTACGTTTTATAGTTTCATTTGCTTACAAATATCTTCAAAATGTACTTCCTGTTACACAGTGTTTCATCAGGAAGTGGTTTTAAAGGAAATCTCCCAAGAAAACTTTATGCTACTGTTTTAATTCTATAAACAAAGAGTTGCTAGGATTACAGCATTTCAAATTTTGGTCCTATAAATAACCTAGATTAGCAAAATGTAGCTTCATTTACAAAACATCCTCTACATCACTGCCATAAAGAAAGTAAAAGAAAAAGACAAAAATCAAGAAAAACAAAGAGTCGACACTCTCTCAATTTTTGCTCCCAGGTTTTTGGCAGCAGTGTCAGGTCTAATCTGCACATGCTTGCTATGTTTCCTGTTAAAGTCCATCGTGACCTTGCGACAGCTTCCAGATTTTAATAAGTTCTTCTTTAGTCACAAGCATTCTTAAAAGCTATATAATATATATAATGCATTTTTAGGAGTCACTCAAGGACACTATACAGATTCAAATAGTAATAAATAATTTTAAGAAAAGCACTAAACAGCAATAAAACAATATTAAATGAAACAGTTTACATTCTAACATTTAAACATAGGGAGATCTGAATGAATAAGCACTTCTGAATAAATAAGTTTTGAGTTGTGTTTTGAATGTGATGAGAGAGTCTGTGTTACGGATGTTTTCCGGAAGAGAATTCCAGAGTCGAGCAGCGATGCGGATAAATGCTCTAGCGTCCA